>CM030368.1:63660071-64260071 GCA_017893485.1 Hemerocallis citrina | reverse complement strand
TAGTGTCATGACGAATGGGAACTTGAGTTATGCACCTCAGTATGGCTTTTGATGTAGGATTTAATCTCCTGAATTATCCAAGTGGTTAACTTGTGATGTGTGATTTATCTCCGGAATTATCCAGGCAGTTAACCTGTGATGCGAGATATTTCTCCTGAATTATCCAAGTAATTATCTTGAGATGTGGGATTGAACTACGGAATGATCGGAGTCGAGGCGACGCTTTTGGGGTATTATTGTGATAAGGAATCTATGTTTAGATGTGGGATGATCTCCTGAATTATCTAGGAAAAATACCTGTGATGTGGGATCAATCTCCGGAATTATCAAGCATGGGCAAATTATCATAGTTTATCTTTATCTCTTAGTAGTCATCGTTGTCAGCATATAGTCATGATGTTTTCTTGAATCACTTTTATGCATTTGGATTTCCTGTCGTTACACACTTGGCTTTTGGATTTGATATCACCCTTTATTCTTTTGGTTATTACTTCATACTTTAGTGTTTGATTTTTATTTGTTGGATATTATGTTTGAAGCTCATTTATGTTATTTGTTTGATTTGTTACCACTCACACCATTTATGGCTGACCCCATAGTTTGGGGGTTAGGGTTCAACTCTAGCCTCACTTGTTGCAGGTTATTGCTTAGATTGGAGGTTGGATGCTTGAGTGGGCAATTTGAGATTATTGGATTATTTAGTGTTGGTGTAAAATAGTTAAGATATATTTGAGATCATTTTTGAGTTGTAAACAATAAGATTAATTTGTGTTGAGATGTTTAGACTTCCGCTGTAATTGTAAAATTTGTTGTAATAAAGAAAGAAAATTTTAGTGGTGTTGTTGGTGTTTATTGTTGTATTGAAGTGGATTGCTGGGATTTCGCCTCTTATTTTCTAAGCTCTCATATTAGAAATTTGGGGCGCTACAGAGATTGGTATCAGAGCTCCGCTTCAATGTAATAATAGACTTAGTATGACAACCAACCTAGGTGTGGACACTAGAGAGTGAGTACCTAGGTGTGGACATCAGAGTGTGAGTATCACATAGAATTAAATTTGATGTTTGGTTTGAACTTATGGTTTGGGATATGGTTATAGTTTGTCCGAGGGTATTGATTTGAGTTTGAATTGTGAGTGTGTTGCTCTAACTTTACTCTCGTTTTGCAGTATTCAAAATGGTTGCACCCAGAGGTAGAAATGGTGGCAATAATGATGATGGATCTGGTAGTTCCCGAGGGAATGGGATCGACCTTGAAGCTGAGTTTGCCAAAGTATATCAGACGTTGAATACGCTGATGGCACTCAATGTGGCGCAGCAACAGGCGCAGCAGCAGAACCTGCCACCAAATCATGGAGCTGGTCATGGATTGGTGAATTCCGACCCCATAAAAGCAGATTGAATCCTTTAAGAGGATGAGGCCGCCAGTCTTTGTGGGGCAAGCTGATCCAACAGCAGCAGATGATTGGATCAGGAAGACGCAGACGATCTTCGAAGTGTCGGAGACTCCTGAAGCTAGCAAGGTGAAGTTGGCTTCGATGCAGCTCGAGAAAGATGCTGGTGTATGGTGGGAGTCATTGAAAAGGAACTTGGGAGATCAGCAGCTGACATGGGAAGCTTTTCTGGAGGAGTTCAGAGATCGTTTCTTTCCTCTTGATGTTCAGGAGAAGAAGGCGACTGAGTTCATGAATCTTCAGCAGGGGAGCATGACTGTTCGGGAGTATGAGACGAAATTCGCTCAACTTTCGAGGTATGCACCAGAGTTGGTCATGGACGACGCAAAGAAGGCCAAAAAGTTTGAGCTAGGATTGAGGCCAAACTTGAGGTTAAGGATGGTTCCGTTGGGTATCCGGAGATTCGAGAAGCTGGTCAGGAGGGCCGCTATGACTGAAGAGGATATGGACTTGTTTCAGAAGAAGCAGGATTCTTGGAACCGGAACAAGAGGCCAGCATCAGGTCAGAGTGGGAAGGGATTCCCCGCGAAGCAGGCAAAGTTCAGTGGACCGGTGCAGAAGGCATCTGGAGCTCAGGGAGTGACCTGCTACTACTGCAAGGAAGTAGGACATTACAGGTCAGCATGTCCGAAGTTGGCAGAGCATGTTTGTTCTCAGTGTGGGCAGACTGGACACTCAAAGCCCCATTGTCCACAACTGAAGAAAGATGGTTCGGGTGGGAGCAAGTTTCCGAAGAGGCAAGGGCGAGTATTTGCATTGACCGAGGAGGACGCGGGAAACTCGGAAGATGTAATACAGGGTATGCAGGAATTTTGAATTCTTTTATTTTGAACCAATGTAATGAATAAAGCCTTTTATTTCAGAACAATTTAAGATTGAGCATCATTCTTATTGTAACAGGAAATGTTTTAATAAATGGAATAGAAGAAAAGGTTTTGTTTGACACTGGTTCATCGCACGCTTTTGTATCGCCAAGTTTTGCCAGGGTCTTAGGTTTGGAACCTAAGTTATTTCCGGGAAGAGTTTTGTCGGTGGCAACACCGTCAGGTGAGGAGCTGATAGCGGATCGATATTACGAGGGCTGTGATATCGAGATTGGTGGAAGGATGTTCGGCATCGACTTGATCGAGCTACAAGTGTTGGGAGTGGATGTCATCGTAGGCATCGATTGGATGGCTATTTATGATGCCACGATTGATTGCAAGCAGAAGGAGGTGTTGGTGAAAGCACCAGGTGGACCTGCAGTAGCTTTCCAAGGGAAGAAGGAGATCCCGCAGGTGGCTGCAATGGTATCTAAGAAGTCTATTGCAGATGAAGTCCAGGGCATTCCGGTGGTTCGAAAGTTCCTCAGGTGTTCTTGGATGATTTTCCAGGATTACCGCCGCAGAGAGATGTGGAGTTTAGCATCAATGTTCAGCCGGGGAGTGCGCCGATTTCCAAGGCTCCGTACAGGATGGCACCTGTAGAGCAAGATGAGGTGAAGAAGCAGATTGAAGAGCTTTTGAGCAAAGGGCTTATCAGACCGAGTTCTTCTCCGTGGGGAGCGCTAGTGTTGTTGGTCAAGAAGAAGGATGGGTCGATGAGGATGTGCATTGACTATCGGGAGTTGAATAGGGTGACTATTCAGAACAAGTACCCACTGCCGCGGATTGATGATTTGTTCGACAGGCTTCGAGGAGCAGCGGTGTTTTCGAAGATTGATTTGAGATCAGGATATCATCAGGTTCGAGTCAAGGAGGAAGATGTGAGTAAGACAGCTTTCAGGACTCGTCATGGGTTGTATGAGTTTTTGGTGATGCCATTCGGGTTGACGAATGCGCCAGCAGTTTTCATGGATATGATGAATCGGGTGTTGAGGCCGTTCATTGATTCCTTCGTGGTGGTCTTCATCGATGATATCTTGGTGTATTCGAAGTCGGAGGAGGATCATTCTAAGCACTTGACAGCGGTATTACAGACATTGCAGGAGCACAGCTTGTATGCCAAATTGTCGAAGTGTGAATTTTGGAAGTCTGAGGTAGCCTTCCTTGGTCATATTCTTTCTAAGGAGGGAGTAGCTACTGATCCTCAGAAAGTGGAAGCAGTGAAGGATTGGCCCAGGCCGACATCAGTGAAGGAAGTGAGAAGTTTCTTGTGATTAGCTGGTTACTATAGGAGGTTTATTCAGGGGTATTCTCAGATTGCAGTTCCATTGACAGGTTTGACCCGGAAGAATGTGGCTTTTGTATGGACAGATAAGTGCGAGGAGAGTTTCCTTGAGTTAAAGGAAAGGTTGACTACTGCACCCATACTAGCATTGCCGCAAGCAGGGAAGGATTATGACATCTACAGTGATGCATCTCTCAGAGGTTTGGGTTGCGTCTTGATGCAGGAAGGCAAGGTCATTGCTTATGGTTCGAGGCAGCTGCGTCCGCATGAGAAGAATTATCCGACGCATGACTTGGAGTTAGCAGCTATTATATATGCCTTGAAGCTATGGAGGCATTATGTCTATGGCGAGAAGGTTTACATGTACACCGACCACAAGAGCCTGAAGTATATTTATCAGCAGAGGGATTTAAATCTTCGGCAGAGAAGGTGGTTGGAGGTGTTGGAAGACATTCGTCCTGAGATCAAGTATCATCCAGGCAAGGCGAATGTAGTGGCTGATGGACTTAGCAGAAAGAGTAGTTTGGCGAGGTTGATCACTACTCGGAGTGAGTTGGCAGCAGAGATCGATCAGACAGGTTTCGAGGTGGTTCTGCGAGGTTTAGGGGCATCTTTGGCTCAGTTGAGGCTGCAGCCGTCTTTGAGAGAGAAGATTGTGGAAGGTCAGAAATCAGATGCAGAGATCCAGAAGATGTTGCAGCAGGTTGCAGAGGGCAAGCTATCAGAATTTCGTGTCCAAGATAGAGTTCTTTGGTTGGGTGAGAGGTTGTGTGTTCCAGATAATGCAGAGTTGAGGGAGAGTATCTTGCAGGAAGCACACAGTACCTTATTGTCAGTTCATCCAGGAGGTACGAAGATGTACAGGGATATCAAACCGCACTTTTGGTGGTCTGGTATGAAGCGGGATGTAGCAGATTTTGTGGCAAGGTGTCTGACTTGTCAGCAGATCAAGGCAGAGAATCAGAGACCTGGAGGTTTGTTACAGCCGTTACCTATTCCGGAGTGGAAGTGGGAGAATATCAGCATGGACTTTATCACGGGTTTGCCGAGGAGTTTGAAGGGCAATGACTCGATTTGGGTTGTTGTGGACCGATTGACTAAGTCGGCACATTTTCTAGCCATGAAGATTACTTGGTCGATGGAGAAATTGGCTGAGTTATACATTGGAGAGATTGTGAGACTTCATGGAATTCCTGTTTCGATTGTTTCTGACAGAGACGCAAGGTTTACTTCGAGGTTTTGGAAGGGCCTACAGGCAGCTTTGGGCACCAGAACTGATTTCAGTACAGCATTTCATCCGCAGACAGATGGTCAGACGGAGAGGGTGAATCGAGTGCTGGAAGATATGTTGAGAGTTTGTGTTATGGATTTTGGTGGTAGTTGGGAGAGATACTTGGCATTGGTTGAGTTTGCCTATAACAATAGTTACCATGCAAGTATTGGGATGACACCGTATGAGGCTTTGTACGGCAAGAGGTGCAGGACACCTGTTTGTTGGTATGAGGTTGGCGAGAGGCAGATGTACGGTCCTGAGATCGTGCAGCAGACGTCAGAGCAGATTGAGTTGATTCGCAAGAGGTTAGTTGAAGCTCAGAGTCGGCAGAAGAGTTATGCTGACACTCGACGAAGAGATTTGGAATTTGAGGTTGGGGATGCAGTTTTTCTCAAGGTTTCTCCGACCAAAGGAGTGATCAGATTTGGTAAGGGAGGCAAGTTGGCGCCAAGGTATATTGGGCCATACAGGATCGTGGAGCGGATTGGCAAGACCACGTACAGATTGAAACTTCCAGAGGAGTTGGCTCAGGTGCATGATGTGTTTCATGTATCATTACTGAGGAAGTATGTGGCCGATCAGAAGCATCAGTTGGTGGAAGTTCCTGAAGATCTACAGGTGAACCTAAGTTACAAGGAACAGCCTGTTGAGATCGTTGATCGTAGGGAGAAAGTCCTTAGAAGCAAGGTGATACCTATGGTCAAGGTATTGTGGAGGAATCAACAGTTCGAGGAGGCTACATGGGAGCCAGAGGATCGCATGCAGAAGGATTTTCCTGGATTGTTTGTATGAATGTATTTTCTTGTATGTGATTGTAATTCTTTGAATGATTGTACCATTGATTGATACATGATGTAATCCTTTATTTGATTGTGATGTTATATGAAATTATTTGGATTACGATCTATTTATGAAGTATTGTTTCCTTTTGTTGGTATGTGTTTGAACTCTTTAGTAGTAGTTCTGAGGACAGAACTCTTCTAAGGAGGGAGTGATGTAGAACCCCGTATTTTTAAATATTATTTTAATTATTTGAAAATGAATTTAAATGATTTTTGAGGATTTAATAGGTATTTTCTAAGAAAATTATCTTTTGTACACGTGCAAAACACATGCAAATGACTTTTTAGAAGTTTGAAAAATTAAGATTTCTTTATGAAAGATCATTATTTATTATTTGAAAATTATTTAATATTTTTCCAGATTTTTCTGAAATTAATTATGCCTATTTGCAATTTTTGAGAAAAGAAGGACTTATTTGCAAAATTGACATTTTGAGGGTTAGAGTGCAAAACGTATTTGCTGGACATTCCGATCAGTATTTGTTGAGGTTTGGAAACATAATTTTTCTATTAGACCCCAATATAAATGATATTTGATTTGATTTTCAAGAAAAGAATTATATATGCAAGAAGTATTTTTGGAAAGGATTATTTTGCAAAGTGGGAATAAAACCCTAATATTCTATCCGGCATATATAAGAGAAACTCTCTTTCAGCCGTCATTGTAAAAAGAATACAGATTTTTGGTGATTTGGATTTGGAGAACAAAGGAGGATTCTTGGATCTAGCAAGGAGGAGCTTTTGTGGATCTTTTCTTCAAATCAAAGGTGAGTGGTTTGTTTTGTTTGTTTTGTTTGCTTTGTTTGATTGATGGACGACGTAAGATCTTTGTTATGCTTGTTTGTGATCATTATGCCATTATTTCGTTAGTCTCATTGTAAATATGATTTGGATCTTTAATTTGATATGGAGGATGAGAACTTTTGTTGATATTTGGATCATGTATGAGAAATACTAAGATTTGTTGAGGAAAAGTTTGATTTATGAGATCGTATTGTTGGGAGACATATTAAGAATTGATTATGTTGTGATCAGATGATAAATATCTGGATCTTGTGAATGTAGTTCAGATTTTTGATTGAGTTGAGGAAGACATTTTGATGAGAAAAACCCTAATGAAAGGATTAAGAGTTTAGATCGTGAATATGTGAGATTTGAGTAATTGATTGATAGAATAATGTATCCATGATGGAGATTATTGAGAGTTGTTTATGTGCCTGGATACAAATTAATTTTATGATCAGTGAATCTTTAGAAAACTCCAATTTGATTTATGTTCAGACCCATTTTTTGGAAACCTGTAGCCGACAGTCGACTGGCCTACAGAGCAGTCGACTGGTATGAGCCTACTGTGTATTTTTGAGTCTTTGAGATTTGTTCGGGACAGTCGACCTAGACTGAGGTCAGTCGACTGATCTTCTGTTTGTATTTTTGTTCAGTCCTTCCGGGACAGTCGACCTTTGAACCTTTTCAGTCGACTGATATACTTAGAATATTTTTGATGAGAATTATTTGTTTTTGTCTCGGGGCAGTCGACTGACTTCTTGGTAAGTCGACTGATCTTGCCTTAGTTTATTTTTTGAGAAAGGTTGGATTATGTCCTCTGGACAGTCGACTGATCTGTTGTGCAGTCGACTGGTCCTGAAGGATCTTTGCATTTGATTTGAGATATTTTGTTTAGTGTTTGATTTTGAGATGTTTCGTTCAGTAATTGATTTTAAGACATTTGTTCAGTATTTGATTTGAGATGTTCAGTTAAGAACATGATTTTGAGATATTTTGTTGAGCCACTTGTTAAGTGGAAATTTGTTCAGATATTTGTTTTGAGTCTCTAGAGGTATGTGACCCTAGTATACCGGTGTTGAGATATTTGTTCAGTTATTTGTTGAGGCCCATTGAGGCAAACTTTCAGTTATTCAGATTTTTAGTCCGGTAGGGTACACTACTCTAGGAGATTTGTTCAGTAACCCAAACTAATAAGGACAGGCATTAGTAGTGTCATGACGAATGGGAACTTGAGTTATGCACCTCAGTATGGCTTTTGATGTAGGATTTAATCTCCTGAATTATCCAAGTGGTTAACTTGTGATGTGTGATTTATCTCCGGAATTATCCAGGCAGTTAACCTGTGATGCGAGATATTTCTCCTGAATTATCCAAGTAATTATCTTGAGATGTGGGATTGAACTACGGAATGATCGGAGTCGAGGCGACGCTTTTGGGGTATTATTGTGATAAGGAATCTATGTTTAGATGTGGGATGATCTCCTGAATTATCTAGGAAAAATACCTGTGATGTGGGATCAATCTCCGGAATTATCAAGCATGGGCAAATTATCATAGTTTATCTTCATCTCTTAGTAGTCATCGTTGTCAGCATATAGTCATGATGTTTTCTTGAATCACTTTTATGCATTTGGATTTCCTGTCGTTACACACTTGGCTTTTGGATTTGATATCACCCTTTATTCTTTTGGTTATTACTTCATACTTTAGTGTTTGATTTTTATTTGTTGGATATTATGTTTGAAGCTCATTTATGTTATTTGTTTGATTTGTTACCACTCACACCATTTATGGCTGACCCCGTAGTTTGGGGGTTAGGGTTCAACTCTAGCCTCACTTGTTGCAGGTTATTGCTTAGATTGGAGGTTGGATGCTTGAGTGGGCAATTTGAGATTATTGGATTATTTAGTGTTGGTGTAAAATAGTTAAGATATATTTGAGATCATTTTTGAGTTGTAAACAATAAGATTAATTTGTGTTGAGATGTTTAGACTTCCGCTGTAATTGTAAAATTTGTTGTAATAAAGAAAGAAAATTTTAGTGGTGTTGTTGGTGTTTATTGTTGTATTGAAGTGGATTGCTGGGATTTCGCCACTTATTTTCTAAGCTCTCATATTAGAAATTTGGGGCGCTACAGTAACAAAATCTTTTATTCAACAAATCTATCCATCAAACCAATATACGATCTTTTAGCATGAATCTACTACGTAATCATCTTAGTCACATGTATATAACAAAACAAATAGTAGAGTATCGCTCAATTATAGAAGAAACCAACGAAGACGAAGAAATAATAATAAGAAAAGGCTCATCATTTACAAAAATCCAAGATCCTAGCTTCAAAACTCCAAGAAAGCCAATAATAAAATAAACTTGTTTGAGTGCAGGAAAGAAGACGGATGTAGCAGCCAATATATAGGCCAGGATCTTGAGAATTAGGGTTTTGCAACTCTTTTGGAAATATCTTTTAACAATATTTATATATATATATATGAATCCTTCTTTAAAAATTTATTAAATAAGTCAATTAAATTAAAATCAAATCAAATCCTTTTATTACTGAGTTGGCCGGCCATCCAGCATAGCCCAGAATTTGAAAATTTTCAGATTTGCACTCCAAGTGGTAATTTTGCACAAAAATTCTTTACTTTGTAATATTTGCAAATATGTCATAAAATATTCGTAGAAATCCAGAAAAATTAGAATTATTATCTACTAATAAAAAATAAAATTTCTGACTTTTTATTCTCCCAGAAAAATATTTGCAATAAAATTCCCAACAATCCCAAAATTGCGTAATTATTTATTTATTAAATTAATCAATAAAATCAACCAAATATGGAAATAATATAATTTCTTAGAGACTTCTACTGAATAGCCGGCCCTAAATTCATCCAAAAAAAAATGTAAGTTAAAATTTCACCCATAATGACCTTTTTGCAAAAAGGCCCATTTCTTTCGAAGTATTTATAAAATTAGTTTCTTTATTCAGAAAAATCTCAAAAACTCAAATATATCTAATTATGAATAATAGAATTTATTTGGAAACTCAAAATTCTCCCTTTAGAATAGTTCTGTCCTCCGAACTGTTCTTAGTAAGAGGAAAACAGAATACAAAACTTACACAACATATTCAGAAAATCCTTCTATCTTCATTTTTTTTAATTACATTGGGTTACTAACTAAAGAAAATAATGTATAATTGGAACACTAAAGTCAATATGAAAACTGACAGAACAACTAGTATAAGCAAAATTCCATAAAGCATAAAACTAATCCCCAGATGATATATAAAATTGTGTGTGTGTGTGTGTGTGAAACTGACAGAACAACTAGTATAAGCAAAATTCCATAAAGCATAAAACTAATCCCCAGATGATATATAAAATTGTGTGTGTGTGTGTGTGTGTGTGTGTGTATATATATATATATATATATATATATATATATATATATATATATATATATATATATATATATATATATATATATATATATATATGGTGTAAAAGGGATATGAGCAACTTGCTCATTTAGTAAATGAGCAATTAATTATGTGGCATGCATGTGATACATTGGAGAACTAACCATTTCAATAATTATCCAATCACATGTATGCCACATAATCAATTGCTTATTTACTAAATGTGCAAGTTGCTCATACCTCTTTTTCCCATATATATATATATATATATATATATATATATATATATATATATATATATATATATATATATAAACATATATAAACTTTGCAATAACTTGTTGAAAGCAACTAGATAATCGATTAATGCATACAAATTTTTACAGCATAATTATCATAACCAACATAAATTAGTCAATAATACTTTAAAGCACACAAAGGAATCAAAAGCTTCCTTAAAACCTGAATACACTATAAACACAAGGTACTAGGAATTTAAGAATTAATTAATATAGACAAACGTACGTAACACAAAACGTAGATAAGAATACGAGTAAAAGAAAACTGTCTAAAGTAATAAATAACAATAAGTTTAGTCAATATAACAAAATATTAAGCACTCCAAAGGTTGTTAAAACATTTGTATAAAACCATAAAATGCAAAAAAGATATCTGAACAAATCAACCCGAAAAATGATTACTGATCAAGTAACATGGTAAAAGATCAATATAGTAAGAAGATAATAAGACCAACAAAATAAGAAGCAAAAGAAAAAGTTAAGAACATGAACAATGGCAAAAGTAAATAATAATAAAAGTAATACAAAGAATACAAACTAAAAAAAATGTAGGCCTGGGAAGATAGTCAATTAAAGACACGTTGAAATACCAGCAATACCATAATATAAAAATTTTAAGTACTTATAATAATAGTACATGAAATAATAATATAATATTGGAATAATATATAATATCAATTATATAAAAAAAATGTAAATAATAGATAACTATGAATAATAAAAATCATATTATATGAGTAGCAAGCGAATATAAGATAGGCCAGAAAATGAGATGGTATGAAAATGCAAAAATACAAACATGTGTAAGGATAAAGTAAACATATATATATACAAAATGATAATACTAAGATAGTGAAGAATAGTTAATAGTAAACCTCAATAATATAGGGTGAAAATAAAATTTCGCATATAAAACAGATAGAAAAACAAGTATAAATAATAAGGTAATTAAATGTGTATATAAGTGTAACTAGGTTATGAATAACAAAGTTGAAGTAGCATAGGCTAAGTTTTAAAATCTTATAGAATGGTATGAACCAGTGCAAAAGATTAAGGTAGTGATAAGTAATATATATATAAAACTAAAATTGGGATTATTAGAGTAGAAAATTTCTTTGTTGTGGGTTTGCCTCATTGATGTTCAGCTGTAGACTTTCCTCCTTGACATCAAGTTGCAAGTTTGCATCCACGACATCAGGTTGCAGGTTGCTGTCTGGATATTCGGTTGCAGTTTTTGCCTCCCGACATCCAGTTGCAAGTTTGCCTCCTATTGACGTCTAGTTGCATATTTGCCTTTCTTGACATCCGGTTGCAACAAAACGATGAACGGAATGATGCAATCTTCTACAAGTATAGGGATTGGGATGTTAATTTAAGTATGATGTTACGTTTTGAAATTCGTGATATAAAAATAGAAACAAAAGTAGGTAATTGAGTAGAAAGTCACTCGATGGAATATTAAAATAGATGTATAGATTATAAACATCAAATATAAATAGTAAGAATTAGTAGGAGTGAAAAAATAATTTATAAAAGTAAGGAGGAAGACGGAATGAAATACATGCATAAGCCTAAATGTAATTGTGAATGAGAAATAACTATGTAGCATAAATAATCATATGTCATAAAATATACATCAAATAGCGGAAAGTATATGTAGTAAGAAAATAACAAAAAGGGTAAAAATCATATTATTAAGGTAACAAGCGACTACATTATAGAAGCAAGAGTATAAAAATAAAATAAAGTACTACAATAAGTAGCTATAAATGGTGAAAAGTAAATATAACAAAAGTAGTAAACAATAAGTAATAGTTAAGGTATTGAATATAGAAATACCCTGTCTTTAGATTTGATTCGCTGCATAAAATCTTGATTCAAATAGATTTGAAATTAGATTCAGGTGTATCTTTGAAGATTTGATTTGTTTACTCCGCCGCAGACCAGTCGACTTATCTCTGACCAGTCGACTGAGTCGAGACTTCTGTAGATTTCATCTGTGATCAGGCCAGTCGACTGCTCTTGGGAATAAGTCGACTGTTCCTCTACATTTTTCTGTGTATCATCTTTGAAGTCCTGAATCTGCTTCGTTTTGCTGTTTTACGCTGTTTCCTATGGAAAAGAGAGAATAAGAGTTAAATACCATATATAGAGCTTTTAAATGTCTAATTATATTAAGATTATTGCTCTAAAAAGTGAATAATAATGTGTTCATCAATGTTGCTAATTATAATGTAATTATTGTAGTATCTGAAAATCAAACATTATGTCATTCAAAACTATAAATGCAAACACCAATAGAAAAAGTAAATCTCTATTCGTCACATTCCAAACTTCAATAACAAAAATTGTTTCCATGAAACTCAAAACTTATAGAACAAATATGCTAGAATTAGCAAAACATACTTTAAAATCATACTTTGATTTGTACAAAAGTAGATAAGTCAATAGCCAATTAAATGTCAATAATAAAGATAATTAAAAGTAATTATAAAAGCAAGAGAAAATAAATCATTCATCTTCTATTCATATGAAAACAACCAACGTATAGTAAAGAAATTATTTGTCGAATCTAGGCATGCAAATAATTCAAACATCACTACAACCATTCATGATCAAACAACAACTCACATATCTAATGTCCACCTAGGTTCTCACACTTCTAGTGTCCACCGTAGGTACTCACACTTCTAATGTCCATGCCTAGGTACTCACGCTCTAGTGTTCACACTTAGGTTATTTCCCTCTACCATGTTTAACATTACTATTGAAGCTTGCTCTGATACCAACTTTTAGGGCCCCGAATTTTCAGTAAATGAAATTAGAAATACGTGGCACAATTTTCAAAATCAACTTCAATGTAATCATAAACATAGCAACAAAATACAGGAAAATTTTAAAACTTTTTATTACATCAACTCCTTTACAAAGCACATCGGAATTTTAAACACTTTGAATTACAATTCATTTTACAACACAACACCATAAATACAATTTTCTCTTTACAATCAATCCTTTTACAAGAAATGCGTAAACATTTACTAATCTACCACATGCCCCAACTCCAAGCTAATGGTACCTACGGGTAAAACATGAGGCTAGAGATAATTCGAACCTCTAAAACTACAGGGGTCATCCATAATGGTGTGATAGATATTCAAAAAATACAAACTTAAATGAAACATAAGAATAAAATCATAGTCAACATATTAACATGGTAGATATAATAAGACATGAATAACAGTAAAAGAAGTATAAATTATCAAGTGAACTAGGCAAAGTATCGAGTGTACAAGATAAAGACTCAATACATAACACAATCAAGAACACTAATGTATATGCCGACCTCTAATGCACACTTATCGGAGTCTATGCATCCCACTCTACATAGGTCCGGTGCAAGCCCTTAACGTTCTCCACTTGATAGGGTTTATTCCCTTACCATGCACTAACCTACTACCGTGATTACTTTAGATTCAAGTATCCCGTGAGTATCTAGTCCATGACCCGATAATCAATGGAATCAATCCTCCAATGCAAGTGCTCTCACCTCAAATGTCAGGTAATGAAACTCACACCGCAAAATTACATGGTACCTTATCACGCAAATAACCCATGGACGTCGCCTCAGTCTCGATATCAGGAAGACTAGCCACATTGCAAGTGATTTGGACCCTGTTCCTTACACCCCGATAATCAGTGAAACCTTCATCCATCGCGAACCATATGAGGGCCCCCCTACCCATGTTTGCTCTCATTTCATCACATCTCCATCTAGTGTTTGTCCTTATGTTTGTTATTATTAATTACTTTACCATCTCCCCTAGAGTTGATGTACCCCAACCGGACTTAAACACAACTAAACCAAGAACGAAGACCCCAACTGGTCAACTTCCACGAAAATCACAGCTGCCGATACACAAGAGTCCCACTCAACCTCTAGAGATCCATAACTCAAATTCTAACACAAATCTTTCATTAAAACTCTTGATTCCATCATCAATTCATTCATATTAAGAAAACTTCTTCAAATCAAACAAATCCAAATTTATCCGAATACTCACAATTTTCCTGAAATAAAATTTGGGATTTAATTCCTTAAATAACTGAGTTTCACATTTTGAAGTCATAAAAATTCTCAAAACATCAATCTCTTGAAAACCGTAAATATTTTGCTTTTTAAAGCCGTAGAAATACGAGTTAAAGTTTATTATAAATCAAAATATAACTCTTTGTAAAATACAGTAACCTGTAGCAAAAACTTCGTCTAAAACAGTAGCTCAATAATCCATAAGTTGGAAGTATCAATCGTCCAAGAAAAACAACAAGAAAGTCGGCCTTCATTTTTGTTTAAAATCAGGACAGTCGACCGATATGCCAAAAACAACAACTTTATAATTTGTGCACTTCACAACTGATTCATTGTTTAAAATCTTTCAATGCGTGAATTTATAAAATTAAAACCCTGAGATAATCAAATACAACTTGTCTAACATATTGGAGTTTATAAATCAAATCAAATTCTCAACAATTTTATAAAAGAGCAATTTTTCAAATAAAACATTCATATCAGGATTGTATATATGTATGTGTATATATATGTACATATGTATCAGTAAAATCATCAAGAATCATGGTATATGAGTAGTGTATTGTTCAATTCAATCTCAGTATCAATATAAATCAAAGATCCACATGAAAATATCATAAAAACACAAAAAACCAACTTTAGGCCTATACCATCAGACCCGAATTCAAAAAAAATCCAATCTTTACTTGTGCTTTTATCAAAATCCGCATCTTATGAATTTTATACGCACTTCAATCTACCATCTAAAATTTATATCTTGTTTCGACGTTCAAATCCCAACAAATAATCAAATTTTAATCAAGGGAAAAATCATAAACCAACAACTCAGGCATGAACAGTAACCCAAAATTTCAACATACACACTATTTTCATACAACTTGATAGAAAATCGATTTTTCACAAGATCAGACAAGTATTTCATCAGTAATTCGAAGACTTTATGGTTCTTAATCAATCATACTTGAAAATCAACCACTATCCTATATTCTTTACCATGCAACTTACTTCTAAATCTTTTCTTCAACAAATATATCCATCAAATCAATATACGATCTTTTAGCATGCATCTACTACGTAATCATCTTAATCACATGTATATAAAAAAACAAAGAGTAGAGTATCACTCACCTTATAGATGAAACGAACAAAGGCAAAGAAATAATAATAAGAAAAAGCTCCTCCTTTGCAAAAATCCAAGATCCTAGCTTCGAAACTCCAAGAAACCAATAATCTTGTTTGAGTGCGGGAAAGAAGACGGATGTAGCAGCCAATATATTGGCCAGGATCTTGAGAATTAGGGTTTTGCAACTCTTTTTAAAATATTTTTTAACAATTTATTTATTTACATATATGAACCCTTCTTCAAAAATTTGTTAAATATGTCAATTAAATTAAAATAAAACCATGTCATTTTACTACTAATTTGGCCGGCCATCCAGCATAGCCCATAATTTGAAAATTTTCGGATTTGCACTCCAAGTGATAATTTTGCACAAAAGTCCATTACTTTGTAATATTTGCAAATATTTCATAAAATATTCGTAAAAATCCAGAAAAATGAGAATTATTATATATTAATAAAAATTAGATTTTCCAATAAAATTTTTGACTTTTTATTCTCCATGAAAAATATTTGCAATAAAGTCCCCAATAATTCCAAAATTGCGTAATTATATATTTATTCAATTAATCAATCAAATCAACCAAATATGGAAATAATCTAGTTCCTTAGAGCCTTATACTGAATAGCCGGCCCTAAATGCATCCAAACAATTTTTAAGTTAATTTTTTCACCCCTAACGACCATTTTACAAAAAGGCCCCTTTCTTTCGAAGTATTTAAAAAATTAGTTTCTTTATTCAGAAAAGTCTCAAAAAATCAAATATATCTAATTATGAATAATAGAATTTATATGGAAACTAAAAATTCTAAAACTTTATTTTGAAAATATTTGCACATGTTTTGCACGTGCAAAAATGACCATTTCACAAAAATTCAAAATAATTAAATAAATTCATTTTAAATTATTTATTAATTCAAAATATTGTATTTTAAATTACGGGGTGTTACAATATCCTAAGAATTCACTATGTTTATTGCAAAGTTGATAAGTGTAACTAAACTGAGTTGCAAGCGGAACAAATCAGGCAGATAAGGTATGTATAATTACCCCATGTTTCTTTATTTAATATGAAAATTTTGAATACTTTATTAATTGTTTTTTTTTTAATTTTTGATAGATACAGGATGCGAGAACGGAATACATGCATTCAACTGGGAAAGCATTTTGATTTGAAGAATGTTATGAATTACATAAAGATTTGCCGAAATTTTCGTTACGTACATCCCATGTGTTCGACTCTGCCCTGAATTCTCAATCCGAGGAAGGTGGTAGTAGTCACCGTTTGCCCATTGTTGATTGTGATTCGGATGTACCGCATGACGTGGATTCGTTTACACCCCTTCCCCGCCCCCCTGGTGAAAAGCCAAGACGAGAAAAGGAAAAAAGAAAGCGGAATCATCTGAGTTTGCGGATATGCTTGAAGAGACAAAAAAATTTAACTCTTTTTATAAAGAACGCAAGAACGGAGGATACATGTGACAGAAATGAAGCTTACAATTAAACAAAAAGATCAAGAATGGAGGAAGATCAGATTATGGGTATGGACCTAACTTTCTTACCTGACAATCAACGTTATTATTTTATGTGTAGACAAACTGAAATAATTCAAAAAAGAGATTACAGTAGAGAGTAACATGTATGTGGAGGTGACATGTCAGTTCTATCCACTATAGCCTTGTGTTTTTCAATTGAATGTACCTTGTTTGTTTTTTAATTGAATATGTTGTACTTATTTGCTTTTAAAAACATATGCCCATCACATGTATTTGAATGCAAAACAGTTATTTAATATATAGAGTCAAACTATTTCATACCATAGTTTTTCCAAGCAAAAAACAATGTAGAATAGAAACTAATACATATTAGCATACACGGGAATAAAAGATTCTTAACGTGCTTTCCTTCCTAATCGCCATCACCATATTCATTCCAAATATGGTCGACTAGATCTTGTCAAAGTAGATGATGTTTTTGTCTATCATGTAAATCGACATTGCAAGCCATTCGAGTTGTCTGAGTTGTCTGCTCAGTTGAGGAAGCTCTATCGGGTATGATGGTTGTAGCTGAAAAACATTGGTCGTAGTCATAATCACCAATTTCTTCTTGTTCGTCCTCAACAATCATATTGTGTAAAATAATACATGTCTTCATGATATAAGATAGACTATCCACATCCCACATTTTTGCAGGACCTCTGACTATCGCAAATCGTGCATGTAAGACCCCGAATGCGCATTCAACATATTTTCTCGCACCTTCTTGTATCTAGGAAATTTTTCACTTTTTTTGTGTGTCTGGGGAGTGTAAGTTTTCACTATAGTAGGCAACGGGGGATATATACCATCTGCTAAATAGTAACCCATATTGTAATTATGATTGATGATAACATAATTTGCTGGAGGTGCATAACCATCAAAAATATCATTAAATTAGGTGGAACACTTCAGTACGATCAAATCATTATTGCATCCCTGCATTCCAAAGAAAGAATGTCAAAACCAGATATCATAAGAAGCAACAACTTTGAGAATAATTGTAGGCTCATTGGCATGACCTGCATATTGGCCAGACCAAGCTACAGGACAATTTTTTCAAGCCCAATGCATACAATCAACACTACTGATCGTATACAAACAACATTTTGCTGCATCTTGTCGTTGTTGAAAGTATCGATCGTATCCCATGCATGCTTCAAGTATCCGGCTGAATAAAAACTGACGCCATCGAAATCGACATCGGAAAATATTGTCACTGTAAATTGGATTATCAGAGAAATAATCCATCCACATACATTCGTGACATTCTTCTTTTTCACGATGAATAAAACGGCGTTGAGCATCTTGTTGGGTTTCTCGCATCCCCAAAGCTAACTGCATATGGTTGTTAAGGATTCTAGCAACATCATCATGATGCTCCCATTCGTCGTCTGATGAAGTCGAGGTAGAAGAAGAAGAAAATTGTGACATTGTCCGATTGTTAGTGATATAGAGGTAGAAGTAGATTATAAGAATATTGATATTTCTGTGACATTTTGCTTCCTTAAATAGATTGAACGAACTTTGAATCATATTGTGAAAAAAAATAAAAGATAGGGTTTGATATGGAAACACACACAAGAATGTGGCATGATAACACATGACTCCTCTAAGAGTAGGCTTCACGTGAAAGAGCATTCACTATCCACCCAAAGTGAACATGATATGCAAACAAAATACTTCTTGTCAATCAATGTTCATGTTGGCAAAAAGTTTCCACATGTGGATACAAAATGATGTGGACAGCATAATTGGAGTTAGTACATTTTTTTTATTTTGGGACAAATGATTATCATAAACCTTCATGAAATCAACAGTTCTTCATTATAATATATCTAATCATCAACCATCATATTGTGTAAAAGGCACAAAAGATGGTGTTTCAAATGAACAATCTGTACCGCTGTCATTAATATTTTCCCTTAACTACCTCTGCCGCGATATGGATGGCCGGCTCCTCGATACCGATCTCCTACCTGAAACTACTATCGGGGCAACAATTCTCTCAGCACCATTTGTTCGAGTATGAATCGTCGTAATAGAGAATCATTTTTAGACAGTTCCTGGCACCGTTGGTATAACTCCTCCTATGAAAAGAGTAGTTAATTCACACAAATTTAATCACAAACATTTGTACATTAAAAAAATTCAATTTTCTCACATATGTCATTACGCTATGTGGCTCAAACTGGAAAGATCCGTGTCTAAGCTTGTCATCACTATACGACCCATGAAAAGGGGCGCTTCGACTACAGGCTCGCCATGCATTGTAGGCCTGTCAAGTTGGGGTTGCATTGGATACTCTGAAGGCAACCAAAACGGAGGAGCTGCAAAGGGCAATTGGGCAGACAGATCACTGATGCTAGCTGCCCCTACGAAATCCACATTTGCGGCATGGGAGAAAGTCAGCAATAGGACCTATTGATAACTTCACCCAATAGTGATCATATAAGCTTTGATGTATATGATGGATAAGTTGAGAAGCTTCAATAGGCTGACAGTAAACCCGTGGCCCCATTCTAGACATGACAGTAGGAGTGTCTTTTGGGATAGTGATAATCCCAGTTATTTGGCGATAACAACGGTCACCGAGATACCATACCCCCTATATCAAAATGTACCGTTAGCACAGATGTAGTAGCATCAAATAATATCGAAATATAAGCAATGAATTTATTTCAGCAAAGAAACAAATATGACATGTTATTACCTGATCGCAATATTGGAAGATAACACGGTGACGAGATAAGAAGCTTACAACCTGAATATCATGCTCGCCCTCATATGACGATCCATAATATGGCTGTCATATAATAGATGTTGTGGACCTCATCTCCGACTGATCTCGGGCCATGAATATATTGTAACGAATCAAATCTTTTGGACTCTGGTCCAATTGACTATGATTCCACCGTGCAATTTTTGGTCGTACATCAGCATTTTGTAGATGAATCGTAAATTCAATTGTTACAACTCATAGGAATACAAACTCTTGTCTATTCATAGGCCTAATACTGCAAATAAAAGGTTAATTAGTATCCACCACATTAAGAACTGATAATTATATACTATAAATATTGTAACAAACCAAATATTATGTAGCATAAATATTACCTCAAGTACTTTCCATGGCCCATTAAATGATCTCACTTTCAGTCTGCTACATGAGTCGAGAGATAAATATAGCTATGCAAATGTGGGACTTCCCCATTCATACATGCCCAATAAGTTTAGATTTTCAAATGCAGCAAGGACGCCACATCTGACAACAAGAGAAGCATTAGGCAAAAGAAACTCACCGACGAAGTTCATGAAGAATGCTCCTCCAACTTTAGTTGCCAATAGATCGTCTGTCTTAGCTGCTTCGATCCAATCCCTTTGAAAATACTTCTTCAAGAACGAGCAGCGTATTCTGATGGGATATTTGTAAGTGTACAAAATCACAACAAGTAGTACAGTTTAAGTGAAAAGAGTGTCGAACACATAAGGACTAATTATATTACTAAGTACCTTAATATACTAGATTAACTATTATTTGAAAATCGAAATTTGATAAAGAAAGAAACCCTAATTAAAAAGAATAAAAAATATGATTTTTTTTTTTTTTTGGTTAATAGCAAAACTAATTTTCGGGCTTTTGATTTCACCTAGTTAATCTCACATAATTCATAATTCAATGTAGCTAGAAATTCTACTTTTTCAAGTTGTAGACCAAAATCCCTTAATTATTCAATATTTAATCTCCAACAACACCATAAAAAACCCCCAACTAACAATTCGTCATATCTCTATACAAATTTAATTAATTGAAGACTCGTTAAGTTCTATGGATTTCTTTGTAGTCACATTAATCGCGGTAAATCATCTCTAATTTTTCTCTATCAGTGATGTTTAATTCCATAAATATAAATCACAAATTACCTCTCTGTATCTCCATGATTTAATAAATTATACAATAGTTGGTCAAACAATTGTAAGTACTAAGAACAAAAATTAAACACACAACCATGAAAAACTAGATGAATCATATAACTGAAATTAGAATTGTGTTCTCAAAACTAGGCTACATCGTAGCCCTAGAAAAATAAATTTAGTTCAGGGAAAAAATTGCAATTAACAAACATGTTTTTTTATTGCATAATAAGAATAAGCCTTAATAAGAAGAGAAGATGAAAAAAAAAAACTTGTTTTGCCGAAAATATAAGCCTCGGTTTCATGCCCTCTTCCTTTCTCCTCTTTTCTCTCTCCCGTTTCTGTCTCCTCTCGCCCCTCGATTTCCATGCCGCACTCCAAGCTGCCACTTCTCAACTTTTTTTTCTTTTATATTTTTTCTTTTTCTTTTTTCTTTTTTTTCATTTTTCTCTTGATCTGAGCCCTCTTCAACCAGCCGCAACTTCTCTTTCTTATATAGGATTAGGGTTAGGATAATTATTATTAGATAATTAATTAATTAATTCAAAAGTCTATAAATTAAAATTAATCAATAAAAATTTTAAACTAATCAATTAACTAAACCTAATTTAAATTCACTTAACTTTGATTTTTATTACAAAATTTCATTCCCCTCCTAGTTGACCATAATATTTTTGATTGATTCTTAAAAGGGCCAATTTGTAAACTCGTGCAGTTGAGTGCTTGAATCTTCCAGAAATCTTTCTGTGAAATCAATTTGAATTTTTGAAATCTTTATTTTTGTACTCTTCCTTGATTTCACCAAAAACACTCACGTTTTTTACTTATCCATTTCATTCTTACCAAATCAAACAAAAAAATAAAAATAAGTAGAAATGAGATAAATTTTAAAGAAACAAACGAGAACATGCAATTTTAATACATAAAAGAGTAATAAATTCATGTATAAATTCCACTCATCATATTCCATGAGATTTTCAATCTTCTTGAGTAATCTTCTCAAAGAAAAGATTCTGCAAAATATCGAAAGAGTACTCCTTATCGTTACACTACGGTATATCACCAAATTTGATGGATAATGCCGTTAGCATTGCCCAATCCAACGGGGTAAATCCCATCTCGCCTCCGGGAATGTGGAATGTGTGTGTTATGTCCCACCATCTCTCAACCATGCCTCAACGAGCCGCGCCGAAGACTTCTCTGTATCAATAGTCAGAAAACAGTGCTAGCTCGCATTCTCGATCAATAGCTTAATTAGTTGGATAGTGCAAAATTTTGGAAGCTTGACCGGACCCTTCCAATTCCCCCTTAATGTAACAATACCACTGATAGGATGCTCAGTAACACGCTTATGTACGTGGTATCGATCTTCGACAACTCTGTTCCACTGAGATGGCTCGCTACACTTGGATTTGATTCTTCTTTGCTTCTTGTGTTTGTTTGTTCGGACCGGTGTGACGCCTTGATTTGACTCTGCCAATAAACCTTTTGATCGTCGATGACATCTTTTTTATATTACAGAATTTGAGCACGAAGTGGAAGGAGTTAGACAGATTTAACTTGTTGATTAATCAGAGGAGGATCGGGGAAATTTATAAGAAATTGGTATGAGGGTAAAAGTGTATTTTCATACTCAAATAGTGTTGGGACAAAATAACTTTTTTTCCTACATAATTTAGGGGATCACTATTAAAAGGCAAAAGTATTGGACAAAGAATCAATTTTGTCGTCCGAAATTATTAAACCCCAAAATTGTTGCCGCATTTCTAAGACAAGACAACATATCTCGTTTGATTTTTTTTTTACAACATATGCCCATCGAACAGTACATGTCATATCGTCCCACAAATTTCTTTTAAAAAAAATTATGGGACGGAACAACATGTTCTGTTTCACGCAATTTTTTTTAAATGCGAGACTCACCACCAAAAAAATATTTAATTAAATTGAGATGATACAGCATGTACCGTCCGCTCAATTTTTTGTTCACAGTTTTCCATATTATAGCAAACAACCGTTGCAAACGAAATCCAACTTTTCCATTTCTCATATTTCCATTTTTTCATATTTGAGAATAACCACTGTGGATGCTCTAAGTGCAAATATTTATACCTCGCTACCGGACCCGATTGGTAGATTTTTTTTACTAGAACCCGGAACCTGGTTCTCGCAAGTCCTGGATCTGGGTCCAATTTTTTGATCCGTGAGGTACCGGGTCTGGGTCCGGGTCCGGGTCCGTGTAATGGAGGACCCGACCTGATAGGATCCGATACCAGCTCTAATAAAAACAACAACTAAATTAAATTAAACTAAAGGCAAAACTAAAAAAATTAAAAATAAAGAAATCTGAAACTTTTAGGGTTTATTAATAGCAAAACTAACTCTACGGCTTTCAGTTTCACCTAGCTAATCTCATACAATTCATTAATCCATGAAACTCAAAACTCTACTCTTCCAAATTGTAGACCAAAATATCCTAATTATAATGTCTTCTCTCAAATAACACTAAACATATCCCCAACTAATAATTCGTCACACCTCTATGACAATGTAATTATTTGAAGCTTCATAAAGTTCTATGGGTTCCTCTACAGTCACATTAATCAAAGTCAATTATCTATAACTTGCTTAATTAATGGTGTTCAATTCTAGAATTCTATATCACAAGTTACTTTTCGGCATCCCCCATAATTCATTAAGTCAAACAATAGTTGTCCAGACAATTGTAAGCATTAAGAATATAAATTAAATGCACACCCATGAAAAGTAGAAGAATAAAATAATATAAAATCTAAATTGTGTTTTCAAAGCTAGGCTACAACGAAACCATAGAAAATAAAATTAGTTCATGCAAAACTAAAACTAATAAACATCGTATTGGATTGCATAATGAAAAATAGAAGAGAAGAAAGAACTCTAGATGATCTTGGTGACCGCTATCGTTCTCGCACACCAATAGAGTGATGAGTTGTCTCCTCCAATTCTCTTAGCCTCCAACCATTTTCCATTACCCCAGAGTTCACCTTAGCCTGCCATATATAGCACCCAAAGAATCCCTAAAAAGATATACACAAATACAGCCAAATGGACCAGAAACCCCCAACCCAAATAACACACGGCTGCCTGAAGCGGTCAACTACTTTATTGCGTAATCGACTTCATTTTTTGGCCTCCGAATAAAGGGTTTAGTGGTTGACTGCGTTTTTGTGCGTTCGAGTGTCAACTTCCTATTATCTACACGCAACTATAGAAAAAATGATTTTCCCTGAGCTGCAGAACTTTGTTTGTGATGTATGACTACTCGTTTCGAAGAAGACTCGAATATCGACATCTTTCATTCAAAACATTAATTGATATTCGTCCATTTTCTAGATCTAAACAGCCGTTAAATGGTCAAACTCGGTGTTGCTTTTCTTTGAATTGCTTTTTGTCCTCTTTCTCCAACTCCAAGCTTTGTGATATGTATATTTGAGTCAACAATCCTAAAGACTATCTCATTCCTTCAAAAACAAACAAATAAATAAAATTAAGTGGAAAGAGCATGAAATTCAAAGAAATAAATGAGAACTTATAATTTTAATATATAAAAAGAGTAGGAAAATAATTTGGAAATTCCACTCATCAGTCTGAACCCCACTAAACGAACTATTCCGTGAGAAATTATTCATCCTCAGTGAGAAAACAAATATCTGCGGAAAAATTCAAATTACCAATAAAAAATAATAATAAATATTTTTTTACCAAAATTCATGATGTTAGCGAAGGGAATTATTTACATCAGCAACAACAAGTGGGTTGAATATGCATTTGGTCAAACGGGTTGGGTTGACAACAATCAGATGATGTCAGCAACAGAGGTGCTAACATCAGCGGTGAACGGATCTGGTTTAACTTGGTCAAGCAATTTGGGTAGACCAGTTAAAGGGGTTATATCCAAGGCCAAAACAGGATAGTTCAGTCAAGTCGGGTTGGAGCAGGTTGCGTTTGATCGGGTATGGTGCAATGAGTCAGATTCGAAGGTGGCAGCGGATCAGGTAGTGGCTACAACCAGGTCAGTTTGGAGCGGTTGGCGGCAACTGATCAGATCGGATTAAATCCTGGATGGATCTAAACCCGATTCTTGGTGGGAACCCAAGAAGAGAAAGAGCAGCTACTGTGGTGGTCGGGCGGAAGCAGTACTGGTGCGGGACTGCGACGGCGATTGAAATGAGAGACCGTCGGCGAAGGGGTCGACAGTGGTGGTCGGAGAAGAAGAGGGTCAAGAAGAAGATGATGACGATGATCGACAACAAATTTTCTCACTTTCTTACCTATTTTGATACAGTTCTGCTAAAGAGTTGTAACTTCCTTTATGTATCAGTCCAAATTCCTCTCGAACCAGTCCTTGTGCAATTTTACCATTGTTGTGGCTATTTTCAATTAAGTCCTTATATTATAGTAAGTAGGATTAAATGAGAGTTGTGAACGGGCTTGTGGGTTTGCCGGCACCTATTAACACTCGACTGTAATCTCATTCTCATTTTTATGGATTCGACTTGAGATTTTGTCTCATGTTCATTGTCACGCCCCGATTCCCAAAATACGGAAGTATGGGCACGCAACTAAGGCACAACAAATGATATAAGTGTTGACCCTAAGTTTTGTGTGCATAAAATGTATCATGTACAACTAATATTTTTAGTTATGATTTGCAAGATTTACAGAAATAGGATAACCAAAACAAAAGATTCAAAAACCAAGCAAAAGAGGCATGAATCGAAAAGATTGTAAAAATCAAGAAAGAGTGCATCAAAAGAAACATGTGCGTCAAATCTTTAAGAAAGCATGCAATAATTAAATTATTCATTTCTATTTTTGTGAGAAAATGCTATGTAAAGGTCTTTTGATTGATTGATTAATTATTGGAATGAATATAAAGTGGATTCGCTAAACAAAAGTCAAATCTGCACGATAGCGGTCGATCGTACAAATTTTGGGTCGACCGTCACAACAGTCGACTGCTCATCGCAGTAGAAAAGATGAGTCAGCCGACCGTTCATCGCTCGACTTTCGAGTTGAAAGATGAACGGTCGACTGCTCACCTATGCGATCGACCGTAAACATGTAGACTTGACTTTTTAAGAACTATCTTTTCTTTTTCTGGAAAGATACATTTTCCTCGCTCTATAAATAGAGGCAAATTCACTGAGTATTCTTCACCCCTTGCTATTATAATCCTTCTGAACTAATCATTCAATCAACAATCCGAGTGTGAGAGTTTTTATTATTTTCTTCAGCCAAGATCATTTTAGATCTTGAGAGTTTTTCTTTCTTCCATTTCGGTGAGTTTTTGTGGGACTTATTTGTAGAAGCCCTGGGGGTGTAATAGGTCACTCAGGCCTGATTTTCGAGAATCACTATACAAGGGTTTAAAGTATAGTGCAACGCTTGTGGAGGAGAATTGCTACAAGTAGGTGGTGTGGACGTAGACCTAGGGGTCGAACCACGTTATATCGCCGTGTCTTGCTTGCTTATTTTTGTTTGATTTCTCTAACTCTTTCTTTTTTACTTTACGCATTTTATTTAAGTTTTTAATTTCCTGCACAATCACCATATTCACCCCCCTAGGGTGAATTACAATAAGTATACTAACTCATATCATCTATGAGCTGTAAAATATTGGTAAGCTCAACAATACAATAATAAACACATGAACAAGGATAGAATACAATAACCAATATCTAAATACAAGAACTTACAAAAAAATGTATGAGAATATACAATGTAGTAAACAGTTCGCCCAGTTCCTTCAGTATCTCATCATTTGTACCTGTATAAATATTAACTGAAAACTAAAGGATATCCGTTAGAGCAAGCTTCAGACAGCAAGTAGTAATAAGTAGTGAAAGAATAGTGTACGATATAACAAGGAATGAGAAAACAAGAACTGGAATGATACTAGTAACAACTGTAAACTTTTATACGGAAAAAAAACATGTATACGGGAAAACATGACTTCAAAGTATATTCAATCGGTAATAAAGTGTCAATAAACAATAATCGACAGTCAATGAAGAAATAGTCGATAAACAATGTAGTCAATATTCAGTAAAGCAATAGTCAATAATACAGTGGTTGGTAAATAGTACTCAGTAACATGATCAGTAGTCTGTTAACAAGGGATCAGTAATCAGTAATCAGTAATCAGTAATCAGTAATCAAGAATCAGTATTCAGTAATCAGTATCCAGTATCGGTATCAATGTTTAGTGTCAATCTTATGTCTATCAGTCTTTCATTAACCTATCTAATGCACATAATCTTGCATCCCATACAACAGGTCTGAGTACATACAATCAAGTTAATGTTTAGACTATAGTGGTGGATTCTATAGGGTCGTGTACTCGGGTCTTGCAATAACAATAACCAATGATCAATAAACAATACACAATACAATACACGATAAATTGAGATACTGTAGTCAGTAGTCCGCAATCAATCGATAAAACAATAACATGTCAATACGGGAAACAAGGGCTCCCTTCCAAGTACACTTTCCTATATTGTCCACTACTAAGTCGTACCCTTATTACCCCGGCATGTTATTATTTAATTATAATTAAACATGAACATGCAATCAATGGAAACGGGTTTCAAGAACGATATCTAGGAGGTGTCGAGGGCTATGCAATGCATGTTATAGAGTTCAATTCATTCGATGCAAAATTAATCATATTTACATTTAAGAACATGAAAATACAATTCTGGACAGCAATATGTTGTTGTACAAAAACTAACTTTCCCGCTGCTATGGAAAAGAGAGTTAAGTTCTGTCAGAGGTTCCAGAAAATAGACTCCCTTCCGATTCTAACGCATATTCACATGACACATTCCAATTATAGAAACTATGTATACCAGTCAGTTCTTTACAGGTCTGCTATTCAGGCAGAAGATCAAGGTCATGTTCTTGTATATAGAATTCTGGTGAAAAGCCATTAATAAATTCTACAAAAATTATGGATGAGTTCCTAATCAGGATCATTATCATCTTGGTTAATCTCATGTCTTGATTCTATTGATAACACATTATTTTAATCAGTTAATAATGAGGATATACTTATAAATAGAAATATGGAATTAAAAATGTTACAGTGCTAAAATCAGTATATCTTGTAATCTACATGTCGGATTTCAGATCCATCAATTGTACTAGATTCTAGACAGAGAGGGCTACCACTTTTATATATAAAGTTCTCAATATAAGTATTGGGAATTTGGTCAAATTATCAGTACAAGTTCAGGTTAGAGACATGACAGGATATTCGAGTATTCAATAAACGGTAACTTAACGGTTCTAGAATTCAATCAGTAACATGGCATGATAAAAATCTATAAGTCAGATTTGCCGATGAATCAATGGTAAAAGTCGAGCATGAACTCAACAAAGAATCAATAACAAAATTCAATAATAAAAACGATAAAAACTACTTGCCAGAGATTCAAGGAAATACTTGAACAAGAACAATAACAAAGTTCAAGAGATGTTGTCTTATATGACATTGCGACGATGGAAAGAAAAGAGTGGAGACGGTAGCAACAACGTGGCAATGGCAGCACTACGGTAGGCAAGAGCGACAGCAATATCGGCGCGGCATCGGGTTGCCACAGCAAGGCAGCAAGGTGATGATGCGTGGCCGATCGGGAGTTTTTTGTTCGGGTAGGGGATTGGATGTCACGCCCCGCTTCTCAAAAATAAGGAATACGAGCACGTAACAAAAGCCCAGCGAATGATTATTATCATCCTTAAGCTGTTTCAAGAAATCTTTACAACATGTCACAGTAAAATCAGAGTCGGAAGCCAGAAAAGTCAACCACATGCACATATGAACCAAATACCAACAAGAATACTTGAAATAAAATGCATTAATCTTAAATAGTCATGATCTGAATAACACAAATAATCCTGGGTCACATCGTCCAAATACAAGAAATAATACAAGTCTCAAAATACAATATTGTCCAAAGTAAGCAACAAGAATAGTAATAGCAAAATTTCAGCCTCTAGCCCATCATCTTGCCAATGCCTTTAGGAACCTGTCCTCCAAAATCTGCAATTCAACGAATGCAGAAAAAAAAAAGAGAAAACATAAGTACCCGTCAATGGCAAGTCCGGGTCACAAATAGAGTAGGATACAAGCACATAGAAATGGGTGAATCTAAACCACAAACCTAGCATGGTATAATCATATACTAACAGGTACAGGTAACATGTGTCAAGTGTCAGGTAAACAGGTAAACATGTATTAGATATCAGGTAATAAGGTAAACAAGTATACATGTATCAGGTGTCAGGTAATTAGGTAAACAAGTAGCAAGTATCAATCTCATGTATCAGGTCAAGTATCTTATTCAGGTATCATGTTCAAATGTCAGGTATTAAATATCTTGTATTATTACTATCTAGGTAACACTTCATGTGCCATCCTTTTATCACATGGTTGTTACAGTCAATGCAGTTTCGTTTTAGATTTCATAGTGGACCATAGAGGACAGTATACTCAGGTACAGGAAAACAGGTTCATGAATCAAAAACAGGTACACGAATCATCCGATTCATGCATCAACGGGTTCATGAATCAATAGGTACACGACCAACAGGCACGTGCATCAACAGGTAACAGGTACACGACCAAAAGGTACGTGCATCAACAGGTACATGAACCCAAAGGTATCATGCATCAACATGGGAAACACGGGCCCCCTTCCGAGTACACATTTCTGAATTATCCACTATTCAATCTTTCCCTTAAACCCCGGCTTGGTTACTTTTATTATTAAGATCATCAACAAGCATGAGAGTGTACTAAATATTGTCAAACTAACAGGTTATAATCAGGTTTAGACTCAGGGAATTAAATCAGCAAGTATAGGTACCAAACATTCACAAATACGAGCAACTTAGCGTATGTTTATAATCAGGACAGCAAGACCAGTCTGTACAAAAACAGTGATCCAAAGATCTACAGGCATGCAAATCATGATCCGTCGAAGGATCTGGAAACTAGACTTCCACACGCTTCTAACGGGTATAATAAATACCTATACTAGTTCACAACATCTCGGCTTAAACCACATTTCAACACAGTTTTCATGTACAGCCAGAAAACAGGGGAATAACTTAAACCACATGAAAACAGCAGGTAAAGTCATCAAATAAATCCATGAAAATTCTGGAGTAATCCCCTATATATGTAGACTCAAAATAATAGTTTTCATAATTTTCCAGAAAGTATAGATATAGTATCAAAGATGAAAAGTAACACAAAACATGGTTTTGATGGATCTGGAATTTCTCAACACTGCTGCACAAAATTAGACATATCTTGCAAACAGCGCATTGAAATTCACTTCCGTCAAAACAGGGTGAAAGTAGACAAAATTCTCCAACTTTCACATCTCACATAATATTTCTATACAGTAAATAAATATAGGGTAACACGGCATTCAATATAGAGCAACACGCAGTTTAAAGCAAAAGTGCATTATAGAAAAAGGGTACAAGACATCACTCAAAACCCATCTTTAAAATACCACATAAATCTGGGAACTACCTAACATCATGTGGAATCACTGGACAAAGTCTTATGGCATGAAATTATGTATAACTTGGATCTTGAAAATAAATTGTCCACAAAAGTACCCCGAACTGAATCTGGAAACTACCGATATACAGTCACTAAAATAATCATAACTAATTCATACAAACTCCAAACGGTGTGAAACCAGTGGGGTTAGAAAATAGATTCAGTCCTCTACAAATTACTCAGAAATAGCCATGTAGGGATTCGGACTCTAATCCAGGTGAAAACAACAATCAATCCAGTACAACCCAAATTTCCAGATTTCTCAACTAAACTTCAAAACGTCATAACTCCTACAAAAATGATCCAAACTCATCCAAATTCAAAACGCAGCCTACCCATTATCTAAATATCATATCTAAGGGTTTCTAACATGTCAAAACCTAATAATTCTCATATGGGTAATCAAACAGACACATGGTATACAATATGTCACATACTCGATCAAAATCGCGTTTGGGTGAATCCTAAGGCATAAACCTATCAAACTCCATGTCCTAAGTCATCTATGGCCTGTTTTGAATAATAGAGATGAAACCCACAAATAAAAACATGATCTTTGGCCGTCTCTAGTCTCAAACTACCATATGTGTGAACTTTCGACTTGTATCAACCTAATGAAATTATGTACAAGTTACTTGTCTCGTTGACGATGAACACGGCGCTACGAAGCCTAGCAAAGAAAACCCACGTGCAAAAGTCCTTCCACGCGTGATTCCAAGCGAACCCACGAACTGAATCTTGCCTACGATCGACTCCTTGTTGCACGAACTCAACGGACGTTACCCACAACTCCAAATCAGCAAGGGATGAAGAGGGGGGGCTGTTTTTGAAAGGTGAGTGCTGTTTTGGATAGGTTCGGCCACAAGAAAAGAGAAGGAGACGAGGTTATATGAAGCGGGGTTGATTAATATGGTGGATGGGGGATTATTTGTGGTCGGCAATGCAAGAAGGAGAGGAGAAGAGGGTCGGCCTAGGGGGTGTATGGGTGCAGGCCGGGAGTTGATGAGGAAGGGTAGCCGGTTTGGAGTAGGAGAGGGAAAGAATAGATTAGGGTTTGTGTTAATTAGATATTAGGGGGTATTTATATGGATTAGAAGTGGGTTAATGGGTAGTGGATATCAATAGGAGTAAATAGGTATACAATTGGGTGATGGATATTGGGTAGACTTCAAATGGGGATACAAAATTCAATGAATCCTATGGCTCCTAAAAATCTCCTTAAGGGCCAAAAATCTCAAATTGGTCAAAACACTTCTAAAAAATCATCATGACCCTAAATAATTATTAAATATGAACGGGACCAAGAAAATGAGGAAAAGATCTGAAAATGACGAAAAACGGACAAACGGCGCACAATTAGCACGAGGAGGTCAAAAATGCAAGAAGAATAATATAAAATGAAAATAATCCAATGAGAAAATTAATACAATAATTAATAAATATAATTTATGAAATAATCTAATTTTAACAATAGAAATAAAATAAAATAATTATGCAAATAACCGTACTAGCAAAAATAATACGGATAGTAACAATATTAATAATAATAAAATGATAAAGATAGTAAAGGTAGTAATAAAAATAATAAGAACTGTATTAAATACAAAAATCATAGAAAATTAGTTCAGCTAAAATTATGGACCAATAAATAGTTTTTTTTAAAATGGAAAATCCAATAATACATTTTGACAAAATAGTTGAATACCAAAAAAAATAATTTGCGAAAATTTTAAATACAGAAAATATCGAAAAATACCTTTTTGAAAAAACAGGGGTTACATTGGAGGAGGATATGGTGTTAATGTGGTGATCAGTTGTGATTGTGGGGGTGGCTGAAGGTGGTGGCGGAGACAGCAAGGAGATTTCAGGTGTGTGCGATAGCAGTCGAGATACAGGTTGCATGGGGGATGAAAGTGAGATGATGTCGGAGTTCGTTTGTATCGAGGTCAGGAATGCAGTGGAGGATGAAGGAGGGTAATATGATGAGGAAATGATGAAGAAGAAGAGAAGGCTGCGGGGTGTTGCGGATGGTGGTTATGGTGATGGTGTAGGAACGGCAGTTAGGTGGTGAGGAGGTTGGGTTCGGAGTTTATTGAAGAAGATGACGAAGAAGAAGGAGAATGACTTGGTGGGTGTGAAGGGGAAGTAGTTTATTAGGGTTTTAATAGATAATTGGGAATATATAATGGGTATTAAACTAGGCAGTGAAGGCTTGGTTTCGGGTGACTTGGGCCTTGGGCTTTTCTTTTTCTTTTTTTTTAATTTTTTTTCTTTCACAATGGGTTAGTCCATAAATCAATAAATAAAGTAATATATTATAGATATATTATAGAATGGGTTAAAATAGAGTTCATGATTTCACACTTAATAAATAATCAAAATAATAAGATTGGACTTGATTTGGGCTAAAATAATTAATCAGTTAAGAAAGGAAATAAATATAGAATGGAATAAGAATTGTGTTAACATGTATAATTATTTGAAAATAGCTAAAAATAAAATTGATGAAAAAAGGACTTTGTTAGGATTCCAAAATAAATTTTTAAAAAAATGAATTTGAAAGAATGTAAAAGAAGTTATAAATAATCCAAATACAGAAAATACATAGAAAAATATGCATAGACGGTAATGGGAGTTACATTCATCCATGTTCTTGTTCTTGCTTCTGTTTAATTCATGGTCAATATTGCAGTCAGCGATAATGGTTGTGGCGACGATGAGTACTCATGAGAAGGATCCACAGCCGATGGATTTTGGAACCACATAAATGGTATCAGAGCTTGGCGACTCCAGTGCCTCCAACTGATCCAATCAAGTGCTCACAAATCCTAGAGTCTAGATCTCACTATGGACTCGAATCACTAATCACATTGACACGAGGTCAACCCCTAGGGGTGTTGACTCTCACAAGTCAACTATTCTGGTAGCGAGGATAAATATCATAGAGCTCTTGATGGGTTTTTCACCACCAGTGTTCAGGCGCAAGTCACCAGTATTCACTTTCAAGTCAATGAGATCTGAAATCTTAGGAGAATGGACAGAGAAGACAAATGTCAGACCAAGGATTTCACTCCCCACTGCTCAACCAACAACGTGAACAGATTCAGTCCTAGTCATGGTCGGGAATGGCCAAGGAGAGAAGCAGACTCTAATTATGATGTGAAGTAGTTATCAGCTCCTCATCACCACCAAAGTCGAAATTCAACGAATGGCTCCAATGATGGCAGACGTGGTAACTCTTCGCACACGTAATATCAACGATTTCCAGGTGTTCAACAACATTCCCATGAGAACAAGGTAGCAAATTCACCTCAACCACCACCAAGATATCACTTTCCTCCACCCTTAATTCCCTGTTCGCAGACCTCTAGCTCTGTTTCATCAAACTCCAACAGCCCACCAAGCGTTCGACCAAATGCTTCTTTGGTCCCATCACCTCCAATCATCCATGTTCATCAATTTGAACAGATGGGGCATTATATCAAGATTCTCGAGGAGAAAGCTAGAAAGTATCCTCCACCCCTTCATTATATTAAACACCTCCAAGAGAACGCTAGGAGTTAACCTTCGCCCCCTCATCATCTCCAATACTTTAAGGACAGAGCTGCCAAACCTGCACTCTACCCACCATCAACCATAACTTCTCCATGGCTTCATCAAATTCTAGCAACCCGTAAAGTGTTCGATGGAATTTCTGTGAGAAACCATCCTTCTTAGAGAATGATTCAAAATTCACAGTCAAGGTGTCGTAGCCCCATACCACTAAACTAGTGCTAGAATGATCTAGAACAAAGCCTCAAGTTGAAGGTCGTGTGATTGAGGTATTTACTCACTCCTCCATCTTACCTTCAGCTGAGTCCTCTAATAATGTCGTTGCATCTCCCTCGATACTTGTTCAACCAAATATGTCTTATCCATTAGCTACATCATATGGGTATTATTGCAATATTTGCTTTGCTAATTGTTCCTGCAAACACTACCACTGCAACAAATTGTTAGACTATGATTTGTGCCTCAACTGTTTACTAACAGAAGATTTGAATGTCTTGACCTCACTAGACTTCAATTGTATAGAGTATATTGATGGTCATATTTGGGCTGATGAGATTCTAATTGATACAATCTGTAATCCATTATCTTGCAAACCATTCTTTGGTGGAGGTATGGAGAAAATTATTTTGATGAATGAGTTAGCACACAATAGATCCACGTCTCTATTTGGAGATCCTAAGCTATCGCCAGTGAACAATGAGGCCTTAAGAGACATTCTAATTGAGAATCCTAGGGATAATGGCAATTTGGATATTCAGCACAGAAGGTTGTCCAAAGAGAGTTGTCATAATGTTGGAGATGCAAGGAAAGAGAAAGTCAAAGAGAGAAGACTTGCTGAGTTAGAAAATGAGACATACATACATGTGAAGCTTGAGATGCAGCAATCCCATCAAACATTGGTTGATGATCAACGAAGAAGGTTATATTCATCTACTCACACTCAAGCAAAGCCTTTACTCTATCAAATGAAGCTCTTTATGTTTGACATTCTTTGTATTGTCAAAATTGATGCTTCTTCTCAGACTGCAATGTGTCAAAATCTGCTATTCAGGTCGAATTTCTGGGAGAGTGTGAGACATTTCTGACCATTTCTCTATATTTGGATATCAGGTTGTACCTTATGGGGTCCTTATGCACTTATGAAATTTGTGTCTGATAGGTCTCAAAGAGCAAATACTTGACTGGTTCCGTTGGTGGGAGGAATATAGAAGAAGGGTAAAGACCTTGAAAGAGTTTTTGCGGCTATTATTAGGAAATTTAATTTCTATATACCAATTTCGGTAAAAGATGAATATTCCTTTAAGGGATTGGAGCAACATCATGTTGGTAAATCTTTCATGGGTTTTGTTGAAGGCAACAAGCAGGCTACTACATTCTGCTTTGAACTCCATGTTAATGTTCTCAAACTGAGAAGTGTTCGAAAGCCTTATGTGACCTGGTGGGATCTAAGCTCAAGTTTCAAACAAAGTGCACCAAGTTTTCGCCCAAAGTATCACAAGAAAGAATGGAGCAAGGTGCTAATGCTGTAACGCCCTGAATTCCATACCCATAAATCTTTTGCTTCAATTAAGTACATAAACATAATATAATAAAGAAAAATGCAGAAATTTTATCACAAGTCCAAACCACTTGGATTAATAAGATTACGGGTTTAGGATATCAGACTCTATGTCAATGCCTCAGGGTATCTTACATGCACAACACAATATGTGGGTTCGTCAGCTTGTGATGGCCGACGATAAGAATCATAATAGCTTAACTAACTCTGAAAAACATACATACATAGCATAATCAAAATAAAACTAGAATCAATGTAATAAATGTAAATGGAAGATAGTCAATTGTGCAATGTCATACGAGTATTAAAACATCAAACATATTCTTACTTTGATAACATGCACAATTCAAATAATACACGCTTGTTTGGAACGATATGCTGCCCATACAACATAGTTTCTGAATGCAAGCTACTAGCGCTTCTTCTCATTACTGAGTTCAATCCCTCGTTTATGCAATACCTAAACCCACTGATTATACTCCAATGCGTAATCACATGTGAGTCGCACCCCCAAGATGTTGGACCTTCCCGGCATAGCCATACCCCCATATCGTGGATTTACCGGGCGTATACTCAGCCATGAACCGTAGCAAGTCAACCTCCTGTAACTACGGACTTGACAGGCATACCCCAAGCCAACACTTTGGATTTACTAGGCGTATCCACAGTCCCAAACATTTCTAGGAACCACAAGCTCTTTACCGACCATTTCTCGAACTTGACAGGCATACCCCTACCCTAGCACACACATGTGGATTTACCGGGTATATCCTCAGTTTTTGAACCCCTAGGAATCTCAAGTTCTTTATCAGACATGTTCGTCATTGTTTCTGTCATACTTCTTCTAGTGCAAACTGTAACCCATGTGACTCATTTTTGTATTTTTATTTGTATTTAATTAAAATCCTAGTTATGTTGTTTTATTTCTGATTATATCTCTTTTTCGTCCCTTTTGATTGTGTGTTGTTGTTTCTCCTTGTAATTCATCTTTTTTCTTGATTCAGCTTTATATTCTTTTTTGTTTGATCTATAAATTTGTTCTTGATCTTGTTTATTGTTTAAACCTATTCATGGCCTATTTGTCTCTTATTGGACTCTTTCCTTCCTATTGGATACTATCCAGTTCACCCAAACCCATTTAGTATCTATATAATCCTCTAAAATACTCCCTAACCCTAATTACCAAAACCCGAATTATCATCCCCTCTCTCCTTAGCCATCATCTACCCTATCCCCGACCCCTCGACTCCCGATCCCTCTCTCCTCTTTGCTATCGTCGTCTTTGACCCTCGACATCGGCAGACCCCTCACCGCAACCCCCTCCTCTTCCCCTCTCCGTTGCACACCCCCGTGTTCCCCATCCTGATCCCCTAGCTGTTGTCCCCTATCATCGCTGCGTTGAGCTAGCCTTGATGTCGTCGCTGCTCTCCTTCGCTGTCGTCGTCTGTTGCCAAGGCCGACACCCGAGCATCGTGCCGCTGTGTCGTCGTTTTCCTGGTTTGTTGTTGTCCACCCTTGCTGTTGTCGCTGATTTGTTGTGTGCATTTGAACACGTGCACAGCACGTGTTTTGGTTGGTTTGGATCTCGCTTCTTGTTCGTGCGTGTTGTGTTCGTTGTTCGGGATCCATTCCCGTTATTCTGTCATCTTCTTCGACATTGTTTTTCAGGCAAGTAGCTTGAATGTATTTTTTTTGTCATACAAGTTAAATACCGTAAGTAGTCTCGCATGAAATTGTCTAGTATCCTTATGATGACCATATTTGTTAGTTGATCCGTTCCTCCATCTCTTGATCATGATTATTTCACAGTAGTTGACACCAGTTGCATGAAAACAATTAGATTACATGGACATCTTGGTTGTGTGCTTGTGGTGACATATCATATGTTGTAAATGATTGCTACATGGATGTTTGTATGATGTATTATCATATCATAGACTATTTATTTACATGATCTGCTGATTTGAGTAACCCATATGCCATGCTTTGTATGCCATCTTAGTTTGGATCGTTTGTAATTAAACTATTCGATAAAATGCATAAAAGAAGTTTTGTTTTACTGCTGTCCCTATTTTTGTACAGTAATTTCAACCCTGTTAACATCAGTAAAATAAATAAAGTTGTGAACATGATTTGTAGGTTTTGTTTCCTACTTTCCAGAACTTTTGACGGATCTGAATTCTGATTTTCGATGCATGAGTTATTGCTATTTTATTGCGGTCATATCGTATATTCCAGATTCTGAACTATATGTATTCTGTATGAAATATTATTTTAAAACTAATACTAAAAGTAGAATTTGAACTCTATATTTTGCTGAGTATGTTTAGACATGACTGGGATCAATCCCTAATTTTTGTAGAATTAATTAATGAATTTTATATCTCATCTCATGGTTATGAAACCAATCAATATATTTTCAAACTGCATGTTGTTCAGTAAAGAACTTTATTTTCAACCTGATTCTATTCATTTTTTATGAAACCTTTGTGAATATAAACTGTATCCTGATTTGTCTATTTTACCAAACTTTTTAAGGATCTGAATTTCGAATTGTATTTTGTGAATTATCTCTATTTTGGTACTGCCGTGTCTGAACTTTCAGATTCGAAGTTTTGATGCATTACTCTGTTTTCCCAAATTTATTGACTATACTATCTGTAATATAAATTCATAATATTCTATATTTTGAAACTAGATATGTTAGGGAATCTTCCAGATTTTTCTCAGATTTAATTATGATGATTTTAAACTATTTTCATGCATATAAACAAGATTTTTCATTTTCTGGCTGAACATAACTTCTGTATTAAACGTTGTTTTCAACCATGTTTCTGTGGCTGATGTGTGACTTGTATATATGCGCTAGATTTGAAAGAGAATCTAGTTTCCATATTTTTTGACAGATCTAGATTTTCAGTTCTGTAACAACGGGAATCTCAGATGTGGTACAGTAGTGTCTTGCTGTCCAGAACTGGAAGTTTCGTTGTTTTGATTGTTATGAGTTGTTTTTGTCTTCCGTTTGTGCTCCTTATTCATCTTAGACTTGTACTTTGTTCTGGCCATGTTTTTAGCACTGTTGGTGTTCGTTCACATCTGTTTAATAATAATGAAAAATAATCAAGCCGGGGTCTTTAAGGGAAAAGATCTAGTAGTGGACAATATAGAAATGCATATTCAGAAGGGAACTCGTTTTTCCCACTATTATTATGGCACCCACTGTTTATCTCTAGATGCATGAGGGCATGATCGATGACACCGTTACTGTTTGTTATTACTGTTGCTGTTACTATTTGTCTGAATATACTACCCTATAGGTTCCACTACGAAATCTTAAAACAAAACTATTTGATGTAGCAACCATGTAGTATAATTTGGAACGCACGAAGTGCTACCTAAATAGTAATGAATATTAGACATAAGAATAATTGTTTCACTGTCACATCCTGTTACTGTTACTGTTGATTCCACTATTACTGTTGACTTCACTGTTACTGTTATTACTACACTCTTTACTGTTATCCTGCTATCTTTGTATCCGTAGACTATCACCCTTTGTTGCTTATCTCCATGTCAGTACTTCGGTTTTATTTTAGTTTTTCCCTTTTCTTTTTCATGCTTTTACTACTTGCGGTCCGGAACTTGCATCTAACGGGCATTATGTTTCATATCTTTCTTTTTCCCTGTAATTTCTATATGAGCAGGTTTTGGCTATCGCTTGCCAGTGGAGTTGGTGAGCAAAAGTTTTGAGCTGCGCATTGGAGAATTTGCTTAGATGTTTTGTTCTGAACTATTTTATTTATGCTGTATTGAGACTTGTATTTGGGCATTTAGTCCCAGGATATTGTTTTGTTTCAGATCTCGTATTTGTTTGGGATATTCAATATTGTTGCGAATAAATAATGTTGAGTTATAATTGTTTATGAAAGCCTGGTTGATTATATTGTTATATTAACTGTTGTGATGAGTCAAGTAGATCCGTACATCTTATGGATGGTGAAAACCATTTGCTGGGCTTAGTCGCGTACCGTATTCCATATTTCTTTTGGGAAGATGGGCGTGACACAAACTATTAATTTAACTAATGCAATATTTTAGTTTAAATGATGTAAAATATAATATGGAATTAACGATCCATATTCCAGACTTTACATTTCATATAAACGGGAATGTTGGTCATACCGAACCTATTCCACTCCTCCTTGGAGTTCTCAAACTCTTTCCGGATCGGAGCATCACCAAAGTCCCAATCATTTTCAGTCCTATATATATAATCTAATATTTGAATATTCAACTATCTTTGGACAGCAACATCATGATCTTACAAAAATCATATAAATTTCATTACTTATCAGAAAAAATTGTAACGCCCCGAATCCCAAATGCACTGAATTCGAGATGTTCTACATGATCTTTTCACTTTCTTCAGTACAACTTTACAAGGAATTTGAACTTTTCACTTTACATCAGAGTTTACATCATATTTCACACTTTTCATTTGCACAGCGGAAGTAAAAATATACAACATTTACATAAATGTACAACAACATGGTAAAATCTTTCTGCATCCATTCCTCTTTAACATGTAATTTATCCTGCATACAAAACTGTGGGTACGTCAGTTTATTCAACCGACGATAATTATACATGGCCATCCTCTCTATGCCAGAAACAGTATAACGATTCTCATTTCTTAACAAATCACAAACTTGTTCACATTCAAAAATAAAAGAAAAGAGGGAAATCTTAATGATGTCGTGTTGTGGTTGTGCACTTAATCCTTAATGCAATTATTTAATTTACATGACACTAATGCACACTTGTTCGGATTCTATGCATCCCATACTACATAGGTCCGAGGGCAAGCCTCTTAATCGTTCTTTATTTTTGTAGGGTTCAATCCCTCGCCATGACTTAATCTACTACTGTAATTACGGTAAGTAACCTAGATATTTTTCGACCTACGAACTCATGTCTAGGTACTCTGGAGGGAATCCCATCGCTGACATGACTCATCATGCAGACATCCTGTGGTAATTCAACTCTCACCATAGACATGACACCACCCGTAGTCTTCAAACATCCCACGAGCATCGCCACTGGGACGGTACTCTGGAGTAGTATCCTCACCCAGACTCATCATGGAAATTCCTGGGATACGCTCTCGCTGCTACCCAATAGCCCTCATACTCAGTGTTTTTCTCTTACTTTCATCACATCTCCACTATGTACTAGTCCTTATTTTAATAGAGTCATGAATAAAAATCAAAGTTCTAGAGTTAGCCTCTCCACTACACCGGACTTATTCATTCATTTCAATACATGACCAACCTTGGTCTTTAAATTCTCATATTTCATTTCATTTCCATTGCTGGGGGAGACTTAGCTACTCCTTTGTTCAATTTCTAATTCACAACTTCCAATTTGAGCCATTTCCAACTCATGAATTCATTTTCATTGCCTCAGCATATCATGTTCTGACTTTTCATATTCACGTAATTCTCAATTTAGAGTATGACTCATTTCATGTAAATTTCTCAATTCAAAATATGATTCATTTCATGTATACTCATGCAGCAACAAATAGAGTTTAGCAACATCAACCATAACATTCACAACTCTTGACAGTAATCAAATGAAACCTCTGACATATCAAAGTATACTCTGTACAGTCGACTTGAAAAAGACCAGTCGACTTGTACAGTCAATTCCATTTCTTCATAATCACTCGGAAGAGTCGACTGCCGCACGTGGCCAGTCGGCTGTTCCGCAGCCTTCTATGTTCAAAAATCGTTCATATGACAGTCGACTATTATTCCATCAGTCGTCTGTCCTGGGGGTTTTTTAACAGTACATTTCTATGTTCAGCTCAGTCGACTTGCCACTCGCATTAAGTCGACTGGACAGACCCACAATTCAAATTAAGGGATTATCTACCTTACAGTTCTTACATGCACTTGCATCATGATGTCAATTTACAGTATACATACGTTCATGTCTCATAACTACAAAGTTTCTTACTGTTCAGTAACATCGCAACATGGAATTTCAAGTCGCTAATATTGTCTTTTCTTCAAGGAAGTGTTTTAAACATGCATTTATACTTATTCATAACTTTCTTGCAGAGATGAAAATAATAATCTCAATCCATTACACTATAATATCACAATAGAAAAATACTTCATTTCATGAAACTACTGGATTATTCATAGTTTAGCAAAGCCTCGGTCGACTGTTCTTAACACCAGTCGACTGCACAGATCGTTCTTAGTTTTGTTAATCATCGCTAGTTCCTTTTTTCCATATGTTCATGTCTCCTCAGTCATGTACATCATGACGGATAAGAGTTAGCCTTCCTACCTCATTTTAATTGTACACATATATGTCGATTAAACCTTCTAACAATCATGGAACAGATGTCTCGTACCAGTCGACTTATCCACACGGCAGTCGACTGTACCGACCCAAATCGTCATTGATTGCAGTGCTATTAATTCACTAATAGTCTTCCACAATTATCATCATAAACATACTCAAGCAATTCTAGTACGTTTGAATTTACTTCTCATGAGCATAGTAACAATCATCACAAATATGGCATATTTTCTACTTTAGAAGTCCTGAGAAACACCCACCTTATTGACGAAGTAATCGAAGTCCAGAAAAGCTCCTTAATGCAACGCATCTTCCTTGTTCCTTGCTCCTTGCTCCTTGCCGAAGATCTCCAGATGATGATGCCCGGTCTCCACACACAACTCTCTCACAATAATAATCTCATAAAATAATCTTAGTGTAAAGAACAATGGATGAGAGGGGGGGGGGGGGTATTTATACACCAAAAGGAGTGAGATGGAAGGCCAGGATTTAGTAGATGGTTATAGGATCAAAGGCTAGGATTGACTAGGGTGTTGTGATAACCACCCACACTCCAAATAACCACCCACAATCATGTCCACTTCTCTACCCAAAACCGGCCAAAATTTGTGCTTTATGCACGTGTACATAGAGTGCACGTGCACACACAAACCACCCTACAAAAATTTGTACATCAAATAACAAGTCTTTTTAAAAGAAATGTTACACATACAAGTTGTAGAAAAATAGTAAAAGGGATTAAATCCATGGGCTTAAATTAATTGGGCCAAAATAATTATTTAAAAGAAAGATAAGTAAATTATCATTTGGGCTTTGGTAAAAAAAATGCTTTATAGAAACAATATTCTTATTCATCATGTTGAAAATAATAGCCAAAATATTACACGTGCACACCATATATAAAAATAAATAATCTTTCATATATTCGAAAATCAGGGTATTACATCACTCCTTCCTTAGAATAGTTCCGTCCCCGGAACTACAGTCAAGAGCGAGAAAAACAAAGATACAATACAACACAAGAACAAAAGAATACAAAGACACAATCAAGCAAAAAGCTCAGGATAGTCCTTCAACATCTTCTCCTCAGATTCCCAAGTAGCCTCTTCAACCAAATGGTTTCTCCAGACTACCTTGACCATCGGTATCGTCTTATTCCTCAAGACTTTCTCCTTACGGTCAACAATCTCGACAGGAGACTCGATGTAGTTCAGATCCAACTGCAAACCTTCCGGCACTTCAGGCAAATGATGACTCGGATCTGGAATATAACCTCTCAGCATAGACACATGGAAGACATTGTGCACCTGAGATAACTCTTCCGGTAATTCAAGCCGGTAAGCAGTTTACCCGATCCTTTTCAATATCTTATACGGGCCTATAAACCTCGGGGCTAACTTCCCGCCTTTGCCAAATCGAACCACACCTTTACTGGGTGATACCTTCAGAAAGATGAAGTCACCAACCTCAAACTCAAGGTCCCTTCTCCGGTTGTCTGCATAGCTTTTCTGCCTGCTCTGAGCTTCCACCAACCTCTTCCTGATCAGAACAATCTTCTCAGAAGTTTGCTGTACAAGCTCAGGACCAAACAACTGACGCTCCCCAACTTCATACCAACAAACAGGAGTCCTGCACTTCCTGCCATACAAAGCTTCGTACGGTGCCATCCCAATGCTAGCCTGAAAACTGTTGTTGTAGGCAAACTCTACCAAAGGTAAATGCCTTTCCCAACTGCCTCCAAAGTCTAGTATACAACACCGAAGCATATCCTCAAGAATACGGTTGACTCTCTCGGTCTGCCCATCGGTTTGCGGATGAAAAGCAGTGCTGAAATCTGTCTTGGTACCCAAAGCTGTCTGAAGACTCCTCCAGAAATGCGAAGTAAACCGCGCATCTCGATCAGACACAATAGTTGACGGAACGCCATGAAGTCGGACAATCTCACCAACATACATCTCAGCTAACTTGTCCATCGAAGCAGTAAGTTTCATCGCCAAAAAGTGAGCGGACTTGGTCAGTCGATCGACTATAACCCAAATCGCATCATTGCCTTTAGGACTCTTAGGCAATCCCGTGATGAAATCCATACTAATGTTATCCCACTTCCATTTCGGAATAGGTAACGGCTGTAATAGACCTCCGGGTCTCTGATTTTCGGCTTTGACTTGCTGACAAACCTCACACTTCGCAACAAAATCAGCCACATCCCGCTTCAAACCTGACCACCAGAAATGCTGCTTGATGTCTTTGTACATCTTAGTACTCCCAGGATGTACCGACAAAAGAGTAGCATGCGCCTCCTGAAGAATACTCTCTTTCAGGTCCGCCTGATTTGGAACACACAGCCTATCCCCGAACCACAGCACTCCATCCCTGGTTTGAAATCCGGGCAACCTGCCAGCCCCAACCCGCTCCTTCATCTCCAAGATATCAGCATCAAGCTCCTGACTTGCAATAATCCTTGCATTCAGAGTAGGCTGAAGCCTCAACTGAGCCAAAGATGCTCCCAATCCTTGCAAGACAATCTCAATACCTGCTCGGTCCAACTCCTCAATCAGATGCCTCTGAGTTGTAATCAAACTGGCCAAACTGCTCTTGCGACTAAGTGCATCAGCAACAACATTAGCCTTTCCAGGAGGATACTTGATCTCAGGTCGCATGTCCTCGAGCACTTCCAACCATCTCCGCTGCCTCAAATTCAGATCCCTCTGCTGATATATATACTTCAAGCTCTTGTAATCCGTGTACATATTCAACTTCTCATCGTACACGTAGTGCCTCCATTGCTTCAGGGCAAAGATAATCGCAGCCAACTCCAGATCATGAGTCAGGTAATTTTTTTCATGTGGTCGTAGTTGCCTAGACCCATAAGCGATTACTCTTCCTTCTTGCATTAAGACACAACCAAGCCCACGATGTGAAGCATCGCTATAAACATCATACTCGACACCTGCTCTAGGCAAAGCCAAAATAGGTGCAGTAGTCAGCTTCTCTTTCAACTCCTGAAAGCTCGCCTCACATTGCTCGGTCCACTTGAAACTCACATTCTTCTTGGTCAGTCCAGTAAGCGGCACAGCTATCTGAGCATAACCTTGAATGAATCTCCTGTAGTATCCAGTCATCCCAAGAAAACTTCTGACTTCCTTCACTGTAGTAGGCCTAGTCCAATCTCTCACTGCCTCTATCTTCTGAGGTTCAGTTGCCACTCCCTCCTTAGAAAGGATGTGACCTAGGAATGCCACTTCAGATTTTCAGAAATCACACTTGGATAACTTGGCATACAACTTCTGCTCTTCCAACTTCTGCAAAACTGCTGCCAGATGCTCGGTGTGCTCCCCCTCTGACTTGGAGTACACGAGAATATCGTCGATAAACACCACGACGAAAGAATCAATAAACGGCCTCAGAACTCTGTTCATCAAATCCATGAAGATTGCGGGTGTATTCGTCACTCCAAATGGCATAACTAAGAATTCGTAATGCCCATGTCGAGTTCTAAATGCAGTTTTGTGCACATCTTCAGCTTTCACTCGAACTTGGTGATATCCTGATCGAAGATCTATTTTGGAGAATACAGCTGCTCCTTGAAGACGATCAAACAAGTCATCAATTCGAGGAATAGGATACTTATTCTGAACAGTGACCTTATTTAGCTCTCGATAATCGATACACATTCTCATCGATCCATCCTTCTTCTTTATCAAAAGCACTGGTGCTCCCCAAGGTGACGCACTAGGTTGAATAAAGCCTTTCTCCAACAGTTCCTCAATATGCCGTTTCACCTCATCCTGTTCCACTGGAGCCATCCTATACGGTGCCTTAGAAATTGGTGCACTTCCCGGTTGAACAGTGATGCTGAACTTTACATCACGATGCGGGGGTAACCCAGGAAAATCTTCCAAGAACACAGTCGGATAGTCCCGAACCACAGGAATCCCTTGCAATTCCACAGGAGTCTCTTCCTTGCGGATAGTTGCCACCAGCTTAGAACACTTCTGCTTCCCTTGGAAAGTGACTTTAGGTCCACCTGGAGCCTTCACTGTTACCGTCTTGGTCTTGCACTCGATGCTTGCACTGTACACCGACATCCAATCAATGCCAATGATAACATCGACTCCCAAGATAGTCAGCTCGATCAGATCAATGCCAAAGATTCGATCTCCAATTACAATCTTGCAATCAGCATAATACCGATCAGTGGTCAAAGTTTCCACTGATGGAGTAGCTACTGCTAAGATCTTGCCTGGAAAAATCTTCGGTTCAACTCCTAACATTTTAGCAAATCTAGGAGACACAAATGTATGAGAGGATCCAGTATCGAACAATACAACAGCTTTCATTCCATTAAGATAAAGTTCGCCTGTTACATAATACACACCATTACATAACAGTTTCACAATATGAACGGGAAGAAGAAATGACAAAAACCACTAAACATCAGCCCTCGTACCAGAGATGACCTGATCCGCCTCATCAGCATCAGCTTCCGTCAAGGCAAATACCCGCCCTGGTTGGTACGGCCTCTTCCCAGTCTGCTGTATTGGCACATTGTGATTGCCAGCCCGTGGTTTGAGACATTGAGATTTGTAATGTCCTGTCTCACCACAGTTGTAGCAAGTGACTGCAGAAGGTCTCCCCACATTGTTCCTGGGCCCTCCAGCTACACTGATAGAGTTCGCCCCTGTCGGTTTGAACCTCTCTGCAGATGGTTGCCCCTTGAAACTCCCGGAATGTGTGGGCCTCTTCCCGGACTGCCAGTTGTTCCTCTGGTTCTGAACAACATGGAACTGCTCCATATCAGCCTCTGTTGCTGCCGCCCTCTTGACCAACTTGTCGAATCGCCTGATACCGAGAGGTATCATCCGGGATCTCAAGCTTGGCCTCAGTCCATGCTTGAACTTACGGGCCTTCTTCGCCTCATCCATCACCAGTTCAGGTGCATACCTAGAGAGCTGAGTAAACTTAGTCTCATTCTCCCTCACTGACATACTGCCTTGCTGAAGTGACAGAAACTCCATTGCCTTCTTCTCCTGAACATCGGAGGGGAAATAGTGACTATGGAATTCTTCCAGAAATTCCTCCCAGCCAAGCACTATGCCTCCCATGGTCCTTTTCATCGACTGCCACCAAACAGCCGCATCCTTCTTTAGTTGCAAAGTCGCCAACTTGACCTTGCTGCCCTCTGGTGTCTCCAACACCTCAAAGATTGTCTCCACTTGCCGAATCCAGTTGTCAGCCGCATCTGGGTCTGACTTTCCCTCGAATACAGGTGGTTTCATTCGTTTGAACGATTCCACCAGCTTAATTGCCTCGGGCACTGGATTCACCGGCCCCCTTTCCTTGGTTCATAGCCACTGCATTCAGCGTCTGGTAGACCCTTGCAAGTGGTCTCCAGATCCAAACCTTCCCCATTCCGAGCTCCTCTTCTCGACATATTCTGATGCAAAAGATCCATTAAATTCGAAGTATAAGACAAGAACTTAAATCAACTTGCATTTCATTGAATTCCAAACTTTATACATTCGAATAGAAAATATTTCTTAACATCAGAATAAAAGAAATAGCAGCTACAACAATTTAACTCCTACGGTTCCTCTTCGCTTCACGAAGTTCTCCCCGTAGTTCATCAACCTCATCCTTCAGCACATCTGTCAGGTTCTTTCTCTTCTCAAGTTCCCATACTCGGTGACTGAGAACAGAAAAATCATCCTTTCGCTTCGCCAGTTGAGCTTCCAATACTCCAACTCTCTCTCGCAGGGTTTCCACCTGCCTCTGAAGAGAAGCCACAGTGCTACTCAGAACTGGTCCCTCTTCTTCATCGAAAGAAGAATCGTCAGACGAGTCGGGAGGTGGGGTAATCTCTCGAGATTCAGGCCACTCCTCCTCATCAGAATCTGGTTGCCCAGGGTGATACTCATCCTCAGAATCAGCCTGTCCAGGATGGTACTCTTCCTCAATGAAATGCCAGTCGTCGTCTCCAGCAGGGTCGAAGTGATCAGCCATCTTAGAATAGAGAGGAAGAAGCATAAGTCATAGAGCAACACAAATGTAAGTCACTTACATTTAAATCTCTAAACTCAAACACACACTCTAATGTCCACTTCTAGGGTGTCGTTCCTTATAAATTGTACAAGTGTAGAAAGCATAGAAAGCGTGGCTCTGATACCACTCTGTAACGTCCCGAATCCCAAATGCACTGAATTCGAGATGTTCTACAGGATCTTTTCACTTTCTTCAGTACAACTTTACAAGGAATTTGAACTTTTCACTTTACATCAGAGTTTACATCATATTTCACACTTTTCATTTGCACAGCGGAAGTAAAAATATACAACATTTACATAAATGTACAACAACATGATAAAATCTTTCTGCATCCATTCCTCTTTAACATATAATTTATCCTGCATACAAAACTGTGGGTACGTCAGTTTATTCAACCGACGATAATTATACATGGCCATCCTCTCTATGCCAGAAACAGTATAGCGATTCTCATTTCTTAACAAATCACAAACTTGTTCACATTCAAAAATAAAAGAAAAGAGGGAAATCTTAATGATGTCGTGTTGTGGTTGTGCACTTAATCCTTAATTTAATTATTTAATTTACATGACACTAATGCACACTTGTTCGGATTCTATGCATCCCATACTACATAGGTCCAAGGGCAAGCCTCTTAATCGTTCTTTATTTTTGTAGGGTTCAATCCCTCGCCATGACTTAATCTACTACTGTAATTACGGTAAGTATCCTAGATATTCTCTGACCTACGAACTCATGTCTAGGCACTCTGGAGGGAATCCCATCGCTGACATGACTCATCATGCAGACATGACACCACCCGTAGTCTTCAAACATCCCACGAGCGTCGCCACTGGGACGGTACTCTGGAGTAGTATCCTCACCCAGACTCATCATTGGAAATTCCTGGGATACACTCTCGCCGCTACCCAATAGCCCTCATACTCAGTGTTTTTCTCTTACTTTCATCACATCTCCACTATGTACTAGTCCTTATTTTAATAGATTCATGAATAAAAATCAAAGTTCTAGAGTTAGCCTCTCCACTACACCGGACTTATTTATTCATTTCAATACATGACCAACCTTGGTCTTTAAATTCTCATATTTCATTTCATTTCAGTTGCCGGGGGAGACTTAGCTACTCCTTTGTTCAATTTCTAATTCACAACTTCCAATTTGAGCCATTTCCAACTCATGAATTCATTTTCATTGCCTCAGCATATCATGTTCTGACTTTTCATATTCACGTAATTCTCAATTTAGAGTATGACTCATTTCATGTAAATTTCTCAATTCAAAATATGATTCATTTCATGTATACTCATGCAGCAACAAATAGAGTTTAGCAACATCAACCATAAAATTCACAACTCTTGACAGTAATCAAATGAAACCTCTGACATATCAAAGTATACTCTGTACAGTCGACTTGAAAAAGACCAGTCGACTTGTACAGTCAATTCCATTTCTTCATAATCACTCGGAAGAGTCGACTGCTGCACGTGGCCAGTCGGCTGTTCCGCAGCCTTCTATGTTCAAAAATCGTTCATATGACAGTCGACTGTTATTCCATCAGTCGTCTGTCCTGGGGGTTTTTTAACAGTACATTTCTATGTTTAGCTCAGTCGACTTGCCACTCGCATTAAGTCGACTGGACAGACCCACAATTCAAATTAAGGGATTATCTACCTTACAGTTCCTACATGCACCTGCATCATGATGTCAATTTACAGTATACATACGTTCATGTCTCATAACTACAAAGTTTCTTACTGTTCAGTAACATCGCAACATGGAATTTCAAGTGGCTAATATTGTCTTTTCTTCAAGGAAGTGTTTTAAACATGCATTTATACTTATTCATAACTTTCTTGCAGAGATGAAAATAATAATCTCAATCCATTACACTATAATATCACAATAGAAAAATACTTCATTTCATGAAACTACTGGATTATTCATAGTTTAGCAAAGCCTCGATCGACTGTTCTTAACACCAGTCGACTGCACAGATCGTTCTTAGTTTTGTTAATCATCGCTAGTTCCTTTTTTCCATATGTTCATGTCTCCTCAGTCATGTACATCATGACGGATAAGAGTTAGCCTTCCTACCTCATTTTAATTGTACACATATATGTCGATTAAACCTTCTAACAATCATGGAACAGATGTCTCGTACCAGTCGACTTATCCACACGGCAGTCGACTGTACCGACCCAAATCGTCATTGATTGCAGTGCTATTAATTCACTAATAGTCTTCCACAATTATCATCATAAACATACTCAAGCAATTCTAGTACGTTTGAATTTACTTCTCATGAGCATAGTAACAATCATCACAAATATGGCATATTTTCTACTTTAGAAGTCCTGAGAAACACCCACCTTATTGACAAAGTAATCGAAGTCCAGAAAAGCTCCTTAATGCAACGCATCTTCCTTGTTCCTTGCTCCTTGCTCCTTGCCGAAGATCTCCAGATGATGATGCCCGGTCTCCACACACAACTCTCTCACAATAATAATCTCATAAAATAATCTTAGTGTAAAGAACAATGGATGAGAGGGGGGGGGGGGGGGGGTATTTATACACCAAAAGGAGTGAGATGGAAGGCCAGGATTTAGTAGATGGTTATAGGATCAAAGGCTAGGATTGACTAGGGTGTTGTGATAACCACCCACACTCCAAATAACCACCCACAATCATGTCCACTTCTCTACCCAAAACCGGCCAAAATTTGTGCTTTATGCACGTGTACATAGAGTGCACGTGCACACACAAACCACCCTACAAAAATTTGTACATCAAATAACAAGTCTTTTTAAAAGAAATGTTACACATACAAGTTGTAGAAAAATAGTAAAAGGGATTAAATCCATGGGCTTAAATTAATTGGGCCAAAATAATTATTTAAAAGAAAGATAAGTAAATTATCATTTGGGCTTTGGTAAAAAAAATGCTTTATAGAAACAATATTCTTATTCATCATGTTGAAAATAATAGCCAAAATATTACACGTGCACACCATATATAAAAATAAATAATCTTTCATATATTCGAAAATCAGGGTATTACAAAAATATATCTTAGTCACGAAACATAAATGAGCCTACTACAACATTGTAGTTAACAACATCTAAATTTAGCCACAATTGATCTGTTTAAATCCATTTTCCAATCAGTAGGTTCAGAATCTAAAAATTGTGGCTCTCGCTACTTATAAAATCACAGAAAAACCCATACTCCTTGGAAATTTAATTTTTTTGATTCGAAAGAAAGATTAATGAATCTATTTCAAATTCTCAATGTGGAGTTTCCTCAAAATATTGCATCTAAGGGCTTTAAATGATCAAAAACCAAAAGGTATACAAATTTCCAGAATCCATGCAAAACTCTCAATCAATCCTAAGTTCAAATTTATTAAAAATAGTAGACGATATCCAAAATTCCTGAAATTTTGTGAACATATAGTAGACATATATAAGATTCACATATAAACATTTCAGCTTCCAATTCCACATATTTGGAGAGAAATAATTTTTAAAGTAAGTATGATGTTCATCCAGATTTACGAAATATGTTTTATTTCCTTTCTAAACCAGTAATGTGTTTGTATTTTATTAAAATACCACATGACATCCAAAAATTATAAAATTTTTAAGAGATGTTACAGACACATACAGGATACACATATTAAAATTTCAGCATTAGGTTCCATCTAGATAAAGAGAAACGATTTTCTGAAGTGAGATCAAATTTCAAGACAGAAACTATAGGTTCGTTTCTAGTTTAATCATATCATAATCTCACAAATTAATTAAAAATAATTAACACACATGATCGAACAACATTCATACATAATCTAAGCATGAATACTTAATTTATAAAGATTATCTAGCATGCACACATTCTATAATATAAATAGAATTGGTTTAAGTTGTTACCCATTTATTCGTTTCTAATTCGATTGTTTCTACGCTAGAGTTGATGAAGATAGCAACCACTCGAAAGACAACAAGCAAACAAATGCAACAACAGTAAGCACGATGATGACGAAGGCACTACAAATAGCAAGTATATATATATATATATATATATATATATATATATATATATATATATATATAGAGAGAGAGAGAGAGAGAGAGAGAGAGAGAGAGAGAGAGAGGAGTGATCCAATGACATACACACACTCTTAAATGAGAAAATGAGATACATTTGTTACCCCCATTCCCGACAATAAGTATTTTTCGTGTATTTTCTATAATTTGATTTTTATAAACTTATTTTGTGCTAAATTCGTTTCGGATTTTTATTAAAGTGTTTTCTAATCGACAATTATAATTATTTCGAATGATGGTGTACTTTAACTTTATTTTCTATTCCTAACTGTTCAATTATTTTTTATCATTATCATTATTCTTATTCTTATTCTTATTATTATTATTATTATTGTTATTGTTATTATTATTATTATTATTAATTTCAATTTTTTTAATTAAAAATATATTTCTATTTATCAATTGCATTTGTAGTTATTTCAAATAGATTTCTATATTGTAATTAAAATTATATTTTGTTATAGATCCAATTTTATTGGATATTTTACTTCCCTATTGAATTAAAACCTATTAATTGATTTATAACCCAAAACTCAAGCCCATTCTCCTATTGGATCCTACCCGAAACCCAATATCCATCTCTACCCTATAAATACTCTATTCTAACCCCCCATATACCCTAACCCTAGCCTCAACAGTAGCCGCCAAACCCTCCATTACCCAAAACTGTTCATCCCCATTCAACTTCTTCTTCCTCCTTCTTCCCAGGCTGAACCCACACCCTGCCCTAATCGCTCTACGCGGCTATACCTCCTCGCCATCTCGCCTCATCGTCACCTGTCACTGCCATCCATTGCCCTACCCTATTCTCCTTCCTTTTGTCGAACCCATTGCTGAACCCAACACCACCTTGCATCCCGCCAACCTTCCTTGTCCACCATCAAACTCCCACCTTCGTCATTTTCCCCACCACAGTTGACTGCATACTTCCACACACCACAGTTGACTGCATACTTCCACACCCCCATTGCTGCACTCGACAACCACCAGCACCGCAAGCTTCTCCCACCATCTTCCTCTGCCTGAGCTTCTCCCTTCCCCTATTTCGGAGCGAAACAAAGCTTCACCTCCACCTTCCCCTGTTTCACCATTGCCACCCCTCGTTCTTGCGACTCCCTCCAGTCATCGCCAGTCCATCGCTGCACCCATCGTCACCCCCTCATCGTCACCAGCACCTTCTCCTTCATCCCGATACCCCCGCTGTCCTCCTCCCTCGCCCTGTGTACCACCGTCAATGCCAAGTCGTCTCCCTTGCAACCGTTGCTGCCATTGTTGTTCTTTGCTGCCGTAGTTGGTTTTACGTGCGTGGTACGTGTAGTCGGGCTATTGTTGTTGGGAATTTTCTATTTGCTATATTTCCGATTCTTGCTGTCTTTTTTACACGCAGAGTGCATGTATAGTTGGGGTTCGTGTTCGTTGTTCTGGGATTCTCATCTCGTAATTCTTTGGTGTTCAAATTAACAGTCAATAAGGCAAGTCACTTTCCTCTAGAATTGAATCTTGTATCAAATTCATGTTTTTATTGAAATTCATGCAAGTAGATCTAATTGTTCATCGTATCGTATATTTTTCTTCTCTGTTCATGAGTATATTGAGGGTTTACACGAGCTAACCCAAATATCCTCGACTTCGTACCACTTTTGACTCCAAAGATTGATTCTTTCATGTACTCATATAGTATCGTTAATAGGGTAATGCATATAATCATCGCACAAATAATCTATCGTAGTTTTATTGCTAGGTCGTATGTTTGTTTGATCGATTGTTGTTTAGTTGTTGTTAAAATAGTGTACGTGTGTTTTTAATTGTATTTACCATGCTATTACACCCATCATGCTTATTAGAAGATTTATTGACTATAGAATTAATACCCATCGTGTTTAATCAATTTATTTCATGAAAAATACCCCAAAACCTGTATGTTGCTTGCTGTCTGTATTTTACCTGTCATTTTTAACCCAGTAATTGATCTTAAAATAAATAACTTTTTAAATAAGAATGGTAGCCCTATGTCTCTAGTTTCCAGAACATCTTGAATCGCTAAATTCCGAATTGTATAGCAAAAGTTATGATCGTTTTACTACTGCTGTGTTTTTATTTCTAGAATTTCAAATTCGTGTATGTTCCATGTTCAATCTATTACAAAGCTGATTTAATATTAAAATATTGTTTTGAAAATTTCCAGATTGCTAGTCAACATGCTTAGGAGTTTATTAAATATTTTTTATGAATTTATTATCGAGTTTTCGCTGATTCTAAAGATATAACAACGTGATGGTGATTTTCAGCCTGAACATATAATCTGTAAAGAATGATGTGTTTGACCTAGCTACTGTTGTCGAATTTTGAATTTTAAATATGCGTTGGAATCGTGTGAAGGCCTAGTTTCCAGAATTTCTGACGGTTTCAGTTTTTTATTTCTGTAGCAGCAGGAAAACAGATTTTTCTACAGTGACCTCTTGCTGTAAAGAAATTCGTTTTTCAGATTTTCTTAATATAAGTATATATATATATATCATTGTATTACATGAATTGAAGTGTGTATGTTGCATTGCATGATCCTAACATCCTATTTTCATCATTCTATGTCACGCCCCGCTTCCCAAAATATGGAACACGAGTACGTAATGTAGACCCAGCGAATGATGTAAACATCATCCATAAGCTGTACCAGACTAACTCAGCAATATGAACAACAAAGTACAACCACGCAAGAAATATAACCACATGAATCAAAGATAAATTCCAACAATAAATGAAATAATCCAACAATATAAATATCCAACATCTAGGATCAAAACAAACTCCAGATCATAAAGCCCAAAACAAAGTACAAGTCATAACAATATTCGAGAAAACAAATCTAGCAGCAAATAAATCTAAGCAGGGCAGACTGGTTCCATCTTTAGAAACGTTGCTCACCAATTCCTTCGGGGATCGATCCTTCAGTACCTGTAAAATCTTGATCTAAAAATGAAGAAAAAAGTGCACTTAGAGCAAGTCGTGGGCAGCAAGTAGAGAAAACAGAGGATAAAGGAAATATGTATATCAAAGAATAGGGACATGGTCAAAGACAAAGAAGTAAAGCAAAGACAGGCAATAATATCAAAGGTGTACAATAATCACGCATGTAATGAGTGTTGTCAAGTCAAGATCAAACATGAAATGCATGTTATTAAGTATTTTATTAATCTATTTAGTGCACGTACTACTGCATCCCATTCCACAGTTTCGGCACAAGCACAGTGATCGTTTTGGACCGATGGTGAATTCACGGATCATTTACTCGGCATTGATAACAATAATTTACATGCAAGAATCAACAATCAATCACTGCAATCAATGCTCCTCCTTCCATGTCAAGTATTCAAGCGAGCGAGAAGGCCTTACCGAGTACATTTCCGATTGTTCACTACCAAGTCTACCCATAATACCTCGGCTTGTTATTAATTTATTTTCATCCTATGTGAGCATGCAAGAGGATGTCAATGTTGTATAATACTAAGTGTGACTAATTCTATGCGCTACAGACAAAGCATGAGGCAAACACATCAAATAAGCACAATTCACATAACTAGAACATCATGACCTTGCTGTACTAAAATACTGATTACAACCACTACAAAATAGCAAATCTGAATCCGCCGGAAGGTCTAGAAATTAGACTTCCACACGTTTCCAGCGAATATAATTAAGGCATATAAAGGATACAGGAACTAAGGTGAAAACTCTATTCTATTCAGGTTTTATGTTCAGGCAGCATGCAGTAAATTGTGTTCAACTAATTATTTCAGGTCAGAGAACTCATTAATAAAATCTCTAAAATTTCTGGGTGATTCCTACATGTGTCTAGGTTCAACTAGATTTATTTCAGATTTTTCTATTACTGTTAGCATGGTCAATTAAATTAAGAAACAGTACGATACGCATGCATTTGTGAATCTGGAATTTCTAACAGGGCTGTACTAAAATGATGATATCTAGCAGGTTATACATCGGAATTCAAATTTGCAAAAAGGGAAAGTGAACTAGACATCCAGGGCTACAATTTATGTTCAGCAAGTTATTTCAAATTATGACATTAGCATGGTGGAAAATCTGATACAAAATGAAACAACTAGCAGTCCAGAAATTGTCTTGACATGAATAGGCATATAAATAAATCATATGATCACATATAGCATGCAAATTGGTAATCAAAGTGATCCTAGGTGTCAAAATACAAATTTCTAAGTTTAAGATACAATTATCATAGGCATGGTATCAATTCATCGATCAACTTCAATCTAGCACATACAATTTAACATGTCTAAATTATCAAGTAGTCCTATGCATGAATCTAGTTATTTAAATGTGCATATGCATGAAATAATGGCAACTATGTTTTAGATCAAAGAGATAGCACGATATTAAGAGTATGTCGGGTTAGCTCGTGTAAACCCTCGATAAACTTAACGGAATTGTCAAAAGCAGTATGATACAAAAAGGACTGGATCTAGTTGCAGAGATCAAATAAACTTGAACAGAATAAAATACTAGTTCAAGAAGAGACTTGCATGTTATTTTGTAAATTCAAATAATAAGAATAATGGGATCAGAATCCCGGGCAAAATTTTCAAAGACACGTGCAAAATACGTGCGAAGAAATCCAAGCAAACAAAGCAACAGCAACAGCAACGAAATCTCACACCGGATCGAGACAGAACATGGGACAGCAAACTCCAGATCCGATGTGCCAAAACACGGGACACCAAAATCAACCAATGGGTGATCACCTTCAACCTTCGGCAACGAGAGAGAGGGAGAGAGAGAACACGGCGTGACTGCGGCGGCGACTACGGCGGGGGACTGCGGTGTCGACACCACGGCGAAGACGATGGCACCACGGTCGAGAAGCGATGGCGGCGACGGCAGCCTCGACGAAGCGAGCTCTGTTTTCGGTTGGAAACAGAGGGGCGACAACTAGGGATGCTTTCGGATAAGGATATATCCGATTCGATCTGCATCCGAATCCGATTTTTTGGCAGATACGGATATGGAAAATTCGTATCCGGGTGGATACAGATACGGATTCGGATATCCAAATCCAAAAAAATTCGGATTCGGATTCGGATACGGATATTCATAAAAAAGCGAATTCGGATACGGATATCCGCTTAATTTAATATTTATTTATTTAATAAATATATTTAATAGTTATATTATATCATATGACTATATGAGTTAAACTTTAGAGTCCCAGACTCCCAAATCGAGTATTCACTGTTCACCACTCCCAAATCCCAAATCGACAGATCCCCAAATCCCAAATCGACCCTTCGACCTTCGTGACTTCGTCCCTTCCTCTTCTCCCCCGTCGCCAGCGCCCCGTCGCGAGCCCCGTCGCCAGTCGCCAGCTCCCCGTCGCGAGCCCCGTCGCCACGCCCTGTCGCCAGCCACGCCCCCGCCTCTTCTCCCCTTCCTCTCTCGCAGCCATAGTATTAGCATCAGGGTTGATTTTAATGTGTAGGTATTGTCTACACCGTCTTCTCTGCAACCGATGCCAAGAGGAGCGCCAGAGACTCCCATGTCCCTGTAAGCATGCATCCTTTCTTCCTCATCTTAATTAATTAGCTAGCTAGTTCCAGATGATACGAATATTAAAGCAAAATTAGGGTATAGTTATATATATATATGTGAAACTAATTAGTTAGGGGTTTGGTTTGGTTTTGGTTCTGCATGTACAGATTCTTGCACCCTTGCCAATTGGGTTTGCAGTGTTCCTAGTCCACATGGCAACCATCCCCATCACAGGCACTGGCATCAACCCTGCAAGAAGTCTTGGTGCTGCCATCATCTACAACAAGGACCATGCTTGGGATGACCAAGTAAATCATATTTCCTTTGATTTAAGGGCTCTAACAAAACTTAATTTGAACTTATATTATTAACTACTAACAACTGTAATTTAATTTTGCAGTGGATTTTCTGGGTTGGTCCATTCATTGGAGCTGCACTTGCAGCCTTCTGTCACACAATAGTCATAAGAGCTATCCCATTCAAAAGCAGGTCCTAGTTGTGATGCTTGTTGTTATGGCTTCTTATATTATCTCTTTCTTTGCTTTTAGTGCCCATCATTTTCTGTCTTTTTCTTGGGTGTATTCCAGTACCTGTATTTGTCAAGTGTGTAAATTATTATATTCCCCTGTGCATGTTCTATTAGCATCAGGGTTGATGCTAGGACTGGTTTCCATGAGGATGAGTAAAAAGACAGCAAAGTTTAGAATGACCACGTCAATTGTTATCTTAGATGTTATGTCTGAGGTGACAATGCTGTTGCCTAAATTCGACATTGTTGAGTTAAAGAGTTTTGGAGAGAAGGGAAGAGATTGAGGGATGGGATGTAGGAGTTTTATATGGGTAGTGTAGAGTATTAGGATAAGCAGCCAAGCTTGACTGCTACCGTGTTGCTTAATTTGTACCTTATCTATCATTTTCTGAGAAAGAGAGTGATGCTTTGTAATAGGGCAGTAATGTGTACACTAAACAGAAGGATGGGAAGTAGAAGATGCTATTAACAAACTGCATGTGCTGGAATTTAGTATCTCCTTTGGTTGGTTTCTGTGGTTAAAGAAGAAGGAAATTAAAGTATACACCCCCATATATGCAATAGTGGATATTTATGTTCCACTTATTACTCAAAAAACAAAAAATTAATACACCAACTATGCAATTCAGTAGTGATATATACTATTTAACTAGTGAACTCTGTTTTGTGATATTTTTATTCCTACTGTCTATTTAGTTACTGTAAGAGTCAAGACCATATTTTAAGTAACTGTTGTATTTTTTTACATTCTGTTCCTAATATAAAAGTTATAAAATTATAATTTTTTGGGCTTATTATAATATGTGAATTGATTGTAATGTATTGTAATTTTATGATACTTCATAATTTTTGTATGCAAGGGAATTATGAGTTGATTTAGTAAAGAAAAGGGAGAAGAATAAAAAAATGGCCTGTGCTGACAATGAAATTTTCTATATTAACTTTTTCTGAGTCAACATTTTCAGGCTCTCAAATAATCCAAACTAATGACAGCATCCTGTTTACATTATCTGAAATTCTGAATGAAAGAATTCTGCTATTTTTTTAAGAATGAAGAAATAATTTATACATTGTCATTGTTAACTTTTCTCCATTACTGCAGTTTTTCTCAAGTGCTATCTTTTTCAATGACGCCACATCATCCTGGTAAAGAGAAGTTAAAGAGTCAGTTTCAAACCAATGCAACATAGACAAGTAAGTGTGTATTATATTCATTTTTTTATAAGAGTTGTATATATTTGAAATAAATTTTCATTCTCCTTTTTTGTTCTGTTGATTTCTATTTTGTTATTAGATATGAAAATCGATATTCACAATTCAGTGATATACATGTATAAGTACTAGTTAAGAAAAATAAATAGCAAAAACTTTATATTTGTTATCCGAATTCGTATCCGTTATCCGGTAGACCGTATCCGATTCGCATCCGTATTCGAAAATTGCGGATACGGATATGATTTTTATTTTCCGAATCATATCCGTATCCGTATCCGAATCCGTCTTTGGATTGCGGATACGGATGTTGGTATAGCCAATATCCGATCCGTATCCGATTCGAAAGCATCCCTAGCGACAACAGCGGCAATTGGGGACTTGAACGGAGATGCTAGGGTCTTCGGTGGAGTGGCGAGGGACGGCGGTGAGAATGGTGGGGTGCACGGAGATGGGTAGGGCAATGACGATGGGTTAAGGGGATGGGAAAACCACGATGGATTGGGTTCGACAAGGAGAATGGGGATGACGATGGGGGAACACGACGGTGATGAGGTTGCAGTGGCGAAGGGATGGAGACAACGATGATAGTGACAGTGGTGGAAGGCGATCGGAGTTGGCCACGGGGTGATAGGGTTTCGGTTTGGGTTTGGGGTGCAACGAAACGGAGAAGGAGAGGGGTAGGGGATCAGGAAGAGAGAAACGGCGGAGGAAAGAGGGGGATAAATTTTAGGGTTAATTAATAGGGTATATATTAATAGGATCAAGAATTAGGGTTTTGGTTGAGATTTTGTCGGTTCTGGGTATCGGTTTTGGCTCCAAAAGAGAAAAATAAATGCAATGAGATGAGACGAACATAAAAGAGAACAAATCAGACTCAAAATAGAAAGAGAAAAATTTGCAAAGAGAATGGAATCCAACCAAAGAACACAGATCGATCAAAAGAAAATAAAAGAAACTAAGAAAAGACAAAATATACTATAACAATTGAATCCAAATACAATAATTAAAAGAAAACAAAATACAGCAAAAACCAAAAATAGGGCTTACAAATCCTACCCACCTTACAAGAAGAATTTCGTTCTCGAAATTCATACAAGAGGTACATAGGGCAAACCCCGAAACAAACAAACAAAACAAAACAAAGCAAAACAGAACAAGCACTACTCCAACAAATGAGGGAACCTCTCCTGAATCTCTTCCTCTAACTCCCAAGTAGACTCCCCTGGCGAGCAAGGATCCCAAGAAACTCGGACCAACTTGTTGACTCTATTCTTTAGCACCTTCTCTCGACGGTTTAAGATAGAGACGGGTCGAATTTCACAGGACAAATCCGACCTCACAGACAAGTCTGAGCAGTCAACCACATGACTGTCATTTCTGATGTATTTCCTGAGCTAAGAAACATGGAATACATCATGGACACCTGCTAAAGCTAGCGGTAGCTCGAGCCTGTAAGCTACCTTGCCCTCATGTTCCACAATATCGAATGGACCGATGAATCGAGGACTCAACTTGCCTCCACCTCCAAAACGGATAACACCTTTCCAAGGCAATACCTTGAGGAACACATGCTCGCCTGCCTCAAACTCTAGATGTCTCCAACGATAATCAGCCCACCACTTTTGCCGATCCTGAGCGGCTTGCAAATGCTTGCGGATCTGAGCCACGGCATCAGCTGTCTTCGTGATCAACTCAGGACCTAAAAGCTTCCTCTCCCCGATATCATCCCAACAGATCGGCGTTCTACACTTGCGTCCATACAAAGCTTCGAATGGAGCAGCCTTAAGACTCGCATGGTAACTGTTATTATAAAAGAACTCGGCCAAGTGAAGATGATCCTCCCACGAACCTCCAAACTGAAGAACGCAGAATCTCAACATATCTTCTAGAGTTTGAATTGTCCTTTCTGACTGCCCATCCGTCTGAGGATGGAATGCTGTACTGTAGCTCAACTTAGTACGCAAGCTCTTCTGCAAACTCTCCCAGAACTGAAATCTGAATCTCGTATCTCTATCCGAAATGATGCTGACAGGAACTCCTTGCAGATAAACAACCTCCTGAACGTACTGCTCAGCCAAACTCTTCGTGGACTGACCCACACAGAATGGAATGAAGTGAACACACTTCGTCAGCCGATCCACGATCACCCAGATAGCATTATGACCTTTAGGACTCATCGGCAAAGCTGTCATAAAGTCCATCTTGATATTCTCCCACTTCCATTCAGGGATAGGAAGGGGTTGCAAAAGTCCTGCGGTCCTCTGATGCTCTGCCTTCACCTGCTGACAGATTAGGCACTAGGCGACAAATCGAGCCACATCCCGCTTCATACCATGCAACCAGAAATGCCGCTTCAAGTCCCTGCACATCTTGGTACCACCAGGATGAATAGAATATGGGGACCGATGAGCTTCCTTGAGTAACTTCTGCCTGACTTCTCCTCTAGGTACACACAACCTAGAGCCAAACCGAAGCGACCGATCAGCATGGACGAACAAATCAGATGTCAAACCAGCTTCTGCCTTACCCCAAAACTCCTACAATTACTGATCACTCCCTTGAGCTGCCTTGATCTGCTCTACCAAGGAAGACTACAACTGCAACAACATAAGCTGCCAATCTGATCCGGGAAGCAACACATCCAACTCCTGCCTCCTCATGTCCTCCACTAGTTCCTTCTGCTGAGTGAGGAACATAGCGGCAGGCCTCCGACTCAAAGCATCCGGCACTGAATTTACTCTGCCAGGGTGATACTGCAAATTGATGTCAAAGTCTGCCATTAATTCCAGCCATCTCCTCTGCCTCATGTTCAACTCCTTCTGCGTGAACAGATACTCGAGGCTCTTGTGATCTATGAAAATCTCAACTCTATCCCCAAGCAAATAATGCCTCCACAACTTCAGGGCAAAAATCACAGCTGCAAGCTCCAGATCATGTGTAGGATTGTTCTTCTCATGAGGTCTCAACTGCCTCGAAGCATAAGCGAAAATCCTACCTCGCTGCATCAGCACTGCTCCCAGACCTCTCCCCAAAGCATCACAATGGATCACAAAACCAACCGAACTGTCAGGTATAGTCAACACAGGAGCTGATGTCAACCGACGCTTCAACTCGGCGAAAACTTCATCACAAGCTTCATCCCAGACAAACTTCTGCTCCTTCCTGGTCAAACTGGTCAAGTGTCTAGCAATTTTGGAGAAATCCTGAACGAACTTCTGATAGTAACCAGCCAAACCAATGAAACTCCGCACCTCAGGAATAGACTTCGGAATAGGCCAATCCTTGACTGCAGAAATCTTCAACGGACCCACGAAAACACCAGCACCCAAAATAATGAGGCCAAGAAAAGCAACCCGAACCAGCCAGAACTCACACTTATTGAGCTTCCCATATAGCTGGTTCTCCCTCAAGGTCTGCAGAACCACCTTCAGATGCTTGGCATGATCTGCCTTGTTCCACAAGTACACCAATATGTCGTCGATGAAGACCACGACAAACTATTCTAAGAATGGAGAAAACACACAGTTCATCAAACTCATGAACACAGCCGGTGCATTAGTCACTCCGAAAGGCATCACCAAGAACTCGTAATGCCCATACCTCATTCGGAAAGCCATTTTTGGAACATCCTCTGACTTCACCCTGACATGATGACACCCAGAACGAAGATCCAACTTTGAGAACACCGAAGTACCTCCCAGTTGGTCAAACAAATCATCAATCCTCGACAATGGATACCGATTCTTGATATTAACATTGTTCAACTCCCTGTAGTCAATGCAAAGCCTGCGGCTTCCATCCTTCTTGCTGAAAAATAGAACTGGGGCTCCCTAAGGTGAAACACTAGGTCTGAAAAAACCCTTATCAAATAGCTCCTAAACTTACACCTTCAGTTCCGCCAATTCAACCAGCGCCATACGATATGAACTCTTGGAAATAGGGGTCGTACCTGGCTGAACATCAATCTGAACTCCACATCTCGGACTAGCGGCAGACCGGAAAATTCCTTGGGAAACACATCAAGGAAGTCCCGCACAACTAAGGGTGCAACAACCCATCAGAACCCAACGACACAAGAGAAACAGCCTTGGGGTCCATCGAGTTCTTGACACGCCCTGACGGTGTCTCACCCGCATGGAAAACAAACTCTGGTTGACCAGAGAGCCTAAAAGTCACCTTCTTCTCCCGACAATCAATCACGACACAGGAAACACCCAACCAGTCCATGCCCAGAATGAGATTGAAACCGAAATTGGGAATCACAATCAAACCAGTCGAGAACACTACACCACCAATCAGCAACGGGCTCTGCTTGCAAACCCTAGAACAGACAATGACACCTCTACCTGTGGTGATGTCCCAAGCTACGAGCATAGCATCGCTAGCCAAACCATAGTGATCGACAAAGCGAGAAGAAATGAAAGAGTGGGTAGCACCCGAATCAAACAATACATGAGCTGGAAGAGAGAAGACTAAAATCACACCTAGAAGAAGATCAAACAAAAGAATAAGGTGCTAGCAGGATATATACACGAATAATTGTACAAAGGAGAGAAAAATAACAATGTACAAAAAACTGAAAGGAAGAAAAGAAAGTACAACTACTATGATATACCTGCAACCACTCCAACAGCAACTTCTGCTAACTCGGCTATCAGGTTATAAGCCTGACCACGACCTCCAACCTGACCTCCTCTAGGAGCTATATGCCTCTGATCAAAGACTTGCCTCTGCAGGGAAGAGGCGGCCTACCCTGACCATGAGTCGGCACTTCTAGCTGAGCAGCACCAGCAACCGGCACAGGAGCTTTGTTCCTCAGACAGTCACAAACCGTATGCTTACTGCTCCCACACACTAAACATAGTCAATTGGCCATCCTGCAGTCTCGCTGTGAATGCCCAGTCTCATGGCAGTAGCCACAAGTCTCAACATTCCTCGGGACAGCAGGTGCGTATGGCTGTGCTCTCACAGGAGGGGGCAGGACTGGCCTCCGAATAGGTCCTCCGGAAGGCTGAGCTGCAACAGGGTGTGAAACGGTCCTCTGAGGAACACTAGACCAGTTGAGAGTCTGCTCTTGGATCCGGGCTACATCCAGAACATCGGAATAAGCACGAAGCCGAAGAGCAGCCAAACAGTTCTGGAGGGAAAAACTTAAGCCCGACTGAAATCGACTAGCCTGAGCCTCATCAGTGGTAATGAGGGTAGGGGCAAAGCGACTGAGCCGAGTAAACTCTGCAGCATACTCATCCTCAGAACGGATTCTCTGATTAAGATAATGCTCAAATTAATATCGTCACAAGTGAAGTAGGCAATAACAAATGATATTTAAGAACATTATCTAGCTGACCTGAGTTAGGGAAACAAACTGTCGCTCCATCTCTGCCTTGGTGACACTGGGAAAGAACTTCGTCATGAAGCTCTCAGAGAAAGTGGCCCACTCAATGGGTCGCGGCATCCTTTCGGATTCAACCCACCACCAGATATGAGCAAGATCCACCAATTGAATGCGAACCACATCCACACGATCCGCCTCAGCAACACGAGCAGCGAACAGCAGTTGCTCCGTCCGGATAAGCCATTGCTCAGCCTCCAACGATGACTCAGTACCCAAAAACATATCTTGGTGCAGCCCCAAGAAATCTGCTACTGTACCAGGCCTAGGTGGCAGAGCACCAGGTACAGATCTAGCGACATTCCCAATGGCTGCCAAAGTGGCTCTCATCAGCTCATTGTGCTCCTACTGAAGAGCCATCATCTGCTGAATCGTCTGGAGAATGGCAGCATTGTCCGGCTGCCCATCCCCCGAGCGAGAAGAAGAATTCCCATGAGCCATAGCCTGAAACACGATCGAAGATAGTCAGTACCCAGATTATATGTTGGTTATTACAAGTATTCATGTGATTATCGTGGTGTGCAAATCACTGAGTTAACCTAGACAGAGCTAAACTCGACTAATATATTAATCAAAGCTAAATCTTCACAAAGCCGGTCACATTTGGCTGATATATTATCCAAAATCTGGGCTCTAATACTACTAAAAACCCTGTCACGCCCTGCTTTCCAAAATACGGAACACGAGTACGTAACGTAGGCCCAGCGAATGATGTAAACACCATCCATAAGCTGTACCGGACTAACTCAGCAATATGAACAACAAAGTACAACTACGCAAGAAATATAACAACATGAGTCAAAGATAAATTCCAACAATAAATAAAATAATCAAACAATATAAATATCCAATATCTGGGATCAAAACAAACTCCAGGTCATAAAGCCCAAAACAAAGTACAAGTCATAACAATATTCGAGAAAATAAATCTAGCAGTAAATAAATCTAAGCAGCGCAGACTGGTTCTATCTTTAGAAACGTTGCTCACCAATTCCTTCGGGGATCGATCCTTCAGCACCTGTAAAATCTTGATCTAAAAAGGAAGAAAAAAGTGCCCTTAGAGCAAGTCATGGGCAGCAAGTAGAGAAAACAGAGGATAAAGGAAACATGTATATCAAAGAATAGGGACATGGTCAAAGACAAAGAAGCAAAGCAAAGACAAGCAATAATATCAAAGGTGTACAATAATCACGCATGTAATGAGTGATGTCAAGTCAAGATCAAGCATGAAATGCATGTTATTAAGTATTTTCTTAATCTATCTAGTGCACGTACTACTGCGTCCCATTCCACAGGTGCGGCGCAAGCACAGTGATCGTTTTCGACCGATGGTGAATTCACGGATCATTTACTCGGCATTGATAACAATAATTTACATGCAAGAATCAACAATCAATCAATGCAATCAATGCTCCTCCTTCCATGTCAAGTATTCATGTGAGCGAGAATGCCTCATCGACTACATTTTCTGATCGTTAACTACCAAGTCTACCCATAATACCCCGGCTTGTTATTAATTTATTTTCATCCTATGTGAGCATGCAAAAGGGTGTCAATGTTGTATAATACTAAGTGTGACTAAATCTAAGCACTACAGACAAAGCATGAGGCAAACACATCAAATAAGCACAGTTCACATAACCAGGACAGCATGACCTTGCTGTACTAAAATACTGATTACAGCCAGTACAAAATAGCAAATCTGAATCGTCCGAAAGGTCTAGAAAATAGACTTCCACACATGTCCAGCGAATATAATTACGGCATATAAAGGATACAGGAACTAGGGTGAAAACTCTATTCTATTCAGGTTTTATGTTCAGGCAGCATGCAGTAAGTTGTGTTCAACTAATTATTTCAGGTCAGAGAACTCATTAATAAAATCTCTAAAATTTCTGGGTGATTCCTACATGTGTCTAAGTTCAACTAGATTTATTTCAGATTTTTCTTTTACTGTTAGCATAGTCAATTAAATTAAGAAACAGCAAGATACGCATGCAGTTGTGAATCTGGAATTTCTAACAGGGCTGTACTAAAATGATGATATCTAGCAGGTTATACATCGAAATTCAAATCTGCAAAAAGGGGAAAGTGAACTAGACATCCAGGGCTACAATTTATGTTCGGCAAGTTATTTCAAATTATGACATTAGCATGGTGGAAAATCTAATACCAAATGAAACAACTAGCAGTCCAGGAATTGTCTTTACATGAATAGGCATATAAATAAATTATATGATCACATATAGCATGCAAATTGGTAATCAAAGTGATCCTAGGTATCAAAAATGCAAATTTCTAAGTTTAAGATGCAGTTATCACAGGCATGGTATCAATTCATCGATCAACTCCAATCTAGCACATACAATTTAACATGTCTAAATTATCAAGTAGTCCTATACATGAATCTATTTATTTAAATGTGTATATGCATGAAACAATGGCGACTATTTTTTAGATCAAAGAGACGGCACGATGTTAAGAGTATGTCGGGTTAGCTCGTGTAAACCCTCGATAAACTTAACGGAATTGTCAAAGCAGTATGATACAAAAGGGACTGGATCTACTTGCAGAGATCAAATAAACTTGAACAGAATAAAATACTAGTTCAAGAAGAGACTTGCCTGTTATTTTGTAGATTCAAATAATAAGAATAACAGGATCAGAATTCCGGGCGAAAATCCCGAAGACACGTGCGAAATATGTGCAAAGAAATCCAAGCAAACAAAGCAACAGCAACAGCAACGAAATCTCACACCGGATTGGGACAGAACACGGGACAGCAAACTCCAGATTCGATGTGCTAAAACACGGGACACCAAAATCAACTAATGGGTGATCTCGTTCAACCATCGACAAGGAGAGAGAGAGAGAGAGAGCACGATGTGACTGCGGCGGAGACTGCGGCGGGGGATGACGGCGTCGGCACCACGACGAAGACGATGGCACCACGGTCGGGAAGCGATGATGGCGATGGCAGCCTCGACGAAGCGAGCTCTATTTTCGATTAGAAACAGAGGGGCGACGACAGCGGCGATCGGGGACTTGAACTGCGATGCTAGGGTCTTCGGTTGAGCGGCAAGGAACGACGGTGACAATGGTGGGGTGCACGAAGATGGGTAGGGTGACGGCGATGGGTTAAGGCGACGGAAAAACCACGATGGATTAGGTTTGACGAGCAGAATAGGGATGACAGTAGGGGAACACGACGGTGATGAGGTTGCGATGGCAAGGGGATGGAGACGACGATGATGGTGGTGACAGTGGTGGAAGGCGATTGGAGTTGGCCACGGGGTGATAGGGTTTCGGTATCGGGTTTGGGGTGCAACGAAATAGAGAAGGAGAGGGGTAGCAGATCGGGGAGAGAGAAACGATGGGGAGAGAGAGGGAAAAATTTTAGGGTTAATTAATAAGGTATTTATAGGGGATCAAGAATTTGGGTTTTGGTTGAGATTTTGTGGGTTCTGGGTATTGGTTTTGGCACCAAAAAGAGAAAAATGAATGCAATGAGATGAGACGAACATAAAGGAGAATAAATTAGACTCGAAATAGAAAGAGCAAAATTTTCAAAGAGAACAGAATCCAACCAAAGAACAGAGATCGATCAAGAGAGAATAAAAGAACCTAAGAAAAGACAAAATACACTATAACAAATGAATCCAAATACAATAATTAAAAGAAAACAAAATATAGCAAAAACCGAAAATAGGGCTTACATTCTAATTGTCCTATTTCATGTTACCATCCTATTGTTCTCCTATTGATACTATCGTTCATCTCATGTCTCAAATTGCATATTGTGTGTTGCATCGATAAATAATTAATAAGCCAGAGTTTAAGGGATGGACTAGAGTAGTTGATGATATAGGGACTGTACTCGGATGATGGCCCGTGTTATTATCGTTATCGTCATCGTGTAATAAATTACACCATGGCCCGTGTTATTATCGTTATCATCATTGTACAAGAAATTGTCTCAATCGCCCGTGTTATTTTTGTTATCGTCATCATGTCAGTACACGATCTATAGAATCTACCACTATAGTCTAAACAAAATTGATTGTATGCATCGAACCTGTGGAATGGGACGCAGTAGTACGTGCATTAATTAGGATTAAATTGAATAATAGACTTAAGAATTGACACCACATTGACATTGCATGTTATACCTCATTGTTTCTATTGATATCGAATATTGCCTGAGTGTTATTAACACCGGCCATTGAACATTGATATCGAATATTGAATCATTGCTTGTAACCTGTTGCATCGATTACCATGATATTGATTATTGCTGTTGTCCCATGTTATTGATTCCTATTGATCCATTGAATTCATTGTTATATCGTTATTCTATTGTTCCTTACTTTCTCTACTTGTTGTCCATGACTTACTCTAAGGACATATTATTCTCTCTTTTTAGATGATGTGTTCACACGTGTTGAAGGAGAATTGCCTAATGGATTGGAAGAACAACATTGGTGAATGAATTATAGCATTGCCGCTTAATAAATTATTGTTTTTTTATGGAGACTTAATTATTGAACTGTTGGTATTTCATTGTATTGTGGGCTTTTGAACCCAAATATTGCTATTATTGTTCTAGATGTTGGATTATTATTATATCTAGTTATTTCATGCTTAAATTCCAAGTATTGTTATTCATGTGATTATCCTTATATTGCATGTATGGTTGTATCGCTTTCTTATTATATTGTTGAGTTGAATCGATAACAGCTTATGGATGACGCAAGTCATTCGCTGGGCTAATGTCACGTGCTTGTGTTTCGTATTTTTGGAAAGTAGGGGCGTGACAACATCAATTATGACCATTGGATATGAGGGGATTGAAATGAGTGGCTCTCATTTATTTGGATTAACTAATTGAGAATCGAGTTTTTTTCTACATATTTATTCAAAAACCAAAAAAAATTAAAAAATCATATTTGAATTCCTGGACTAATTAATCTAGTGATTCCCTAACCACATTTTATTACTGTTGATTCCCTAACCCTAAGAACATGGTCCATCAAGCCCAGCCTGCCATCAGCCATCGCCTCTCCGCTGCCACCCAGCCCAGCCGCCGTCACCGCGTCATCCGCCTCGCCCAGCCGCCGTCGTCCTACTCAGGTTTTGATTTTATTGATTTGATTTTATGAGGGGATTGAAAAAAAAACCAAACCCAAACCTGGTTTTGTTGACTTCCCGCATCGTCCCCTCAAACCTAATTTTGTTGAAAGAACCCAAACCCAAACTCAGGAAGTAGATCTATCGCCGCTAACTAGTTCACTTAATCAGGTTCATTATTATATTATACATAGCTAGATGACAAACATAAGTAGTATAGACACAAGATTTAATAGTACTATATAACAAACATATATAGTGATGATTGTATACATCGCTAGAGTACAGGTTTGATTTTATTAATTTATATAACCATGGGTTGGGTTCTTTCATTCATTAGAGTATAGGGGAAGCATGCATGTATTTATCAAATTTTGTTTTACTGTTCACTCAACTTTTGTATCAATTTTTAGATGATCCTATTATTAAAACTTTGAAAACTTGCAAAAAAAAATAATCTTTTCAATTTCAGGTATTCATGAGTATCAACGATGACATCATTTCTATAGAGACTCAACTAGGTGGTTACTTTGATCTAGGTCCACCTAAACAATATGTAAATGGTTCTTGTGCTCATCTTGATGAAGTTCGTCTGGATGAATTCTTCTTGAGTTCGATAAAAGAAATAATGGTGGAGTGTGAATATTTAGAACACTATAGAGTATTTTGTAAGATGCATGAAAATTCAGTAGGCGATGACTACAGACTTCTGAATACAGATGAGTCCCTGCATGAAGCTTTAATAGAACATCAAAACCTGAAGAAACTTGTTCTATATATTGAACATCTAGAGGATGAACATGTGGTGACTGAAAGCACTGAAGAACTTGGGATAGGTATGCATTACATGCTTTGAAAATGTGACATTTTTGTCTGTCAGTACTCTTCTAAAATTAATTTAAGTTCAGTTTAATGCTTTTTGTTAAGGGCTTGAAACAATTCACACGAAGGATACACTTTCTTGATGAAAGAGCAACAAACATGAACTTTGGGGATACTAATAATGATAATATCTTGGATTCAGATTTGGATGTAGTTGAGGTTGGTTAGTGAAAAGAATTAATTTTATTTATATACATGCAACAAATATAACATAAAATATATAACGATTTTCTTTTTTCTTACTATTGACTCATGAATTAACTAGTCTCAATTTTTTTACTAGGCATTGAGTTCAACTCCTAAAACAACAAGAGAACATGACCATGGAGAATGGACACCAACTGTAGATGATATTAATCGGACGAAACTTGGGATGAAGTTTGCATCATTATAGGAGGGGGAACTTTTTACTGTGCATATGGAAAGCTTGGAGGCTTTTCTGTTCAAAAAAGAGAGCACTACTTTGGATAGGAACACAAGAGAATTGAGAACCAAATATTTTGTCTACTCAAAACAAGGAGAAAGTACTGCAAAAATAGTACAAGGTGAAACTGTCGAGGAACTTCCAGTGGGATCAGATGCAGGTAAAAAAAGGACGATGATCTGTTATTAGGAAGAATTTTATGGCTATGATAAAATTTAAGAAAGTTGAAAATGACATGTGAGAGATTGTTAAGTTTCATGAAGGTCATTGTCATGTTCTCACTAAACCTCGTAGGAAACAATTTTTAACAATAAATCGGGGAGTATCATCGACAAAAGTCTTTAATACAAATCTATGATGAAGCTAATATCTCCACATCCCAATTAGTTACAGTTCTAAAGATTCAAGCTAACGAGTACGAGAATATGGGTTACACTGAAAGAGACATCAGAAATCATACAAGGGATGTAAGTAAGGCAATGAAAGAAACAGATGTGTAGATATTTCTGGATAATTTTGCAAGAATGAAAAAAAATCAATCCTTCATTTTTCTATGATTATAAGGTTGATGAAGAAATGAAGTTCACTCATGTATTTTAGACTGATGGAATTTCAAGGAAAGCATACCACCTATTTGGAGATGTAGTAGTTTTTTACACTATGTGTGAAACAAACAAATATTCGATGATATTTGCACCGTTTACAGGTAGTAATTTATCTATTATATGAAACTATCTATTTTATTATTATTTGCAATCCATATAAAAGTAAAATATTAATTATTATATCTGCGCTTTTACAGGAGTTAATCATCATAAACAGTCGGTGAATTTTGATGCTGGATTTTTGGCTAATGAGAAGTCAGAATCTTTTATTTGGTTGTTTGAGAAATTCTTGGAAGCCATGAGGGGAAACAACCATTAGCATTCATTACAGACCAATGTCCACCAATTGGTAATGCTGTAAAGTATAAACTGGACAAAACAAAACATAGATATTGCATGTGGCATATTCTCAATAAGCTGTCGGGAAAGGTTGGATCAAAGTTGGCCTCTAACAAAAAATTTCACGAAGATTTTAAATCTTGTGTTTATTCTTCTGAAACTATTGAGGAGTTCGAAATGCGGTGGAATGTAGTTGTAACAACTTATCAGTTAGGGAACAATACGTGGCTGAAAATGATGCATGAATTAAGTGAACTATGATACCAGCATTTTTCAAGAAAACTTTTTTTGGCTGGAATGAGGACAACACAGCACAGCGAAAGTATGAATTCTTTTTTTAGTCACTTTGTTAGCCATACCAGGCCAAAGATGAAAATAAAGAATTCAATGGAGAAACAAATGAGTGAGATATACACATACGCTAACTATTATCTATTTCAAGATGAGTTGCTTAAGAGTTGTGTCAATTGTGCTACAAAAAAATGGAGGTGGTGGAAGATCTGTCTTTTTACATTGTTCAAGAAAATAAGGAGAATAATAAACTCAGATCAAGAGAAGTAGTTTATGTTCCTGCTAATAAGGTGGCATATTGTGATTGCAAAATATTCGAGGGAGAGGGACTTCCTTGTCGTCATGTTCTTACTGTGTTAAAAAATGAATTTGTCGACGAGCTGTCTACTCACTATATTATGAGGAGGTGGACTAAACTTGCAACAAGTGCTCAAATATTCGATGTTGAAGGAAATGAGTTATGTGGAACTTCAAGTAACATAACTAAAATTAACTTATCATCATTATGGGATTTACTTTCAGAGTGCATGCTTCTTGCTGGCTATTCAAATGAGAACTTTTTACATGCTATGGAAAGAGGTAAGAATCTGAGAGATGAATTACTAAGAATGAAAGAAAATCTGGGTGCTAATTTGAATCATACGAAAGAGAAACATTCCACTGAGGGGGATCTTCCAACAACTTCAAATAATGACAATGTTTGCATACTGGATATTTCAAAGACGAAAGGAAGTGGGAAAAGATTAAAAGGAGGGAAAGAAAAGGCCATGGAACAACAAGAGAAGAATCTTATACTTTGTACAACATGCAACAAGTATGTCGCCCATGATAGTCGAAATTGTCCAGAAAACAATGAATCCTAAATTTGATTTTCTTTGGTAAGATAATTACATGAATTAATTTATTCTTATCTCATGTTCTGCATGTTTAGTTATAGATTTCAACTAATTATACTATTTTGTTTGTTACCAGTTCCGTATCACGCAAGAGCGGGATGTCATGGGCTTTATGATATCACATAGTAACCGGAAGACTACTAGATCTCCTACTCCCTGCATGATCAATTCGAGGATATCATGTAAGGGAAGAGTACTTAAGGTATATGAATTTTTCTTCTGGTACTAGTTTTATGTATTGCTAATCTACTAAGTGGTACAATACTACAATCAGCTGGACTTTTTTTCTTCAAAATTCTGCTGTTAATTTGTGTTAACGTCTTTTTTTCTCTCTCAATCTCATTTTCCTCCTATCATATATTACATTGGAACGGGTACATGGAACAGGTATATGACAAAGCCTTTGCACACTTCCTACTACTTCAACTGGCCGATTTATTTTGCATAGAAGAATGCTGCTGGTTCTTTACTTCTGACTAGTTCTTTTAGACAGCAAACGTTACAGTTCAGTTGGCTAGTGCACTTTTGTTAGAGTTGTTGGTTTACTGTTAGTGTTTTATGGACCTTCTTGTTGTCAATGTTTCTTTTCATGGCTTGCTATGAATCATGGGATCAGAGATTTGTAGTGTAGAGACATAATTAAGATCAAGTAATATGACATTCTGTGCTTGATAAATCCTTGGCTAATTTCATTTGGTTCATCTAAAGTCATTTTTCGTTCCTGTTATTGTTTGTGCTTTTTTGGGGGAACTGATTCATTTCAGTTGTGTTCTTGATCTGATACAGATAGCTTGAATTGTACCGGTGTTTCCCAGAATAGAAACAAGAATAATACGTCAAACTTAGTGACGCATCCTGTCACAAATTCTGTGTTTGATTTCACAATTAGCAAACATATAGTCATACATGTAAACTGTGATATTTATTAAAAGCTGGATTTCTCGCACCATAATTATTTGATTTTGTAAAATAAAAACCTATAATGAAAAGAATTCTTGTATGTTAAATATAAGTACATTAAACAGGAGATGGTATCAATGGCATAGGAGGAAATTTCCTTTAATGGCACCATAAAAAAACCTACCCCCTCCAAAATATATGATTCTCACTGATCAAAGTGTTCAACATATTATAAAACATAAGATAATGAAACACCATCAACGTTTAACATATCATGCTCATGTGTTAAGTGATTGCAGTTGTTTAATTGTTCAATTACTAAAAATCGTTCATTTTAATGAATTGACCATATATGTTCAAACATAGTAACTTTAATTCACTATATGTTTTATGAATCCATATTTTATGAATGAAGAATAATTTGAACTATATGGATTATAAATTTTAGATGTAGATATTGGATTTTTAGTGCACCATAGCATACAGTTTTCTCCTATTCTACTTGTCATCAATAACTAAAACTGAGAATCAAGGTTCTCCCTCCTAGATAAAGGCTCAAGTTTCAGTGTTCAACAAATGTAAAAGGATCAAGTTTCATTCGTCCAACAAATGTAATTATTATAGTTGTGATGGGACTCATCTGATAATTTTGCAGCTATCAACACGACATAAATAAAGAACGAGAAAAAAGGGAAAGAAAATTAACGAAGAGAATAATTCGGTATATCTTGAATGTAAGTATTACTAATACAAAGTTACAAACACATAACACATCATTATCCAAAAATGAGGGTCAAGTTTCTCTTGTTCAACAAATGTAATTAACATTACAATTTGTGATAAGACACCCATCCGATGATTCTGCAGCTATGGCGTATGGACACAACATGAATAAATAAACGAATGAATGAAAATTTGATTGATACATCTAATTTCTAGTTTACTTTCATGTATACATCTTTCTCAATATCTTAGTGGGGGGAACATCTTCCACATCCTCCTCACAGCATCTCTTCTACCTTATACATCTTGACTACAATTTACTATTTAGTTAGAACCATCAAAGCGAACGGTGAGGAGCTTGCTGGCCATGGCGGAGAATTCGAGGTTGATGGAAAGAGAGAGAGAATGAGAGAAAGAGAATGAGTTGGTAGAGAGGGGAAAGTGCGGGATCTCGATTGTCTCGCTATTCGCAAGTTAGGACGACGTCGGCTTCAAGAACAACTCTGATTCCTTCAAAAATTAAAGAAAATCACAAATTTAAGAACAGAAACCATTCGTTCAAATTTGAGAAATACATGCATACTTCCCCTATACTCTAGTGAATGAAAGAACCCAAACCATGGTTATATAAATTAATAAAATCAAACCTACACTCTGGCAATGTATACAATCATCACTATATTTGTTTGTCATCTAGTACTATTAAATCTTGTCTCTATACTACTTATGTTTATCATCTAGCGATGTATAATATAATAATGAACCTAATTAAGTGAATTAGTTAGCAGCAGTAGGTCTACTTCCTGAATTTGGGTTTGGGCTCTTTCAACAAAATCAGGTTTGAGGGGACGACGGCGGAAGTCAAAAAAACCAGGTGTGGGTTTGGGTTCTTTCAATCCCCTCATAAAATCAAATCAATAAAATCAAAACCTGAGTAAGACGACGGCAGTTGGGCGGGGCGGATGATGCGGTGATGGCGGCTGGGCTGGGTGGTGGCAGAGAGGCGACGGCTGATGGCAGCTGGGCTCGATGGACCCTATTCTTAGGGCTAGGGACTCAACAGTAATAAAATGTGGTTAGGGAAATACTAGATTAGTTAGTCCAGGAATTCAAATCTGATTTGGATTTTTTTTTTTGGTTTTTTTAATAGATATGTAGGAAAAACCCCGATTCTCAATTTTAATCTAAATAAATGATAGACTCATTTCAATCCCCTCATATCCAATGATCATAATTAATGTATCTCATTTTCTCATTTAAGAGTGTATCTCATTGGATCACTCCTACTCCTATATATATATATATATATATATATATATATATAGAGAGAGAGAGAGAGAGAGAGAGAGTCCCCTTCAGTTGCACACTACCTTTGGTGAGCACTCCGTGAGCACTCATAAAATAAAGACCCTATGAAAAATCCGAACCGCTCATATTGTTTTATATGCCTAAGATAGCCTAACAATAAAAAATCAAGTAATTTGAAGTTCATTTGCCTATCCATCATGCTGTTAGAATTTTTTGCCAGACAATTTTGTGATGATGTAAATCATGGACAAATGAATTTCAAATTAATTGATTTTTTATTGTTAGGCTATCTTAGGTATATTGAACAATATGAGCGACTCAGATTTTTCATAGGGTCTTTATTTCATGAGTGCTCACGAAGTGCTTACCAAAGTAGTGTGCAACCGAAGATTTCTCTCTCTCTCTCTCTCTCTCTCTCTCTCTCTCTCTCTCTCTCTCTCTCTCTCTATATATATATATATATATATATATATATATATATATATATAAAGAGAGATAGTGAGAGTTTGAAGAGTGGAGACAGTGAGGGGGATCTGGTAGGGGTCAGTAAGGGGGATCTGGTAGGGGTTAGTGAAGAAGAGATGGGGCGTGGAAGCTTTGGGTTGTGTGAGGTGGAGCTCGGGTGAGGGGCGGAGGCAGCAACAAGGTAGAGCTTCGAGTGATCGGGGGTGCGAGGTGAGGTCGGGATGGCTGTGAGGGGGTGTTCGGGTGTTCTCAGTTGCAAGGTAGTCGGGAAGCGATGGTGGTGTAGGTGATGGAGCTCAAAGGTGGTGCGATAGGGAATGAAGGAGGAGCTCGGGTGTGAGAGTACAAAGGAGACAGTGAGCTACGGTGGTGAGGTGGAGCTAGTCGGGATTACCACAAGGGAGAGGGTGATTGGGATTGGAGTTTGGAGGTGGGGTGGATTTTGATGGAGGCTCGGGGTTGCGACGCCAAGTATAGGAGGTGGTGGAACTCGGTGCAGTAAAGTGGTGGGGATGGTGCTTGGAAGGCAGGCAGGAGGTGGTTGTGGGTGGTGGTTTCAGGAGGTGGAGCTGCAAGGGAGAGAGGGAGGCAGTGGTAGGGCTTGCGGTGAGGGATGAAGATGAGATGGTGGAGGAGATGTTGTGGGTAGGAGATGAAGGGGTGGGTGTTTGGGGTTCGGGTGCAAGCAGGGTGAATGAGAAGAAGAAAGGAAAGAACAAGAAGAAAATGCAGTGAGGGGGTATGATGTATATGCATGTATGTATGAGTGTATACATAGGAGAGAGAGGGTGGCTGTAGAATGAGAAGAAGAATGAGTTTTGGGTAAGGATACAGTCAATGTAGGGGGTAGGCTAATAGATTATGAACTGGATAAACTGTGGAGTGAGAATGAGGAGGAGGTTGAGGGTGAAGACTGTGAGATGAGAAGCTTCGGGGTTGTTTGGGTTAGGATTAGGATTAATTAGAGTTTAGATTTAAGCTCCAATTAAAAATTGGAAAAATTAGAATTGGACATAAAATATTTGGGGTTGGGTTCAAATAGAAGATCAAAAAAAATAATTCAAGTACAAGAAATGAATTCAAGAGATCAGAAAGATATTTATAAAATATCAAAATACAAAAATACGTACAAAAATATTTACATTAAAAAAAAATATTACGGATATTACACATAACGATACAAAACACACTTGTGGGGAAAAATTGTCATAGCCTATTTTTGCGCAGTGTTACAAATTGTTCCTTGTATTAGAGTAAGTATGATTAAGTGTGAATTGTGCACGAACTTATGTGTTCGCCAACACCTATTAATACTCGACAATAATCCCAATCTCATTTTTATGTATTAGATTTGAGATTTTCCCTCAGGTTCATCCTTGTTCATGTTGTTGCTTTTTTTCGATTGGTCACTATTGCAGGCAGCGTTGATGGTTGTGACAACGATGAGTACTCGCGAGAAGGATCCACCGCTGATTGGGTTTGGAACCACATCATATTCATACTTCTTCTAACGATGGGTATTAGAAAATACCTATTATGCTTTAGGATTGTTCGATCTAGAATACGAAATTAAGGTTTACTTAAAGAACAAAAGATGACGATTATTATTTTGCTTAAAATATAATACCCAAGATATTTGAGATAGCTTACATACTGCTTCGAGACACTATATATAGCACAATACCGGCTTATCGGGCAAAGAGCCTTATAGCGGGTAAATCCGCTATTCAGTCCACTATCCGACGTTCATGACAATATTCACGTATATTGCCCGTGTCCATATACAGCTTAATTATACAATTATGTGGGAATATATAAATCTACACTTATAGCATTAACAATAATTTCTTCCTTCATTTGGTCTGCTTCATACATTTATCATGTCAGGTTGAAATGTAGTAAGTTGTAATATGTATATTCTGATTCCTAATCTATAGGAAACAGATTCTCCAAATCTCTCATCCCTCAATCTTCTCTCAATCTCCTTTCTTCTCCTCCTCCAAGATTGTAATCCTTATATATAGATGTATACTATAAAGAATAAAGAAAAGTAAGAATAAGAATCATTTCCCCCCAAATCTGTTTTCTACATGGTATCAGAGCCTAATCAGATCTAGGCCAACTAAAGAAGAAGAAGAGTAGGCTGATCACCTCCATCTTGATCTAATCCCATTGTTGATCCTGTCACCGATCATTGACCCCGATCCTGTCAGATCTCGTCGCCGAAAATCCTCCTTACCCATCGCCGTCGCCGCTCTGCCCTCATCCATGACTTCTGCCACCGAAACCCCAACGAACCCATCACCACTGCCGCTCTGTGCTTCTATCTCAACACTCGCACCCACCAACGATCCCGACTATCCTGAAATCCCGCTCTCTCCTTTCCCGTTTCTCTCTCTCGTTAGTTTTCCAGCACTTTTCTTCATCTTCTCCATCAGCCAAACCCACTACCAACCATCTTCCCCGGCGAGCCCCTCAGCCCCTCGTCACCGCACCCCCCTCTTAGCCTCGTTCTCCAACGACCAGCAGCCACCAAATCCCAATCGACCCCAACCTCGGCGCCTAGTTTCGATCATCGTCGCCCTTGCGCAGCTGTCCTGACCGCCAGCGATGCCGTCACTGACGACGTCAGCCAGCGACGCCGTCAGATCCTAAGCTTGCTGCCTCTGTTGCTCTTTGCTGAGTTGCTCTCTTTGATTTGTGTTTGCTATTGTGTGGAGTTGATCCCTGTTCGCTATTCGCTCTTGCTGATCAAATTAGATCCGTTGTTTTCTTGTACCGCTACCATGAAAAAAGTTGATGAAGCTGAGAAGAGTATTGGACTCGTCTCTACATTAGTTACAGCTGTAGGTAATGATGGTAAGGTATTTAATATTTCTACCTCTGTTATGAATAATGCATGGATAATTGATTCGGGTGCTATCGACCATATGACTTTTGATTCTAGACAAGTTAAAAATTTTCAACTATCCACCAAATCAACTGTGTCCACTGCCAATGGTGATCCTGCCACTGTTACTGGCGAGGGTACCACACCTCTCACAAACAACTTAACCTTAGATACTGCCCTAGTTGTGCCATCCTTTAATTTTAACCTATTATCTGTTGATCAAATAACTACTACCTTACATTATATTGTAGTCTTTTGGCCTTCACATTGTGTGTTTAAGGATATTCAGACTTGCAAGATGATTGGTTATGGGGTTAGACACGGGAAGTTCTATTACCTGGATTTGAAATCTGAAAGTTCAAGCAAGTTGACTCAAGCTTTAAGTGTGGAAGGATCCGAAAATGAGAAGAAGAAATCAGGTATTTGGTTATGGCATCGACGTCTAAGGCATGCTTCTTTTGGTTATTTGAAGAAATTATTTCCAAGTTTATTTTTGAAGTTGGATATTTCTATTTTTCGGTGTGATGTGTGTGAACTCGCAAAAAGTCACCGTGCCTCTTTTCCTCCAAGTCCAAGTAGAAGCTCTCTTCCATTTATGATTATCCATTCTGATGTTTGGGGTCCATCCAAAACCACTACATTTGGAGGAGCCAAATGGTTTGTGACATTTATTGATGACTGTACTCGTATGACCTAGATTTTTTTAATGAAGTCGAAAAGTGAAGTTATTGGCTTGTTTCAAAAATTTCATAAGTATGTTATGATTCAGTATAAATCACAAATTCAAGTTCTTAGAAGTGATAATGGCGGAGAGTACCTGAGTTCGAATCTGCAACAATATTTGGTGGAACACGGCATTGTTCACCAGACTACATGCTCATATACACCTCAACAGAATGGGATTGCAAAAAGGAAAAATAGACACTTGCTCGAGGTAGTTCGTGCTTCTCTTATCCATAGAAATATGTCACTCATTTATTAGGGGGAAGCCCTTGCTTCTGCTGCATACTTAATCAACCAAGTTTCCTCTAGTACCTAAACTTCCTCACACCATTTCAAGTATTAACTGAAGCTGTGAATGCACCAAAAGTCATTAACTTGCCACCTCGTGTGTTTGGATGTGTTGCATTTGTTCATCTTCATCAACATGAATGCAATAAGTTAACTCCTCGAGCTGTCTGCTGTGTTATCGTGGGAAATGCACATGATAAGAAAGGGTACCAGTACTATCACCCACCCACTCAAAGGATGTTTGTGACTATGGATGTTGTGTTCCATGAAGATGAGATGTATTTTTCTTCTACGACTGAACTTCAGGGGGAGTACCGAAGTGAAGTTCAGACTCTTGGGTATGATGAAGGGGTTAGTGAAGTTCAGACTCTTGGGTATGAAAAAGTAATTACCAGTCAGAACGAACAACTGGATACAAATAATGGCGAACACTTGAATGAAGACCTAGCAAGGGAGGAAGACCCTCACGAAGCAGTGCAACCAAGAGATGAAGCCCCTCTTGAAGAAGACCCTCTTGAAGAATTGCAACCAGTACCAAATCTCAGTGAGAATGAACTGTCAGAACCCCAAAACCAATCGTCATTGTTGTCCGAAACTCCTAGAAGAGAACTCCCGCACCGTACTAAGAGGTATTCCAAAACCCACTTATGGACCTGATCTGACTAGTAATGTCAAATATCCCATGAGTAATTATGTATCCACTCACCGCTTGTCGGAAATCAAATAAGTCATTTGTAAATCAATTATCTACTGTATCTATTCCTAACAGTGTTCAGGAAGCCCGTTACTGATCCAAGGTGGAAAGCAGCCATGGATGAGGAGATGAAGTCCTTGAAAAAAAAATGAGACTTGGGAGATAGTCGAGCTGCCAGCAGTGTCACGCCCGCTTCCCAAAATACGGGAATACGAGTCTATGACTAAGGCCCAGCGAATGATACGAAAACACCATTCATAAGCGGTACAGGTACTCAACAACAAGATAACAAAATAAACCACGCAGACATGTAAAATCACAATATGATAATGAAAGTTCATGACATAGTCCATAACATAACCAACAACTGGGAAATACAAGTAATTACAGGGTCAAACAAGCCAGGATTACAATAAAGAGTAGCATGAATAAAACGTAACTAAAGCAACATGAAAAATAAACAAAACTAAAACACTTGATCAGCAATACCTTCTGATAACTCTCCATTCAGGCCTGCAAGTACATTATTATAAAAAGAGAAAAAGGAAACAAGAAGATGTTCGTTAATACAAGTCACGGGCGACAAGTGGTACAAGCTAAGGGGACAAGTATAAAACAAAACAAAAGAAAAACAGGAAAAAGAGCAAGGAATAGAGAGTCATGAAATAGGGTAAATGCAATATGTAACATGATTATGAACAAGGCATTATGGAACAAGTGACATGTAAACAAGTAATCAAGTAAACAAATATCAAGTCAACATGAACATGTAACATAGAATTGGATCATGCAAGTGCACGTGTTAATCATCAGTCTAATGTTTGATTCTATCTACGTAGCACTTCATGCATCCATCTTTTTACTACATGGTTGCTATATATAATCAGTTACTGTTTAGACTTAGTGGTGGTTTTATAGGTCACGTACTCGGGAAAATATGTACATTCAATATTGTATCGAGATACGTTCAATGTGGAACATGTAGAGTGTGAACTTGTAACGTGAACATGTAAACTTGTAATTTTGCAAACTTGCAACTTGTAACTTGCAACTTGCATCGGGAAACCACGAGCTCCCGTCCGAGTATGCTCTTCTATATTGTCCACTACTTAAATCTTTTTCCTTATACCCCGGCTTGTTACTTTTATTTCAATTTAACATGATCATAATGCAATAAGAACAATGTCAAGATATGGACGGGGAACATCAAGGAATTATGCATGAAATATGTTCTAAGTCATGAGGCACAAAAACATGTAGTCTTAATGTCATATCTGGGTCTAATTTCTATTACAAGTCTGGGTCAACAGTATTTTAGGGTTATAAAAAAAATAATATTGCAACTACAAAGTGATCGATGACATATATAAAACTTAATCGAGAATTAAAAGATATTATAATAACATTTAAACTATTAACATGGGTAAAATAATCATTCACATCATCATGTATATTCCTAAGAGTACATATATGTGTATTAATCGGTTTCATGTAATGCATGTGGCAACAAAGTATTCACGATCATATGTGAATACAGGATCGACGGATTAGGTATAGAAACATATTTCAATTTGACTTATGAATGCGATTTAGAGTCAAGAAATATACCTGCAGTATTTTTGCAAAGAAAGCTTCTACTAGAACAAACGAATTTGTACAAGAGATACTTGCCTGATTGACGACGCTGATACCGAAAATAAGAATAACGGGATCAGAATCCAGAGCAGCGACACACGAGCAAGATACGTGACAGCAACTCCAAATCAGCATACTCCAAAACAGTAAACAACAACTCCACTTCTCCGCACAAAGAACCACACTGGATCGGATCCTCCTTACAAACACCCAACAGCAACAAAAGCAAACTCCAAAATAGCAACAACTCCTTCGCAATCCCCCTACCCCATAAACACCAAACATCAAACACCAATACACCAACACCAATCAGCAACACACCACACAATTTCCACACCGGATCTTCACACATCACCGAACACCAAACACCACACACCCCAAACAGCAAAAAAATCACCCCAGTTCTCCACTTCTCCTCCTCCACTTTGACAGAGAGGGAGAGAGAGAAAGAGAGTACGGGAGAATGGGAACCGCGACGGTCTGGCGATGCTGGCGAACGGAGAGCGGCGCGACGGTGACTGGACGGCAACGTAGTGGCGACGAGCGATCAGAGAGCAGAGCAACGGCAGGAGACTACAGTGCTCGAGGTGTCGGAGACGGAGCTCGAGTGGAGGAAGAAGGAGAGTGGCGGTAGAGGTCGAGCGGGGACTCTACGGCGAAGGCGGAGGCCTCGGGGTTGATGAGAAGCAGTTGAAAGGTCGTGGAGGAGCGACAAGGACTTCGGTGCTCGACGTGGAAGACGAGTGAAGGTGGGTTAAGTGATGTCGACAATGGCGGAACTCGCGGGGCTTCGATGGGTGAGGTGCGGCGCAATGTGGAGGCGAGCCGGGGAGCGGCGCGACGCAGGGAAGCTACGTTCGTCGTGGTTCTGGCTGTTGCGCACAGTCGGAGACGAGCGGAGGACGGCACAGGGCAGGGCAGCGCGCTCAGGGCGAGGTGCGACAGTCGCGTCGGAGGCAGAGGGTGGAAGGAGGTCGGGAGAGGGTGGAATGGAGTACCGAGATCGGGGGTTGAAGGTGACAGGGGAGGAAGGAGGAGGAGGAATTGGGTTCGGTTTTTGTTTTCGAAACAGGGGAGAGGAGCGAGAGAGAGAAGAGATAGGAGAGAGAGAACTGGGCTCAGTTTTGTATAAGGAACTGAAGAGAGAGAGTTACGAGGAGTAATAAATGTATAAAAATAATATAATAATAAGAGTAGAGAGATTATAGGAAGGAGGGGGTTACGGGATTACATAATGAGGGGGAATCGGACAGCTGATTATTTGAGATATTAAATTTGGGGGTTATAGGAGAGATTTTGGAGATTTGAATGTGAAGTAGAATTGATCTGGTCAACATAGATTGGGTTAATGAGTTTGGGTTTAAAACAATTGGGCTTTATATTTGGACTTCACAATTTATGTTAAATAAACCATACAAATCAAATGAATATAAATTGGGCTTAAAATAAACAATTGGGTTTGTACTCCAAATCAAATAATTAAATAATGCAAAATAGGTCAAGATAATTGGGCTTTAACAACATAATAATATTAAAGATCATGAAAATGAAAGTAATAACAACTTCACTATTTTTAATGATAACAATAATAATATTACTAATAATACGATCAACCAAAATTAATAAAAATAATAACAATTACAATACTAAAAATAACAATAATGATAGCAATAATAATAATACTAATAATAACAATAATATTAATACTCATAATAATAATAATGATAATAATAATAATAATGAAAATAATAATAAATACAAGGTTATATAAAGAATTTGGGTTTAACAAATTATTAAAGAAATTCTGAATATTTTTAATTTGGCTAAAATGAAAATAGTCGATCAATAAAAAAAATGGAAAGTAAAGTTAAAATACACCCTCATTCGAAATAAACATAATTCCTGATTAGAAAAGATTTTAATAGAAAATTAAAAATGAATTTAACACAACTAAATTTATAAATAATTCGAAATACAAAAAAAGTTATTCCAAAATTATATATTTACTGGGAACGGAGGTTACAATCCTACTCACCTTACAAAAAAATTTCACTCTCGAAATTTGCTTAGGCGGTATATAGGACAAGGCAAAAATAACTTGGGAAACGGCAAAACTGGGTAGTAAAGTGAAAGAGACAAAATGTGGCAACACAAAAATGAGAAAGAACATGGATAAGGATGAAGTGATCAAAATGATTTCAAATAGAGATTCAATTAATGAAGACAATACAAATGCATGAAAAGAAAGGAAGCGATGCAAAGAAGGAGAAGCAATAAGAGGATCCTGGGACCTGTGGGTTATGAGCCCACCACGCTTCGCTGCGCTACTCTAATGGCGACGTTCCAAGTCGCAGACATGTCGTTGTAGACCATATGGCACAAATCAATGAACCGAGCAGGCAGAAGAAGAATGAGACATCGAAATCAGAAGAATATGGGTACAATAATCTAGACCCAATAAGAGTCAATGAGTGTGACTGAATGGGAGAGGCGAAACAACTGAGAAATGAAAGAACTGAATGTGAATGGATCAAAGAGGAATCAAATAAGAGGAGTATTAAGATTATGTTGGTTATTCATTATCCATGTGATCAACGTGGTGCACATGTTATTGAGTTAACCTAGATGAGTCAAGCCTGTCTAACGTATTAGTCAACTAACGCATTAGCCTAAATCTGAGCTCTGATACCACTAAAAACCCTGTCACGCATGCTTCCCAAATTACGGGAATACGAGTCTATAATTAAGGCCCAGCGAATGATGCAAAAACACCATCCATAAGCTATACAGGTACTCAACAATAAGATAACAAAATAAACCTACGCAGACATGTAAAATCACAATACGATAATGAAAGTTCATGACATAGTCCATAACATAACCAACAACAGGGAAATACAAGTAATTACGGGTCAAACAAGCCCGGATTACAATAAAGAGTAGCATGAAATAAAACGTAACTAAAGCAACTTGAAAAATAAACAAAACTAAAATACTTGTTCAGCAACACCTTCTGGTAACTCTCCATTCGGGCCTGCAAGTACATTATTACAAAAAGAGAAAAAGAAAACAAGATGATACCCGTTAATACAAGTCACGGGCCGCAAGTGGTATAAGCTAAGGGGACAAGTATAAAACAAAACAAAAGAAAAACATGAAAAAGAGCAAGGAATAGAGTCATGAAATAGGGGAATTGCAATATGTAACATGATTGTGAACAAGGCATTATGGAACAAGTGGCATGTAAACAAGTAATCAAGTAAACGAACATCAAGTCAACATGAATATGTAACATGGAATTAGATCATGCAAATGCACGTGTTAATCTCTAATGTTTGATTCTATCTAGGTAGCACTTCATGCATCTATCTTTTTACTACATGGTTGTTACATACAGTCAGTTACATTTAGACTTAGTGGTGAGTTTTTTAGGTCACGTACTCGGAAAAATGTGTATATTCAATATTGTATCGAGATACGTGCAATGTGGAACTGGTAGAGTGTGAACTTGTAACGTGAACATGTAAACTTGTAATTTTGCATACTGGCAACTTACATCGGGAAACCACGAGCTCCCGTCCGAGTACGTTCTTCTATATTGCCAACTACTTAAAGCTTTTCCCTTATACCCTGACTTGTTACTTTATTTCAATTTAACATTATCATAATGCAATGAGAACAATGTCAAGATATGGACGGGGAACATCAAGGAATTATGCATGAAATATGTTCTACATCATGAGGCGCATAAACATGTTGTCTTAATGTCATATCTGGGTCTAATTTCTATTACAAGTGTTGGTCAACAGTATTTTAGGGTTATAAAAAAAACAATATTGCAACTACAAAGTGATCGATGACATGTATAAAACTTAATCAAGAATTAAAATATATTATAATAACATTCAAACTATTAAAATGGGTAAATTAATCATTCACATCATCATGTATAATCCTAAGAGTACATATACGTGTATTAATCATGTTCATGTAATGCATGTGGCAACAAAATATTCACGATCATATGTGAATATGGGATCGACGAATTAGGTATAGAAACAGATTTCAATTCGACTTATGAATGCGATTTAGAGTCAAGGAATATACTTGCGATATTTTTGCAAAGAAAACTTGTACTAGAACAAACGAATTTGTATAAGAGATACTTTCCTGATCGACGATGCTGATACCAAAAATAAGAATAATGGGATCAGAATCTCGAGCAGTGACGCACATGCAAGATACGTGACAGCAACTCCAAATCAGCATACTCCAAAACAGTAAACAACAACTCCACTTCTCCGCACAAAGTACCACACTGGATCGGATCCTCCTTACAAACACCCAACAGCAACAAAAGCAAACTCCAAAACAGCAACAACTCCTTCGCAATCCCCCTACCCCACAAACACCAAACACCAATACACCAACACCAATCAGCAACACACCACACAATTTCCACACAGGATCTTCACACAACACCGAACACCAAACACCACACACCCCAAACAGCAAACAAATCACCACAGTTCTCCACTTCTCCTTCTCCACTTTGACAGAGAAGGAGAGAGAGAAAGAGAGTGCGGGAGAATAGGAACCGCGTGCGGCTGAAAGGAGAGCGTCGCGACGGTGATTGGACGGCGTCGGAGTGGCGACGAGCGATCGGAGAGCGGAGCGACGGTAGGAGACTGCGGTGCTCGAGGTGTCGGAGACGGAGCTCTACCAAAGGAAGATGGAGAGTGGCGGTAGAGGTCGAGCGGGGACTCGACGGCGAAGGCGGAGGCCTCGGGGTTGATGAGAAGCAGTCGAAAGGTCGTGGAGGAGCGGGGAGGACTTTGGTGCTCGACGTGGAAGACGAGTGAAGGTGGGTTGAGTGATGTCGATAATGGCGGTGGACTCGCTGGGCTTCGATGGGTGAGGTGCGGCGCAAAGTGGAGGCGAGCTGGGGAGCGGCACGACGCAGAGAAGCTGCGTGCGTCGGGGCTCTGGCTGTTGCAGACAGTCGGAGACGAGCGGAGGACGGCACAGGGCAGGGCGACGTGCTTGGGGTGAGGTGCTGCAGTCGCGTCGGAGGGAGAGGGTGGAAGGAGGTCGGGAGAAGGGTGGAGTGGAGTACCGAGATCGGGGGTTGAAGGTGACCTTGGAGGAAGGAGGAGAGGGGAATGGGTTTGTTTTTTTTTCGAAACAGCGGAGAGGAGCGGGAGAGGGAAGAGATAGAAGAGAGAGAACAGGGCCCAGTTTTGTATATGGAAGGGGAAGAGAGAGAGTTGCGGGGAGTAATAAATGTATAAAATAATATAATAAAAAGAGTAGAGAGATTATAGGGGGGAGGGGGTTACGGAATTACATAATGAAGGGGAATCGGAAGGCTGATTAATAGGGATATCAAAATTTGGGGGTTACAGGAGAGATTTTGGAGATTTGAATATGAAGTAGAATTCATCTGGTCAACATAGATTGGGTTAATGGGTTTGGGTTTAAAACAATTGGGCTTTATATTTGGACTTCACAATTTATGTTAAATAAACCATACAAATCAAATGAATACAAATTGGGCTTAAAATAAACAATTGGGTTTGTGCTACAAATCAAATAATTAAATAATGCAAAATAGGTCGAGATCAATTGGGCTTTAACAAAATAATAATTTTAAAGATCATGAAAATAAAAGTAATAACAACTTCACTAATTTTAATGATAACAATAATAATATTACTAATAATATGATCTACTAAAATTAATAAAAATAATAACAATGACAATACTAAAAATAACAATAATAATAATACTAATAATAACAATAATATTAATACTCATAATAATAATAATGATAATAATAATAATAATGAAAATAATAATAAATACAAGGTTATATAAAGGAATTAGGTTTAACAAATTATTAAAGAAATTAATATGACTAAAATGAAAGTAGTCGATCAATAAAAAAATGGAAAGTAAAGTTAAAATACACCCTCATTCGAAATAAACATAATTTCCGATTAGAAAATATTTTAATACAAAATTAAAAATGAAGTTAACACAACTAAATTTATAAATAATTCGAAATACAAAAAAAAGTTATTCAGAAATTATATATTTACGGGAACGGAGGTTACAATCCTACCCACCCTACAAAAAAATTTCGTACTCGAAATTTGCTTAGGCGGTATATAGGATAAGGCAAAAATAACTTGGGAAATGGCAAAACTCGGAAGTAAAGTGAAAGAGACAAAATGTGGCAACACAAAAAGGAGAAAGAACATGGATAAGGATGAAGTGATCAAAATGATGTCAAACAGAGATTCAGTGAATGAAGACAATACAAATGCATAAAAAGAAAGGAAGCGATGCAAAGAATGGGAAGCAATAAGAGCATCCTGGGACCTGTGGGTTATGAGCCCACCACGCTTCCACTGCGTTACTCTGATGGCGACATTCCATGCCGCAGACATGTCGTTGTAGACCACATGACACCAATCAATGAACCAAGCAGGCAGAAGAAGAATGAGACACCGAAATCAAAAGAATATGGGTACAGAAAGAAATAATCTATACCCAATAAGAATCAATGAGTGTGAATGAATGGGAGAGGCGAAACAACTGATAAATGAAAGAACTGAATGTGAATGGATTAAAGATGAATCAAATAAGAGGAGTAACCAGATTATGTTGGTTATTCATTATCCATGTGATCAACGTGGTGCACCTGTTATTGAGTTAACCTGGCTGAGTTAAGCCTATCTAACGTATTAGTCAACTAACACATTAGCCAAACCTGAGCTCTGATACCACTAAAAACCCTGTCACGCCTGCTTCCCAAAATACGGGAATACGAGTCTATGACTAAGGCCCAGCGAATGATATGAAAACACCATTCATAAGCTGTACAGGTACTCAACAATAAGAAAACAAAATAAACTACACAGACTTTAAAATCATAATATGATAATGAAAGTTCATGACATTGTCCATAATATAACCAACAACTGGGAAATACAAGTAATTACGGGTCAAACAAGTCCGGATTACAATAAAGAGTAGCAAGAAATAAAACGTAACTAAAGCCATATGAAAAATAAACAAAACTAAAACACTTGATCAGCAACACCTTCTGGTAACTCTCCATTCGGGCTTGCAAGTACATTATTACAAAAAGAGAAAAAGGAAACAAGAAGACGCCCGTTAATATAAGTCACGGGCGGCAAGTGGTACAAGCTAAGGGGACAAGTATAAAACAAAACAAAAGAAAAACAGGAAAAAGAGTAAGGAATAGAGAGTCATGAAATAGAGGAAATGCAATATGTAACATGATTATGAACATGGCATTATGGAACAAGTGGCATGTAAACAAGTAATCAAGTAAACAAATATCAAGTCAACATGAACATGTAATATGGAATTAGATCATGCAAGTGCACGTGTTAATCTCAAGTCTAATGTTTGATTCTATCTAGGTAGCACTTCATGCATCCACCTTTTTACTATGTGGTTGCTACATATAATCAGTTACGTTTAGACTTAGTGGTAGGTTTTATAGGTCACGTACTCGGAAAAATATGTACATTCAATATTGTATCGAGATACGTGCAATGTGGAACATGTAGAGTGTGAACTTGTAACGTGAACATGTAAACTTGTAATTTTGCAAACTTGCAACTTGTAACTTGCAACTTGCATCGGGAAACCACGAGCTCCCGTCCGAGTATGCTCTTCTATATTGCCCACTACTTAAATCTTTTTCCTTATACCCCGGCTTGTTACTTTTATTTCAATTTAACATGATCATAATGCAATAAGAACAATGTCAAGATATGGACGGGGAACATCAAGGAATTATGCATGAAATATGTTCTAAGTCATGAGGCGCAAAAACATGTAGTCTTAATGTCATATCTGGGTCTAATTTCTATTACAAGTCTGGGTCAACAGTATTTTAGGATTATAAAAAAAACAATATTGCAACTACAAAGTGATCGATGACATATATAAAACTTAATCAAGAATTAAAAGATATTATAATAACATTCAAACTATTAACATGGGTAAAATAATCATTCACATCATCATGTATATTCCTAAGAGTAAATATATGTGTATTAATCGGTTTCATGTAATGCATGTGGCAACAAAGTATTTACGATCATATGTGAATACAAGATCGATGGATTAGGTATAGAAACATATTTCAATTTAACTTATGAATGCGATTTAGAGTCAAGAAATATACTTGCAGTATTTTTGCAAAGAAAGCTTCTACTAGAACATAAGAATTTGTACAAGAGATACTTGCCTGATTGACGATGTTGATACCGAAAATAAGAATAACAGGATCAGAATCCTGAGCAGCGACACACGAGCAAGATACGTGACAGCAACTCCAAATTAGCATACTCCAAAACAGTAAACAACAACTCAACTTCTCCGCACAAAGAACCACACTAGATCGGATCCTCCTTACAAACACCCAACAGCAACAAAAGCAAACTCCAAAATAGCAACAACTCCTTCGCAATCCCCCTACCCCACAAACACCAAACACCAATACACCAACACCAATCAGCAACACACCACACAATTTCCACACCGGATCTTCACACAACACCGAACACCAAACACCACACACCCTAAACAGCAAACAAATCACCCCAGTTCTCCACTTCTCCTTCTCCACTTTCACAGAGAGGGAGAGAGAGAAAAAGAGTGTGGGAGAATGGGAACCGCGACGGTCTGGCGACGCTGGCGAACGGAGAGTGGCGCGATGCTGACTGGACGGCAACGGAGTGGCGACGAGCAATCGGAGAGCGGAGCGACGGCGGGAGACTGCGGTGCTCGAGGTGTCCGAGACGGGGCTCGAGCGTAGGAAGAAGGAGGGTGGTGGTAGAGGTCGAGCGGGGACTCGATGGCGAAAGGCGGAGGCCTCGGGGTTGATGAGAAGCAGTCGAATGGTCGTGGAGGAGCGGCGAGGACTTCGGTGCTCGACTGTGGAAGACGAGTGAAGGTGGGTTGAATGATGTCGATAATGGCGATGGACTAGTGGGGCTTCGATGGGTGTGGTACGGCGCAATGTGGAGGTAAGACGGGGAGCGGCGGGATGTAGGGAAGTTGTGTGCGTCGGGGTTCTGGCTGTTGCGCATAGTCGGAGATGAGCGGAGGACGGCACAGGGCAGGGCAGCGCGCTCAGGGTGAGGCGCTACTGTCGTGCCGGAGGGAGATGGTGGAAGGAGGTCGGGAGAGGGTGGAGTGGAGTACCGGGATCAGGGGTTGAAGGTGACGGGGGAGGAAGGAGGAGAGGGGAATGGGTTCGGTTTTTGTTTTCGAAACAGGGGAGAGGAGCGGGAGAGAGAAGAGATGGGAGAGAGAGAACAGGGCTCAGTTTTGTATAAGGAAGGGGAAGATGGAGAGTTATGGGGAGTAATAAATGTATAAAAATAATATAATAATAAGAGTAGAAAGATTATAGGGAGGAGGGGTTACGGGATTACATAATGAGGGGGAATCGGAAGGCTGATTATTAGGGATATTACATTTGGGTGTTACAGGAGAGATTTTGGAGATTTGAATGGGTAGCAGAATTGATCTGGTCAACATAGATTGGGTTAGTAGGTTTGAGTTTAAAACAATTGGGCTTTATATTTGGACTTCACAATTTATGTTAAATAAACCATACAAATCAAATGAATATAAATTGGGCTTAAAATAAACAATTGGGTTTGTACTCCAAATCAAATAATTAAATAATGCAAAATAGGTCAAGATAATTGGGCTTTAACAAAATAATAATAATAAAGATCATGAAAATGAAAGTAATAACAACTTCACTAATTTTAATGATAACAATAATAATATTACTAATAATGCGATCAACCAATATTAATAAAAATAATAACAATTACAATACTAAAAATAACAATAATGATAGCAATAATAATAATACTAATAATAACAATAATATTAATACTCATAATAATAATAATGATAATAATAATAATAATGAAAATAATAATAAATACAAGGTTATATAAAGGAATTGGGTTTAACAAATAATTAAAGAAATTCCAAATATTTTTAATTTGGCTAAAATGAAAATAGTCGATCAATAAAAAAAATGGAAAGTAAAGTTAAAATACATCCTCATTCGAAATAAATATAATTCCCGATTAGAAAAGATTTTAGTATAAAATTAAAAAAGAATTTAACACAACTAAATTTATAAATAATTCGAAATACAAAAAAAAGTTATTCAGAAATTATATATTTACGGGAACGGAGGTTACAAGCAGGGAAGAAGTCAGTAGGATACAGTTGGATTTATACGGTGAAGTATATGTCTGATGGTTCAATTGAGCAATACAAAGCAAGGCTGGTTGCCAAAGGATACACTCAAACGTATGGAATTGATTATGAAGATAAATTCGCACCTGTGGAAAAATTCATTACTATTCGAGTCCTACTGTCACTTACTGCAAATCTTGACTGGCCGTTGGAGAAATTTGATGTAAAGAATGCATTTTTGCATGGAAAATTGACAAAGGAGGTTTATATGGATCTTCCACCAGGGTCGAACTGACCAGTCCAACACAGTAATAAAAGTGTGTCGATTGAGGAATGCGCTATATGATCTTAAACAGTCGCCAAGAGCTTGGTTTGAGAGGTTTACAAAATCAATGAGAACATTCGGATATTGTCAGAGTAATTCAGATCATACCTTATTCCTGAAATGGAAAAAATGTAAGATTACTGCTCTCATTATATATGTGGATGATATGATAGTAACTGGGAATGATCCGGGGGAGAGAATGGCATTGAAGAGCTACTTGTCACAAGAGTTTGAAATGAAGGATCTTGGCCCTTTGAGGTATTTTCTTGGTATTGAAGTTTCTCGCTCGAGAAATGGTATATTTCTGTCTCAAAGAAAGTATGCTCTCGATTTATTGAAGGAAACTGGAATGTCTGCTTGTCAGCCGATTGGTACACCATTATAAGAAGGACTAAAACTTTGTAACGAACCTGATCATGTGCCTTGTGATAAGGAAAGATATCAGAGATTGGTTGGACGACTGATGTATCTTGCGCATACACGACCAGATTTATCATATGCTTTAAGTGTGGTAAGTCAGTTTATGCAAGCACCTCAGGAACATCACATGGATACAGTGATGAGAATTCTGAGATATATTAAATCTGCTCCAGAAAAAGGGATCCTATTTGCGAAACATGATCACTTGAAAGTTGAGACATATACTGATGCTGATTGGGCAGGATCTATAATTGATAGGCGCTCCACTTCAGGATACTTTACCTTTGTTGGAGGAAAAATAGTTACATGGAGAAGCAAGAAGCAGAATGTTGTTGCACACTCTAGTGCAGAGGCTGAGTATCGGGGAGTAGCTCTATGTATAGCGGAAGATTTATGGCTGAAACTCTTGTTGCAGAACTTAGGTTGTGCTCCGAATGAACTTATAATGGTGTATTGCGATAGTCAAGCAGCATGTGATATTGCCGCCAATTCAGTTCAACATGATAGGATGAAACATGTAGAGGTTGATAGATTCTTCATCAAGGAGAAATTGGATGAGAAAGTCATTGAGATATCTAAAGTGAAGTCAGAAGATCAACTCGCAGATATCCTGACCAAGGCAGTTTCGAGTCAGCTCTTCTTGAAATTTGTTGACAAGTTGGATATATTCAATATCTATGCACCAACTTGAGGGGGAGTGTTGAAATGTAGTTAGTAGTAATATATATATTCTGTTTCCTAATCTATAGGAAACAGATTCCCCAAATTTTTCGTCCCTCAATCTTCTCTCAATCTCCTTTCTTCTCCTCCAAGATTGTAATCCTTATATATAGATGTATACTGTAAAGAATAAAAAAAAAATAAGGATAAGAATCATTTTTTTCCAAATCTGTTTTCTACAGGCAAGACTCATATATACAATCTTTGATTACAGCAAAGAATTACTGGGATGCAGGCATGTGGAAAAATGAATCGGAATAAGCAATTAATTCTACTAAAGTGAGGAAGCCAAAGGAGATTAAAATTTCCAATGAGTACAATGTTGCATGAATATGTACCAAGAAAATGTATCGTAAATAATCATATAATAAACTCATTCATTCATTGACAGTAATATTTTTTCAGACTTTATAGTGAAATCATATCAAAATTTCAATAGTAAAGTAGAACTCAATAATTCTGTAAGGTAGCTTAGATGGTGACGTCTTTGAAAGTCATAGCTTATGGAGGAAGCTTCGAGGAAGCTTCAATTAATCAGGTTACGACATATGAGAAGAATTTAAAGAGGGTTCGATCAAATGATAAGCTAAAATAGAGACATTTGTGCAGAAGCGTTCCACTCAGAATATTACAGACTAGAAAATATGAACCCACACTATTAATCGTGGTCCTATAGCAAGACATTGTAATACCATAAATTTATTCTAGGCTATTGCATAATTCAACAACTTCCATAAACTCCTCATCTTCAATCAGAGCGTTCAAAACCTTCTCATTTAGACAAATCACTAAAGTCATGCTCCCTTCTTCCGGCCCTTGAAACACCATCATCTTTCCATCGAATGTAATCCCATGCCCAGTCCGCACTGCAACTGGCCTCCCCCACCCAAAATCATTACCATACACATTAAACCTCGGCGTGCTCCCTGAGACCAATTCAGTTGATCCAAACTGAACCGGTCGACAACTGAAAGGAATTTTAGTCCACCACTCCACCCAGTCATAGATTATCTCTTCTCTTTGTGAGGCAACGACTTTGTTTATTTGCCATGCAGTCTGATGCGGTTTGTTTTTGGGAAACGTGTGGATGCACCAGGCGTGAGTTCTTACTCGATTTGTATTGGAGGAGACACCTATGCAGACGACCATTGGCTGGACGAACGGTACCGAGGTAGGCGGTATTGAGGTGGAGGCTGAGGCTCGGCTGGGATCTTTGGGGCTCGGATCCGAGGGTCTCGTGTACCTGCAGACGGTCTCGGAATACCGAGGTTGGTCCCGGTGGCAGACCCTCCGACGATCTAGTCAGTCACTAAGAGAGTAACAGTAACTAGGGTTTTGAGTGGGGAGAAGTTGATTACCTGGAGAAGGAGTAGGGGTCTGGTATTTATAGAAGATGTCAACCGGGTGTGGACCCGTTTGGGGCCGGGTTTGGACCCGGTTGCCCGTGTGGCTGAAGCGGTGGAAACCCGGGCGGTTTAGGGCTGACGCAGCAGATGCCCGGGCGGTTTCCGGACTGATGTGGCAGCGGTCCGGGCGATTTTCCGATGCTGACGTGGCGGATCTGGAGAATCAGGAGGTGCACGCATCCTGAAGGGATCCTGTGGCCTAAGATGGGCCACGTCATTCCTAACCCATATCACAAGCCCCACACTCCTGTAGGGCTGGGTGAACCAGCCATGTAGGAGTGATTCTTCGCCTTCGTAGGAAAAGCAGGGTGGATGTTGGGGTGAGAAAGTAGGATCTGCTACCTTCTGAAGAGGCCAGGGGTAGGAGGAATGGATCCCTCATTGGAGTTTGCGCGGGAGGCTGTGTAGAGGAGTAGGAGAGCTAGAGCGACGCTCGCCGAGGCTTGGGGGTCGGCAGACGAGCCCATGGTGTCGGCAGATGAGCCCAAGGATCGACAGACGAGCCCAAGGGTTGGCAGATGGCTACCTTGTTAGTTGGAAGTGAGGGGACGTCGAGGCCTTCTATTGGGGCTTGATTTGTCGAGCATTAGGGGTCGGTGGACGAGCCCATGGGGTCGGTAGACGGTCCCCTCGCTAGTTGGAAGAGCGAGGGGACACTGAGGTCGATTTTATAGGAGATTGGTTCTTGTCGGGGGTCGGCTTGCCGAGTGCTTGGGGGTCGGCAGACGAGCTCCTTGGGTCGGTCGACGATCTCCTCGCTAGTTGGAAGAGCGAGGAGGAGGCAAGGTTTTCTTCTGGGGCTCGGTTTGTCGAGACCTACGGGTCGGCAGACGAGCCCCTATAGATCAAAGGAGGACAGTTGGGGCTCGCGGTGCTATCCGAGCGCCGAGCCCCTCCGAATAAAAGGAGGGCAGTTTGGGGCTTGCGCTTCTATCCGAGCGTCGAGGACCTCTGAGTCAAAGGAGGGCAGTTGGGGCTCGCGATGCCATCCGAGCGCCGAGGCCCACGATATCAAAGGAGGGCAGTTGGGGCTTCGCGATGCCATCCGAGCGCCGAGCCACTCTATATCAGCGGAGGGTTGGGGCTCGCGGTGTTATCCGAGCACCTCTGGCCTCTGAGTCGAAGGAGGGAAGTTGGGGCTCACGATGCCATCCGAGCGCCGAGGCCCACGATATCAGTGGAGGGTTAGGGCTCGCAGTGTTATCCGAGCGCCTCTGGCCTCTGAGTCAAAGGATGGCAGTTGGGGCTCACGATGCCATCCGAGCGCCGAGGCCCACTATATCAAAGGAGGGCAGTTGGGGCTTCGTGATGCCATCCGAACGCCGAGCCCCTCCGAATGAAAGGAAGGCAGTTTGGGGCTCGCGCTTCTATCCGAGCGTCGACTCTTCTGTGAAATGAAGGGGAATTATTGGCTCGCGCTTCTATCCAAGCGTCGACCCTTCTGTGAAATAGAAGGGAAATTATTGGCTTGCGCTTCTATCCGAGCGTCAACCCTTCTGTGAAAATAGAAGGGGAATTATTGGCTCGCGCTTCTATCCGAGCGTCGACCCTTCTGTGAAAATAGAAGGGGAATTATTGGCTCGCGCTTCTTATCCGAGTGTCGACCCTTCTGTAAAATAGAAGGGAAATTATTGGCTCGCGCTTCTATCCGAGCGTCGACCCTTCTGTGAAATAGAAAGGGAATTATTGGCTCGCGCTTCTATCCGAGCGTCGATCCTTCTGTGAAAATAGAAGGAGAATTATTGGCTCGCGCTTCTATCAGAGCGTCGACCCTTCTGTGAAAATAGAAGGAGAATTATTGGCTCGCACTTCGATCCGAGCGTCGAGCCTTCTGTGAAAATAGAAGGAGAATTATTGGCTCGCGCTTCTTATCCGAGCGTCGACCCTTCTGACTTGTCGAAAAAAGCCTATTTGGAGAGAAAAGGTGGAGGGGTAGTGGGGTAATTTTATGCCTATTGCTGACGTCATGGGCGTAAAGAACAAAGCGCTTCCAGATCTTGGTGGCCGTTGGATCTTGTCAGTTAAGATCCAATGGCCAGATCTTTTTTGCAAAAATCGAGGAGCCACTTTTCCTCTTAAAAACCCCATCCCCCTCCCTCATTTCTTCATCTTCACTTTATTACTCACTTTCCAATTTTTAACAAGAGCGGGAATTTTACTTGCCGTCGGCAGATTTTCCGGTGACCGTAACTTTCTACGCTCCAGGTTAGTATTTTTCTTTTTTAGTAATGTCGCGAACTCAGTCCGGATCCGAGACTAGCTCGTCTGGTCGTTCCGTGGAGGAATCCGAGCAGGAAACGTCCTCGTCCTTGAGCAAGTATAAGGTGAAGGAGGAGGTTCTGACCGACCCTGGGTCGGACGATGGGGACAACGTTGTCTTTGTTGTGTCTCCGTTGAGGTCCAGAAGGCCGGAGAAGGAGCCCATGGATGAGGGTGACGAGGAGGAGGATGAGGATGATGAGGAGGATGATGATGATGAAGAGGGTGAAGGCACCGAGGTCGATGAGGACGAAGATGAGCAGGGTGCCGAGGGTGACGAGGAAGATGAGGAGGAAGAGGTCGACGGACAGGAGGCTGTCCAAGGAGAGGCTGGCAAAGGTACGGCAGGAAGTCTGACTGGGGTCGGAGAAGATCTTCCACCACTTCCCCCTTTGTCGACGCCGTCTCCCGAACGGAAGACTCGCCCTCGTCGGAAGAAGAAAGTCATGACCATCCCACACAGTCCTTCCTCACCCGATGAGTACGCACCGAGACCGGGTCTCGAGTTTCCACGAGTTTCCTTCAAGAATCCAGGGTCGATCCGGATGTACCCCGACGATATTAAGGACATCGAACCGATCCCTCCAGTGCCGGGCGAAGACACTCGGGTGAAGATCCGCGCAGATAGCATCCCGAGCATTCTGAAGCGGAATACCTTAACATTATCAGAGCCGCCTACTATATTCTGCGGGAGTTCGAGATCTTCCTTCCGAGCCCGTGTATTCGACCCACCACGGCTCTGGCGCCGGGGTATTGTATGTTTCTTGAGGACGCATTCCTCTCGGGGCTGAGGCTGCCCCTGCATCCTTTCGTGAAGAGGGTTCTAAACTGGGCGAAGCTGTGTCCCATGCAGTACGGTCCAAACTCCTGGAAGCATTTAGTCTGCTTCATACTGAAGTGTCAAGAGAAGAGAGTGAAGTCGAGGCTGACATATTTCCGAGCTATTTTTGGGATCGGTTCGCTCGGAGATCAGGAGGGGATTTTTTACTTTTTGCCGAGGCCGCATAAGAAGGTTATGCACGGTCATTCGGACTCTATAAAGGGGTGGAAAGAAAAGTATTTTGTAGTTCGGACTGAGGGGTCTTGGGGAATTCCGACCGGGTGGAATTTCGTCAAGCCGAAGCACAAGCCTCCGAGGAAGAGCGACCTGACTGCCAAGGAGTGGAAGAGGGTGGAGAAGATAGTCGGGGGGCATAGCATTGCGTGGCCTCGAGTGACCGAGATACACCTTGCCCGGCCCGGACTGAGTCCTGCCGACCCTCGTATGTCTCTTTCCGAACATGTTCATTTTCCTGCCTTCGTGTTAATGTTAGCTTTTCTTCTGTGTTTTTGTAGGGATGACAACTCAACAGGCGGACGCGAAGAAGTTATTACTTGCTGTCGCCGAGAAGGTGAGGGTAGAGAAGAGGAAGAAGGCCGAGCAGGAGAGGATAGCGGCCGAGAAACAGAAGCTAGCTGCACAGACCGGGGCGTCTTCCCAGGTGCCGGCACCGGCGGTCGAGGAACCTTCCCCGGCGAAGAAGGCTAAGAGGCAGCACTCCCAATCCTCCCATTCGTCGAGGGGGGCTCGGGATGCTGCGGGTGATTCGGGCAAGACCGTGGATGCCCCGGAAAAAGGACTCCCCCCTCTCCGGCCGACCGTCGCGGAGATGGTGAACAAGCATGGCACGCTGCCATTTGCCCCTGATTGGTCGATCGTGCGGGGTGATTCTCTGCTTGATGGGCCTGTGGCAGTCGAGTTCGTCTCAAAGGCTGCCACCGAGCGCGATCGGATGGCCCTGGCAGTGCAGACGGTGGACCAGGCCTACATGCGGTGGTCTCAGGCACACCTCTCGGTAAGTTGGCTTGGCTCTACTTTACTCGTTAACTTGAAGTTTTTCTGATCTTTCTTTCTTCGGATAGGCGATGCTCCATAGCCAGCACTTCCACAAGTGCTTGGAGAAGGAGATATACATCGAGAGGCAGAATGCGGAGAAGTACCTCCGCGACCTGAACAAGGCCACGGATGAGCTGAAAGAAGCCCAGGCGATGGTGGCCGTCCACGAGGCCCAGATAGAGTCGCTCTGCAAGATCCACAAGCAGGACCGGGAGGACCTTGAGGCGAAGATCGCGGCCGAGGCGGTGAAGGGGAAGAAGGCACTGCAGGAGATGGAGTTGGCCTTGGGGGAGACCGTCATGGTCGCGCAGGACGAGGCATATGAGCAAGCCAAGTCCCATTTTAAACAGATCTACCCCGAGCAGAACGTTGACCATCTCTACTAACGGATGGGCGCCGAACCTTCCTACCACCACGGGGGGCGACGATGCGGGGGGCAATTAGGTTGACGACAAGCTGCCACCCCCCCTCAAGAATAGATGTCTTTTTTCTTTTCTCGTTTTGATGTAAATGCCTCAAGCGGACTGGCCACCGCGGCTTTTGTATCAAACAGAAGCAAGCTCGGGACCGAGCCGCCGCCGTTAACTATTTTCTGAACAGGTCCAGGGAGCTCGGTTTGGAGTTGGCGTGCTTGAAAAAGGCCGTAGCCGACCGGGATTGGTGGGTCATCGAGACAGGCTGGTCCCTATCGGATGCTTCGAGCGGGGGGTCGGCTTCGGAGTCTTTTCTTCGTGAGGCCGTTGTTGAGAAGGAGCTGGAGATCCGCAGACTGAAGCTGGTGCTAGGCGCTGGTCTGATAGAAGGGGCCAGCAATGCGATCCCGAGGCGGTCTCCAATATTTCTACCGGATGGGGCGCAGCCCGAAGATGTAGGAAGCTTGGTGGTGGGAGTGTCTTCCCAGGCCGGTCCGGCCGAGCGTGATAGGAGCCCCGAATTCGAGTTCCCAGCCGAGTGTGAGTGAGTTGTGAGCTTTTTCCTTGTATTTGTACTGACGTTCATTGAGTTGTATGCAATGAGTAATCAATAAGAACATTCGTTTTCCCGAACCTTGATTGCCTCGGCTACCGAGGGTGGCCGGTGTGACTGTTACGAAGGGTTGCCACTGACGTGATTGCATCATTAATGGCGACGTTTTGCATTCCCATGAGTATTTATGGCGACGTTTCGCCTTCCGCCGTTTCGTATTCCCAGATGCAATAAATGGGAGCCTCAGGGGGCTATATAATCTCCACTCCCCTTATTGGTTGTCAGGCAGTTAGTTGCTTGATTAGGGTGCCTGCGAAAGGCGGGCGCCCAGAGAACACAATTTTTCCGCATGCTCTGGATTGGAGGCACACCGATCACCCTCGGACTATTCGAGGTACAGGCCGTTAGATCTATGAGACCCCGGGTTGTTCGTTGGTGATCGGTGGGCCGACCGATCGTTTCGGAGGTTCGGAGAGAGCCGGGGTGTGGTGGCTCTTCTGCTGTCCTCGAACAGTTCGGGGTTTTGGGCTCGTAAGAGCCGTAAACCCTGAGTTGTTCGGGGTTGAGAGAAGGGTCAGCTGAATGGCCCGAAGGCTCGGAGCGTTTGTTTCGGGATGGAGAGAGCAGTGGGTCGATGGCCCCCCTGCCATCCTCGAACAGTTCGGAGTTTAGGCTAGTAAAAGCCGTAAACCCCAAGTTGTTCGCGGGTGAGAGAGTGGTCAATAGCTCGACTCAAGGCTCGGGGAGTCTACCGAAGGCGGACGCTCTAAACCTTAATGAAATTTTGTGAACACATGGTAGTAGGTCGTAACCGAGCCCCCATGTGGGTGAGATAGTTGCAGGAGTAGCAGAGGGTCATCGCCGAGCGTCAAGGTTGCGGTGCTTGGAGAAGGCACCAGCCTTGCTCGGGGTCGACGCCGAGCTCCTGCACATGTTCTCAGGGAGAGACGGTGCGGGCATGGCTGGCGGATGTCGCCTCGTACATAGGTTGATGAGCTTGAAGATGCCCAAACCGAGCGAGGAACGGTTGCCGAGCCCCCATACCGGTGAGAAAGATAACTGCGGGCGTAGCATAGGGTCGCCGCCGAGCGTCAAGGTCGCGGTGCCTTGGAGAAGGCACCCGCCTTGGTCGGGGTCGGCGCCGAGCACCTGCATATGTTCTCAGGGAGAGACGGTGTAGGTGTGACTGGCGGATGTCGCCTCGTACATAGGTTGATGAGCTTCAAGAAGCCCAAACCGAGTGAGGGACGGTTGCCGAGCCCCCATACCGGTGAGAAAGACAACTGCGGGCGTAGCAGAGGGTCGCCGCCGAGCGTCAAGGTCGCGGTGCCTTGGAGAAGGCACCCGCCTTGCTCGGGGTCGACGCCGAGCTCCTACACATGTTCTCAGGGAGAGACGGTGCAGGCGTGGCTGGCGGATGTCACCTCATACATAGGTTGATGAGATTCAAGAAGCCCAAACCGAGCGAGGGACGGTTGCCGAGCCCCCATAACGGTGAGAAAGACAACTGCGGGCGTAGCAGAGGGTCGCCGCCAAGCGTCAAGGTCGCGGTGCCTTGGAGAAGGCACCCGCCTTGCTCGGGGTCGACACCGAGCTCCTGCACATGTTCTCAGGGAGAGACGGTGCGGGCGTGGCTGGCAGATGTCGCCTCGTACATAGGTTGATAAGCTTGAAGAAGCCCAAACCGAGCAAGGGACAGATGCCGAGCCCCAATACCGGTGAGAAAGACAACTGTGGGCGTAGCAGAGGGTCACCGCCGAGTGTCAAGGTCGCGGTCCTTGGAGAAGGCACCCGCCTTGCTCAAGGTCGACGCCGAGCTCCTGCACATGTTCTCAGGGAGAGACGGTACGGGCGTGGCTGGCGGATGTCGCTTCGTACATAGGTTGATGAGCTTCAAGAAGCCCAAACCGAGCGAGGGACGGATGCCGAGCCCCATACTGGTGAGAAAGACAACTGCGGGCGTAGCAGAGGGTCGCCGTCGAGCGTCAAGGTCGCGGTGCCTTGGAGAAGGCACCCGCCTTGCCCGGGGTTGACGCCAAGCTCCTGCACTTATTCTCAGGGGGAGACGGCGCGGGCGTGGTGGAAGTAGAGTTGTTTGATTGGATGCACCTTACCATAAAACCAACTAGGCCGAGCCGTCTGAACACCGAGCCCCAAGCTTGTACGAGAAGCTTTTTGGGCCCGCAATGTTATCCGAGCGCCGAGCCCCAACCTTGTAAGAGAAGCTTTTTGGGCTCGCGCTGTTATCCGATCGCCGAGCCCCAAGCTTGTAAGAGAAGCTTTTTGGGCTCGCGCTGTTATCCGAGCGCCGAGCCCCAAGCTTGTAAGAGAAGCTTTTTGGGCTCGCGCTATTATCCGAGCGCTGAGCTCGAGATATGTTCTTTATTTGTTACAAAAAATGAAGTCGTGGGCTTGTTTTAAGAGCCTCATATTGTGGGTTCGAAGGACCCTAAAGGCTTCTTCCAGGTCGGCGACGTGGTGCTGTCCTTGTTGACTTTTGACGAGCATGCGTCAATGTATACCTCCATGTTACGCCCGATTTGATCTTTGAAGACTCGGTTGACGAGCCTCTGGTAGGTGGCGCCGGCGTTCTTCAGCCCGAAGGGCATGACCCGGTAGCAATACAGTCCCTGGTCGGTGACGAAGGACGTCTTGGTGATGTCCGGAGGAAACATTCAGATTTGGTTATAGCCTGAGAAGGCATCCATGAAGGAGAGGAGCTCGTGACCCGAGGTAGCATCAATCAGGGCATCAATGTTGGGGAGAGGGAACAGATCCTTGGGGCACGCTTTGTTGAGGTAGGTAAAATCTATGCAGATCCTCCAACTCCCGCTCGCCTTCTTCACCATGATGACGTTCGCCAGCCACTCTGGGTAGCTGACCTCTTGTACAAAATGCGCGGACAAGAGCTTGTCCACTTCTGCGTTTACTGCCTGTTGTCGCTCAGGAGCGAACTTGCACCGCTTTTGGATGACTGGCTTCGACCCGGTAATCACGCTGAGTTTGTGCATGATGAGATCTTCAGAGATACCGGGCATGTCAGAGGGCTTCCAAGCAAAGAGGTCGACATTGCGCCGAATGCAGGCAATTAAGGCGGACTTGAGGTCTGGGCGAGGGAGCAGCTTACACGAAAGTGCTTCGACGCATCTCCTGTCTCGAACGAGACATCTTGCAGCTCGTCCGCCGGCTCTGGCTCTGGCTGGGTCCTTTCGGGCATCAGTTCGACGGCATCGAGGGGAAACACACCGCTTCTGATCGCCGTCATGTAGCACGAACGTGCTGCTTCCTGATTCCCGCGGACAACTCCGACGCCAGTATTGGTAGGGAATTTCATCTTCTGATGGTAAGCCGAGGGAATCGCCTGGAGGGAGCAGAGCCCCGGGCGGCCGAGGATGGCGTTGTAGGCTGCCTTTACATTCACAACCATGAAGTCCATGGACTCGGTTCTTCTGTTGGGCTATGTGCCCACCGTGACGTCCAGGGTGACGATCCCCTCTATAGTCACGAGGACGCCGGAGAATCCATGTAGGGTATACCCGGCAGGCTTTAGTTTCTCACAGGAGAGCTTTAGGTTCTCGAATGCTTCGAGGAACAGAATGTTGACCGAGCTCCCATTGTCTACGAGGATTCTCCGGGCGTCGAAGTTCGCCATGCTGAGGTTGATGACGAGCTCGTCACAGTGAGGGAGCCGGACCCCATCCAGATCCTCTCCTGAGAAGGAGACAGGGAGTTGCTGGACCGGTGGGGAGAGAGGGCCCTAGTCGGTATTGACATCCTGGATGAAGGCCTTGCGGAAACTATTGGATTCGCCTCCCATAGGCCCTCCGTGGACGCAATGCAGGATCATTTGACCCTCAAGCTCCTCGGGATCTGGATCCCGCTCGGGACACTGTCGTTGCCCTCGAGGAGGAGGGGAATCCCTCCTGTTCCTGTTGTCCCTCGGTTCCCGGGTGCCTTCTCGTCTGAACTCTCGGAGGTACCCTCGTTGGATGAGGGTCTCAATTTCGTCCTTCAGGGCGTGGCAGTGATCTGTGTCGTGCCCGTTGTCCCGGTAAAAACGGCAATAGAACCGCTGATCCCTCTTCTTGCTGGTGTTGTTGGACGGTCGAGCGGGGCACTGGACGAGGTCGCTGTCTTCAATCGCTAAGAGGATTGTTGACACGTTCTGCGTCAGTGGGGTGTACCTCTCGAAGCGGAGGATCGGCGGAACCTTCTTTGCGGAGCCCCCGTCTCTTGGAGCCTTTTTTGCCGGCTCAATCTCGTCGCCCTTGCGCTTCCCCTTCCGGGGAGCTTCCTTCTGGTCCTCGGGATTGAGGGCCTCCTCGGCTCGGATATATTTTTCGACCCGGTTGAGGAGGTCGGGGAAGTCTATCAGCAGCTTCTTTGCTAGGGAGGCTTTCAGCTGTCCATGTCGGACGTTGTGGCGGAAGGCTGCCGAGGCAACTCCGGGGTCAAGGGATGAGACTGACCTCGCCTCGGCGGTGAAACTTCGGACAAACACTCGGAGGGGCTCCCCCTCCTTTTGCCTGAGTCCGAGTAGTGATGCACTCGTTCTTTCGGCCTTTTCGGCTGGTTACGAAGTGGGCGAGGAAACTGCCCTCTAGCTGGTCGAAAGAATAGATGGAGCCGGGGGTGAGCTTGGAGAACCATTCCCGAGCCGGACCCCGGAGTGTTGCGGGGAAGGCTCGGCACAGGAGGGGATCCGATGCGCTGTGAATCATCATGAGGGTTTTGAAGCCCTCCATGTGATCAGCAGGATCGCCCTCGCCGTCGTATGTCTCGAACTGAGGCGGACGGAAATTGCGAGGTATCTCTGCCTGCAGGATGGGGGCGGAGAAAGGAGGACGAACCGGCCTGTACCCCTGAGCTGTTCTAGGGTCGTAGTTACCAACGTGGTCGAGGCGCTCCTCCATTTCTTGGAGGCGCTTCAGAATGTCGCCATCATACTCTGGGGGGATTGTCGAGTGGCGAGACACGGTAGCCTCGGCCAGCGATCGCGTGTAGGAACGGCAGGCGTTCTCGTTGACGGGAACTCCTCGGAGGGCACCCAAGATTTTCCTTCGGAAGTCCTGGAATTCCTGGTGGGTAACCGGGGCTCCTTCGGCCTGGTTCAGTTGGGCGGACTATTGCCGACCGACCCGGCTGAGCGTAGGCTCCCGTCCTTGGGACGGGGGTCTGGGATGATTCGGAGCTCCTTGGGACGGGGGTCTGGGATGGTTCGGAGCCGAGTTGGAAGCGGCTCCTCCCCTGCCACGGCTGGCCAGGCGGTTCGAGATTACCCCCCGTAGGTCGCCCTGGACCGGGCGGGAGGCATTCGGCTGGGGCCCGTGGCTGACCCTTTTGTTGTTTGGTCCCTGAGCATCGGCATCGATGCCTTGTGGAGGCACATTGTGTCGGCGTGCGGAGGTAACAACTTTTGCGGCTTTGGGCGCCATGTGAGCTCAGGTCGACGGGGGTGCCGACGGGGGCGGAGCTCGGGTCGGCGTCTACGAGGATACCGTTGGAAGCGAGGCTCGGATTGGCGTCTACGATAGGCAGTTTCCCACAGACGGCGCCATCCTGATGCGGTTTGTTTTTGGGGAACGTGTGGATGCACCAGGCGTGAGTTCTTATTCGATTTGTATTGGAGGAGACACCTATGCAGACAACCCTTGGCTGGACGAACGGTACCGAGGTAGGCGGTATTGAGGTGGAGGCTGAGGCTCGGCTCGAATCTTTGGGGCTCGGATTCGAGGGTCTCGTGTACCTGCAGACGGTCTCGGAACACCGGGGTTGGTCCCGGTGGCAGACCCTCCGACGATCTAATCAATCACTAAGAGAGTAACAGTAACTAGGGTTTTGAGTGGGGAGAAGTTGATTACCTGGAGAAGGAGTAGGGGTCTGGTATTTATAGAAGATGTCAACCGGGTCTGGACCCGTTTGGGGCCGGGTCTGGACCCGGTTGCCCGTGTGGCTGAAGCGGTGGAAACCCGAGCGGTTTAGGGCTGACGCGGCAGATGCCCGGGCGGTTTCCGGGCTGACGTGGCAGCGGTCCGTGCGGTTTTCCGACGCTGATGTGGTGGATCTGGAGAATCAGGAGGTGCGCGCATCCTGAGGGGATCCTGTGGCTAAGGATGGGCCACGTCATTCCTAACCCATATCACAGTCCATCCCAACCCCTTAGTCTCCAAGTCCCCAACCATAGCCTTTATTGGGGCCCCAATAACCACATTGCCAACATAAGTTTGAGCCAGTGGAGGTCTCAGCCTCGTTCGATACCCAACGGACAATCTAAAAGTAATCTCCACTTCAGACTCAAGACTACGAGCTCGAGTGACTGACCTCCAAACGTGGGCTAGAAGTGCTTGAAGAGATGAAATAATGTTAGCACGACCCATATTCATCTCCTCATTGGCTCTGGCCTTAAGCTTCCTGACAGATTGGGCTGAGAAATTGAACGAGCATTTCTCAGCCTCAACTGGGGGTCGAATCACTCTATATAAAAGTTCTTGGTCGTCCATGAAAGGTAGTCGAATGGGAGGTGGGCAGGAATCAGGAAACCAACGGTCCAACACTGGAGGGTGTTGGATCGTGTTTCTATTGGTACAACAAATACTGGACCACGTGTTGAAAAAATGCCAGAATGTAGTGCCATCTGCAATGGCATGATTGAGAGAGCAAGCAATGAAGATGCCATCTGCCAGTTCCGTGATTTGTGCAGCGAGCAAAGGAGAAGAGTGGCCTTCATGATTGATCATTGCATTTAGAGGGAAGAAGGAATAGACGATAGTTGGAACGTAGTAGGAAGAGAGGATGTCAGTGATCTTCACATGGAAAGCAGTGGCATGAATGAATTCAGCGCCTTGGTCGGTGCAATCAAGAGATATGGACATGGAACAATTCTCATCATATTTCGTGGTTGAAAGGCGACCACCAAGAGGATAGAAGTGGTTGAGGGCATGAGAGAAGGAGGTGAGGAGGTCAGAAATAACAAGGTCGATTGATTGGTGAAGAGGTTTGTTGAAAAGAATACCCGCTTGAATAAAGCCTGTAAACATGAACTTAAGGTCCAATGCAGTGAGGTGGATTCTTTCTGCTGTTTCTTCACCTTCTTTCATATTGACTCTTGGAGATGGTCGAACTGTATGCTTCGCATTTATGGAGACCATCTCCTCCTCTGCTTCGCCCATTTCTATTTCTTTACGTTTCATCTTCTTCTTCTTCTTCTTCTTGATGTTGTTATATGGTGAAAGTGGTCATCTATCGATATCTATTGCTAAAGCTCCACTCCTTTTCGGCTCCCATACTGCCCCCTCTTATTAATCATGATTTAGCCCAATTTTAATTGGATTTGGGCCAAACATGGAACCTTTTAATGTGGAACATCGACTAAATTACCACAGTCCCTTTGGCTAATGGCTACCTTCACAAAATCACCGCTCGTGCCAATAGTTGTCTTCTTCAAACTACCACAATGTCCTTCGATGTCACCTCGATACTAGCATCCTATATATATGCTGTTAGAGACGTTTGAAAACCCCTGCTTGGTGGAGTTTGTGGTTTGTAACGTTTGTTAGGTTTCTAGTCCAAGTCAGTAAATAATTCCTAGTGTTTAGGAGCTCGTTTTGTTTCTGTTAGCATTTTGACTGTTTCCTTAGCTAATTACCACGATCTTAGGATTGTCAAAGACGCGGGCTACATTTTTGCTATTCTGTTTACTTGTAAGGCATCTAATATGTTTTTTATATTTTCTTTAATAATAATTTTAAGGGATATGGAAAAGTGATGATAATTATTATCAACTAAAATAGCAATAACACTCTTCGTAGTTAGCCTTACGAAAAGAAAAAAAAATATAAGTATACTGTAGACTGTATGTGCAAATAAATCTAGTTAGTTAATTGTCCAAGCCTGGCCATAGGTATCTCCTCCCTCAGCTTACCCTCCAACTCATTCCCCATTGGTGTCGACCCTCACATTGTCATCCTTATTCCTTATCATTGAGAAATCGTACTTATCCACTGCCAAATTCTTCTGTCAATTGGCAGCACATAATGTGGTTTTGTCCCTCCATACTTCTCCACCAGCTCCATCATCTTCGCCTTAACAAACTTCCTCATCACCAAAGTGCCAATCCTGCCCTCTCAGCCAACAAAAGAAACATTGAGTTCCGCAAATAGACGTGAAACGAAGTAAAAATGCCTGATGGCATGTAGTACTGCAAAATGATAGGCAAGAATAGAAACTAAAATAAGTATAATTGGAGTAAAGCATATAAACTTTGATCATGATGTTGTGTACATATACGTTTCCTCGGAATAAGTTACTCAATAATAGGTTAATAACATGTTCTAATTTTCATTCACGCTGAATTATATTAAAAAAAATGGTGAGAATTGAGAGAGAGAGAGGGAGTAATAGGTTAATAATATTAATGACCCTACCGATGAACCAAAACTCCGAAGTTATGATCAGGATGAGGGTTTTAATATTTATATTCTAACACGCCCCCGCAGGTTGAGGGTCATCTTTTTGGGCCAAGACGTGGACTATACGCAGCGGTATTTTTTTTTTCAATCCGCATTTAAATTGCGCAGTCGGTGAGATTCGAATCTGGGTTGCTCTGATACCATATTAATGACCCTACCGATGGACCAAAACTCCGAAGTTATGGTAAGAATGAGGGTTTTAATATTTATATTCTAACACGCCCCCGCAGGTTGAGGGCCATCTTTTTGGGCCAAGACCTGGACTATACGCAACGGTATTTTTTTTTTCAATCCGCATTTAAATTGCGCAATCGGTGAGATTCGAATCTGGGTTACCCTGATACCATATTAATGACCCTACCGATGGACAAAAACTCCGAAGTTATGGTAAGGATGAGGGTTTTAATATTTATATTCTAACAAATAACATGTTCTAATTTTCATTCACCCTAAATTATTAAAAAAAAAATGGTAAGAACAGAGAGAGAGAGAGAGAGAGAGAGAGAGAGTAGGATCCAAGGGACAACAGCACCGGTGACAGGCATTGACAACCGCGAAGTCGACAGGAGCCCATCGTGCAGCGAAGGGGTGGAAACAGAGAAAGCCACCGAGAGAGATCTCCGGCGAGGCGAAGGAAAGGTAGATGAGAGTCGGGGTACTCTTCCCCCAAATTGGGTAGGGGAGAGGGCACAGTGACCAAGGAAGGAAATAGTATCGCCGTCAGAGGTCGCGCTCACATTGACGAAGAATCTCATGCACACAATCTTTGCACTACCTCGATCCCCGGGACATGGAAAAAGCATAAACTTCAATGGAGGGTGTTGACACTTAGTTTGGTGTGCACAAAATGTGCTCACTCATACTAATAAGTTTGAATTTAGTGTGTCAGATTTTCAGGATCAAATAACATCAAAAAGAGATCCAAGAGAGATTCATAAATATACAAACAAGGAAAGTAATAAAGGAAGATTGCATATACAAGCAAAAGAGAAAGATATTCAAAAAGAGTTCATGATTAATTGATCTACAAGCAAAAGAAGAAGATATCAAAGACCTGAATTTTTCTTTCTATTTTTGTGAGTTTTTAAATGTATAAGATTGATTAAAGATGGAATAGTTTATGGAAAGAAAACAGGGTGGATTCGGAATATACAGCGCAATACTGGTCGACCGTACTTCATGACCGGTCGACCGCATCGCAGTCGACTGCAACCTTGAGTTGCTTGAGAGTCAGAGAGCTGAACGGTCGATCGCACCAAAATGATGGTCGACCGCACTTTGCGCTGTGTATATTCTTGGAAAGTATCGTTTCTATTTTTGATCGATACACTTTCCGGTCTATTAATATTGATGAATCCACTGTGTATTCTCAACCTAATTACTTCTGAGAAAATTTCTAAACTAATCCTTCATTTAATCAATTCGGGTGTGAGCATTTATTTGGTTGTATTCTTCAGTCAAGATCATTAACGATCTTGAGTTTTCTTTTCATTTCTTTTCCACTTCAGTGAGATTGACGGGACTTGGATTAGTGATGAACCAAATATTATTCACTTTTAGGAGCAATAATCTTAAGGCAATTAGACATTTAAATGCTCTATATGTGGTATTTACGCTTCTTTTCTCCTTTTCCATAGGAAACAGCTTAAAACAGCCAAACGAAGCAGATTCCAGACTAGCACAGACTTTGAGGATGATACACAGAACACTGCAGATATCAGTCAACTGGTTCCCCACAACAGGCGACTGGACAGAGGAGTTGATTTCCACAGCTGCTCATGACAGTCGACTTATCTCAAAGACAGTCGACTGGACTGATTAATTATGAATCTCCAGATGTCTCGACACAGTCGACTTACATCCAACACCCGTCGACTGGTACGCGGCGAGTCAGAAGATAAGAACAGATGCATCCTCATCCAATTCCGAATCAAAATTAAGTTATCCAAACCCAGGTATTTTCTGCGAATAACAACTTCTCAAACAATCAAAGCAAGAGCACGTGGTGAGCAGATAAGGAAGAAAAGAGGAAAAGAGAAAGAAATAAAAGGCTGATCAAATAAGGAAGGAAATAATAAAGAGGAGGACTTTCCTGAAAAAGTGGCAAACCCTAATTCTCTTCTCTTGTTCTATAAATACCAAACAGGAAAGAAGCGAGAAAGCTATCTCGAGGAGGCTGGACCGATCAAGAAAGGCCATCGACAGCAAGCATCAAAGAAGGAGAACAAGACGACTGCTGATTGAGTTCAAGTTCAACATCATACAAATCAGAGTTCTTCTATTCTTCTTTTACTTTTATTTTCATTGTAGTCATGAACTCTATTATATCAATTAATAAAAGTTTTATTATGTGAAACTAATTTCATAGTTGGGTAGATTGAAACCGTAGTTGTGTAATGCTATATTCTTCTCTATGACTTATTGATTGAACCTGAGTTAATTGGAATAGATTTATAATAATCAAACTTGTTCAGAATTCCAAAGACCAGTCGACTGAGGTGACAGCAAGTCGACTGATATACGGAATCTGAGTTTATCAAGTTTGTGTATTATAAATCCGAATCTGTTATATGAGCATATTGAGACGACCCGTATCTCGTGTTCATATTTTGTAACAAGGGAATCTTTCGGGGTTCTTGGTTTAATCAACTTGAGGGATCTAGATCTGATACCAATTTCTAGAACTTCAAGTGTTTGTTCGTTTTCATCGTTCATATGCTTTCCTTAAGTGCAACTTAGTAGATACCATGCTAAATACTTAAGGAAAGAAACGAATTAGAGTAGATACCATGCCTAATTCTTGGCCTAGGGAAACATTACTTTAAGGAGTAGATACCATACCCTTGAAGAGAACAAACATGAGTAATGGATGTAGTATATGACTTAGCATTACTAACTATTAGTGGAGATCAAAACCCAACTACTTTAATAGAGATTTGTGACTCAATTTGTGATGCTATTTATTTATGTTTTTATCTTTCATTTCTTTTAGACCTTTAGAACGCCACTTCAATATTCTTATTTCTTTTTATTGATTAGTAAGTTAGAATCTACAATCTCTGTGGGATCGACCCTTGCTTGCCGCTACGCTTCTTCAAACGATTCGTACACTTGCGAGGTTTTTAATTTGTGTCTAGTTTATCTATATATTTAGGTATCTAGATTGCACAACAAGTTTTTGGCGCCGCTGCCAGGGATTGTTTAGTATTTTAACTTACAAACCAGTAAAATCTTTTTCTTTTTATTTTATTTTATTTCTTCTTTTTCGTTTCTAACATTTTCTTTCAGTTTACTTTCTGCACAAACAGGGTCAGACCAGTCGACTGTCTCCAAGGACCAGTCGACTGCACAGCGAAGAATTCCAAAAGCAACAATGGGTGAAAAAGTATTAAATCGAGTACCAATGCAAGACAAATTCATTCCAAAGAATATTGAGCAACCGTCTTGCATAGCTTTTCAACCCAAAGTCACAGGGAATATGCAATTATCTCCTCAATTGCTCAGCATGGTGCCCCACTTCAATGGTAGACACGACGAAGATCCGCATCTACATCTACAAGACTTCTTTGATCTTTGCAGGACACAAAGCATCCAAGGGCTTACCTCTGAACAAATCAGGTTAATCTTGTTTCCTTTTTCTTTAAAACTTAATGCTAAGTTGTGGTATAATTCTTTGGAACCAGGATCAATTCAATCATGGGAGCAATTGGCAACAAAATTCTTGAAGGAGTTCTTTCCAGCTCAGAAGACCAGACAACTAAAAAGGGAAATTCTACTTTTCCAACAAAAAGATGGTGATTTGTTTTTCGAGGCATGGAAGGACTTCAAGAACAAGCTTTTCAAGTGTCCTACGCACAACATACCTAAGGATGATCAGGTACAATCATTTTATGAGGGTTTAAATGACGCTAACAAAGCAATTGTAGATTCAGCGTGCAATGGAATGTTGATGTGGAAGAGTGCTGAGGAGGCCATAGAGTTATTTGAAGAACTCAGCGAGAACTCACAACAATTCTCAACAAGGAGGGGTCTTTCGAAAAAACAGGGAGTATACGAAATTTCTCATAATAATAACATGCAATTAGAAATGGAAAACCATGAACAAAAAGATTGAATGCTTGTGAATTCAACGTTGGGAGGAATAAAAAGCCAACCAACAGAAATTTGTGCAATTTGTTTTCATTCTAAACATACAACTGATTCATGTCCCATGTTTTCTTTCGCAGATCAGGAGCACACAAACTACGAAGAACAGGGAATGTACCCACCCCAGAACAATTTTTTTTCAAACCCGTATAACCCAGGGTGGCAAAACCATCAAGGCAATCAATTCGCACCAGGGCATACGCAGCAATTCCAGGGTGGGAATGGGTATGATAGGCCAGCACAAGAACCGACAAAGTTGGATTTCGAAACCACCATTCTTCAACTACTCCAACAGCAACAACAAACAAGCAATCAACAAGGTCAGGCCATTCAAAAATTGGAATTTCAAATTGGTTAAATTGCTACGGAGTTAAATGAAAGAAAGGCAGGAGAATTTCCATCACAAACCATACCTAACCCTGGAGGACAAGAACAGCTCCAATCAAGGACAACACTAGAGGAAGAGATTGAGTTTAAAATGTTTGATGGACCACACTTTCCACACGATGATCAAGAATGTTGTAATGTTGATGTGGTTCAGGAAATTTGTGACCAAACAATTCAGAAACATAGTGTTGATCCATTACAAGCAACAATTACACACCCTCCAATATTATCCCATGTTGAACAGGAAGACTATGACTAGAGAATTGCAGAGACAGTACATTCAGGTAAGCTTGCACCTGCATTTGAAAATTTTGTGTCTGATAACACTTGTGTTTTCCAGGATAAGTCGACTGGTGATCAAGCCAAGTCGACTGGTGAATAGGCTGAGTCGACTGGTGAATGGAATAAGTCGACTGCTACCAGGCAACCAGATGAGGAGCTGAAGCCAATACATGAATATTTGGGGGACAATCAGACATTACCTGTGACAGTTGCTGCAAAATTCAGGATGAATGAAGAAGCAAGGCTACAGGGAGTCTTGCAAGAGCACAATGGTGCATTAAGATGGACCATTGCTGATAAACTGATGTCAAGATGGTACGGTCCATAAATTGTTGCAAGAGGTTTTCCCCACATAGAGCGTTCGAGAAAAAAATCAAACGTTCAAGATGAATGGGCAGAGGGGGAAACCTTATAATAAGATGAGTTGTGAGCCGCAACCCATTCAATACATTGCACAAACTCATCAAGTCTAGCTGAAGACAAGAAACACAGCGCTTATTGGGAGGCAACCCAATTTTTCAGGGGAGTATTTACACTCTCTTCCTTTATTCGTTTCTTTAGTCATTTCTTTATTTCTTTATTTCATTTTCTTCAAACTAGGTGGTAACACATGCCTATTTATTTTAAATTTTTGTGCGAACATTGAGGACAATGTTCCATCTAAGTTTGGGGGTATTTAGTTATTTGGAGTCTTTTGATTTTTTTTAGGATAAACAATTTCTTATAAAGTAAGAAGAAGGATACTTATTTACTTTAGGATTGTTGAGTTTCATAATTCCTTAAAAAATTGTATGAGTCATGCGATTATACATAAGAAACAATTGTGATGCTTTTTCTAGTGATTATTCCCTTTAGATCTAGTCCTAAATTGAGTTTAAGTAAATAGAGTGATAATATATATATATATATATATATATATATATATATATATATATATATATATATATATATTTGAATAAAGTCAAGCTACTCCAATGTTTTGGGTGCTTAGTAACTAGGGGTATTCATCACCAATGTTTACCTTTACGTCAAACGGCAACTTGGAATATGAGTATGCAAAGCACTTTAAAGTTTGTGACTTGTTGAGTAACCGGGTGGATTCATCACAAATGTTTTGCATTCGCGTCAAAAGGCAAGTGACCACTTTAGAGAAGAGACTAATAAAAAAAAAAAAAAAAAAAAAAAAAAAAAAAAAAAACTCTAGTTTGCTACTCGGTTTGTAGTAGAGAAAAGGGATAATCACAGATTGGGTAGTTACATACCATAACTATAATTAATTGCATGACAAGTATGGTTATGTTTGGAGTTATGAATAGACAATTGCACTAGAGAAAGTGGGTATGCTTGTTTTTACTTCATTTGCAAATTGTTTATAACTTTGATTGCAAAATTTTGATGCTTGCATAATGAGACATTTTCTTGGTATGAAGGTTTGAGTACTATTATTTTCCCCTTGTTCATAATTTTAGTTTGCTTGAGGACAAGCAAAAGCTAAGTTTGGGGGTATTTGATGAACCAAATATTATTCACTTTTAGGAGCAATAATCTGAAGGCAATTAGACATTTAAATGCTCTATATGTGGTATTTACGCTTCTTTTCTCTTTTTCCATAGGAAACAGCTTAAAACAGCCAAACGAAGCAGATTCCAGACAAGCACAGACTTTGAGGATGATACACAGAACACTGCAGATATCAGTCAACTGGTTCCCCCACAACAGGCGACTGGACAGAGGAGTTGATTTCCACAACTGCTCATGACAGTCGACTTATCTCAAAGACAGTCGATTGGACTGATTAATTATGAATCTCTAGATGTCTCGACACAGTCGACTTACATCCAACACCAGTCAACTGGTACGCGGCGAGTCAGAAGATAAGAACAGATGCATCCTCATCCAATTCTGAATTAAAATTAAGTTATCCAAACCCAGGTGTTTTCTGCGAATAACTACTTCTCAAACAATCAAAGCAAGAGCACGTGGTGAGCAGATAAGGAAGAAAAGAGGAAAAGAGAAAGAAATAAAAGGCTGATCAAATAAGGAAGGAAATAATAAAGAGGAGGACTTTCCTGAAAAAGTGGCAAACCCTAATTCTCTTCTCTTGTTCTATAAATACCAAACAGGAAAGAAGCGAGAAAGCTATCTCGAGGAGGCTGGACCGATCAAGAAAGGCCATCGACAGCAAGCATCAAAGAAGGAGAACAAGACGACTGCTGATTGAGTTCAAGTTCAACATCACACAAATCAGAGTTCTTCTATTCTTCTTTTACTTTTATTTTCATTGTAGTCATGAACTCTATTATATCAATTAATAAAAGTTTTATTATGTGGAACTAATTTCATAGTTGGGTAGATTGAAACCGTAGTTGTGTAATGCTATATTCTTCTCTATGACTTATTGATTGAACCTGAGTTAATTGGAATAGATTTATAATAATCAAACTTGTTCAGAATTCCAAAGACCAGTCGACTGAGGTGACAGCAAGTCGACTGATATACGGAATCTGAGTTTATCAAGTTTGTGTATTATAAATCCGAATCTGTTATATGAGCATATTGAGACGACCCATATCTCGTGTTCATATTTTGTAACAAGGGAATCTTTCGGGGTTCTTGGTTTAATCAACTTGAGGGATCTAGATCTGATACCAATTTCTAGAACTTCAAGTGTTTGTTCGTTTCCATCGTTCATATGCTTTCCTTAAGTGCAACTTAGTAGATACCATGCTAAATGCTTAAGGAAAGAAACGAATTAGAGTAGATACCATGCCTAATTCTTGGCCTAGGGAAACATTACTTTAAGGAGTAGATACCATGCCCTTGAAGAGAACAAACATGAGTAATGGATGTAGTATATGACTTAGCATTACTAACTATTGGTGGAGATCAAAACCCAACTACTTTAATAGAGATTTGTGACTCAATTTGTGATGCTATTTATTTATGTTTTTATCTTTCATTTCTTTTAGACCTTTAGAACGACACTTCAATATTCTTATTTCTTTTTATTGATTAGTAAGTTAGAATCTACAATCTCTGTGGGATCGACCCTTGCTTGCCGCTACGCTTCTTCAAACGATTCGTACACTTGCGAGGTTTTTAATTTGTGTCTAGTTTATCTATATATTTAGGTATCTAGATTGCACAACAAGTTTTTGGCGCCGCTGCCGGGGATTGTTTAGTATTTTAACTTACAAACCAGTAAAATCTTTTTCTTTTTATTTTATTTTATTTCTTCTTTTTCGTTTCTAACATTTTCTTTCAGTTTACTTTCTGCACAAACAGGGTCAGACCAGTCGACTGTCTCCAAGGACCAGTCGACTGCACAGCGAAGAATTCCAAAAGCAACAATGGGTGAAAAAGTATTAAATCGAGTACCAATGCAAGACAAATTCATTCCAAAGAATATTGAGCAACCGTCTTGCATAGCTTTTCAACCCAAAGTCACAGGGAATATGCAATTATCTCCTCAATTGCTCAGCATGGTGCCCCACTTCAATGGTAGACACGACGAAGATCCGCATCTACATCTACAAGACTTCTTTGATCTTTGCAGGACACAAAGCATCCAAGGGCTTACCTCTGAACAAATCAGGTTAATCTTGTTTCCTTTTTCTTTAAAACTTAATGCTAAGTTGTGGTATAATACTAATATAATTCTTTAAAACTTAATGTTCCCAAACAGGGCCTTAGTTTTAATAAAAGAAAATTTGTATTTGATTATCTATGAAGCATGGACACTGCTATTTGGTAGCCATGTCGTGTCAGACATGTGTTGGGACACTCGACCACACTAATGCTATGGACTCCCTTACATACAATATACCATATTTCTCGACTTTTAGGTTCAGTTTATGTAAAATAAGTGTTTGTACGGTTGAAGACATCCAGATAAGTATTTATTTGCACTCGGGTTCTTTTGCTGTAAAGAAATAATGCCCGGTGTGATATATTAATAGCGATTTGCTTGGACATACTTCATGCTAGAGATGCTAGAATTATGATATTTGCTTGGACATATCATAATTCTATTGTTTGAGCATGCCAAACAATAGAATTATTCAAACTATTCGCACAAATCTAAGCATGCACAAGACTAAGCACAATTCTATTGTTTCAATGTATTTTGAACTTTTATTTTTGAATAAATAAAAGTGTACAAATAAATCCAGTCATTTTCATACTATTCGCACATGAACACTTCATCTCTCGCTGGTTAAGCCAATTGTCCATAATTAATAATTAAAATAACATACTTGGCATAAAGAAAGCTTACCTAGCAGAACAAGCATATGATACTTTTGTCAACGGAGTAGGTCTTTTGTGCAATAACTTTATCTTCATTATATTTTAGATCCAGAAGACCATTTCTACCCTTTGGCTGGACCTTTTTGATGAATGTTTTTGTCAATGTAGAGCTTGAATTTAGTATGGTTTTGTATATAGAAATCTTCCGGATAGACTTTATATAATAAACTTAGTGCAGCAAAGGACGATACAAATATATCGATATCCGGTACACTAAATAGTCAATAGGGTGAGAGGATTCAGATATAATAACTGTATTGATGCTTCTAGCTTCATCAAAATTTTGTGTGCTGATTTTACCTAGATCTTTTAAACCTTCGTCAGATTGCTTACTTGTACTTGTCTACTTCAAGGAACAATTGTTGAATCTGGGACCACATTGGCTTACCTAGCAGAACAAGCATGTTATACTTAAGTTTTTTGTGCAGTGACTTAATCTTCTTTATATTTTAGATCCAGATGACCATTTCTACCCTTTGGCTTGTCCCTTTTGATGAATGTTTTTGTCAATGTAAAACATGAATTTAATATGGTTTTATATATAGAAATCTGCTGAATACCCTTTATGATAAGAAACTTAGTGCAGAAAGGATTATTGGGTACACTAAGAAGTCAATAGAGTAAGAGGATTCATCTATTCTTGATATAACTGTATTGCTGCTTCTAGCTTCATCAAAAGTTGTTTCTTCTGATTTTATCTAAATCTTTAAACCTTCTTCAAATAGCTTACTAGTCTAGTTCAATTTATCACTTCATATTTTCATTTGTTGACTTCTCTACATTCGATTTCTTGCAGTTTATCAACATATATAATTGGTTGGTATTGTAAACTTATTTCCATCTTCTCCTGCTTATTTGACAGATCATTTTTGCAATTCAGTCATCATCAGTGCAGTCCTTTGATAGCAAGGGAAATCAGTGCTTTGTTACAGCTAGCAGGTTTCTCGTCTGAACCCATATAATAAACTTTTTACTATTTGTCATGGGCTTTAAATAAGATATTCTTTTGCAGTGCTGATGAGGTGTTTCCTCCTGTTACTTTAAATTTTGCCGGTGGTGCATCTATGTATTTAAAGCCTTCTGATTATCTTATACAGCAGGGCTCTGTAGTTTTCCAATAAATACACAATGAGATGTGTAAAATATACTTATCCAATGAATATTTGTAGTAATTATATGGTTTTCTACATACTTTCTCTTTTTTGTCATAATTTATTTTCCATTCAAAAGATCATTTTTACTATTCAGAATCTTTAGGGATCTTTCACCTCCTGTTTCTTATCAATTTCTCCCATGGTTCTGTATAGACCTGTATATTAACTTTTGAGTTCTCTTAATTCATCTTCTTTACTTAACATCTATATACAATCAAAAGCAATCAAGCTCAAACAATTGATAGTAAGAGTAGTAGTGAGCAGATTCAACAATTCAAAAGAACATGCTATTCACTATTACCCACAAAAATATCAACATTTACCCACTAGTAACAACAAATCAGTAGATAACTTCAATAATTTCATAAAAACTAACTATAATTAATTACTTACAGAGAGTGACTCATATTTTTCATAATGTTTAACAGTGAGTGACTTAATCTTATGTTGATCCTAACCTACTTATATTTCAGATTGACTCATATTTTTCAAAATGGATAAAAGTTGGATTAATAAACCACGATTATCCAAAGCGTATCGGGATGGTGTTAAAGAATTTATTAACTATGCAAAGAGCAATTCTCCTAATTCGAACATGATTTTATGTCCATGTATACGATGTTCAAACTGTGATTTGAGGACGTGCAATGTAGTTGAGACACACTTGATTTGCAACGGTTTTCTATAAGGGTATACACATTGGTTTTGTCATGGAGAGTCTGTTCGTGTAGCTTCGACTACTCCGGTTGTGAATGAAGACGAGGCTTTATTTACAAATGATGTAAGTATTGTTGATGAAATGCACTCTTTAGTGCGGGATGGGTTGGGATTCCATAACTTCGAAGCTCACATTAATAATCCAATCAATCAAGTACAGAATGAGTCAGCAGAAACATCACAACAAGGCGATGGGGTGGCAGATGAAATGCCTAGACACGAAACTAATAAAGAATATGAAGCCTTTCATAAGTTGTTGGAAGATGCAAATACTCCTCTATATCGTGATTGTCACAAGTTCTCTAAATTTTCATTCATTGTTAGACTGTTTCAGATTAAATGTCTAAATGAATGGTCTGCCAAGTCCTTCACCTTGCTTCTTGAATTGTTGAATGAAGCTTTTCCTCAAATTTGTACCCCCAATTCAGCCCAAGCCACAAAGAAATTTCTCAAGCATTTTGATTTAGGGTATGAGAAAATACCATCATGTCCATATGATTGTATGCTATTCCGGGGGGATAAGGAGTCTCTTGAAGATTGTGAAGTATGTGGTACTTCAAAATGGGTGAAAACGCCGACGGAGGAGGAGCAACTGATGAGCCAATTACAGTAAATAGGAAAAAGAAGCCGGCAAAAATTCTGCATTAGTTTCCTCTAATTCCTAGGCTACTAAGGCTGTTCATGTCATCTAAGACATCTTCTGATTTGAGGTGGCATGCAGAAGGTCGTTAGAATGATGGAATTCTCAGGCACCCAGCTGATTCCGAATCATGGAAAAATTTTGATGAAAGATATCTTGATTTTGCTTCAGATCCTCGGAATGTGAAACTTGGATTGGCCAGTGATGGTTTTAACCCATTTAGGCAAATGAGCAGCACTTACAGCATATGGCCCGTTGTGTTAATTCCATATAATCTACCCCCTTGGTTGTGTATGAAGCAGTCATCTTTCCTTTTGTCCATGATAATTCCTGGACCAAAATCTCCTGGAAATGACATAGATGTGTATCTGCAGCCATTAATTGATGAACTGCAACTATTGTAGGAGGGTGTTCCAACATATGATGCAACATCTAAAGAAACTTTTCGTCTCCGGGTTGTCTTGACTTGGACAATCAATGATTTTCCTGCATATGGAAATTTATCTGGTTATAGCACGAAAGGACGTTATGCTTGTCCTTGTTGTGCTGAGCAAACTATTTCAAAGTGGCTATATAAAGGCAGAAAGTTCTGCTACATGGGGCATAGGAGATGGTTGCCTACCACACATTTTTTCAGGGCTGAAACAACGACATTTGATGGTACCGATGAGTGGAGACATGCTCCTATAGCTAATTCTGGGTCATATGTGTTAAGACGGCTAGAAGGCCAGCAGTTCACTTTGTCAAAGGAACCCGAAGTCATTAAAAATGCCAAGAAAAGAGCTAGAGATGAGCAACAAAACAATGATGAAGATGATGCAGATGAATGTGATAGTCCTATCGGTTTAGGATCATGGAAGAAAAAGAGTATTTTTTTTCAGTTGCCGTACTGGGAGTTCAACTTATTGCGCCATAACATTGATTTGATGCATCTTGGAAAAAACATTGGTGAAAATTGTGTAGGAACAGTTATGGGAGATGACTGGAAGACAAAAGACAATCTTAAGTCTCGCCTTGATTTAGTAGAAATGGGCATAAGGCATGAGTTGCACCCTGAAGAATTACCCAATGGCAGAGTACGACTTGCTCCTGCAATCTACTCAATGTCAAAAAGCGAGCTGGAGATGTTTTGCAAAGTATTACAGGATCTTAAGGTCCCTGATGGTTATTCATCTAATATATCTAGATGTGTCAATTATAAGGATAAAAAGTTGCAGGGTCTAAAGTCACATGACTACCATATCTTGATGCAGGATCTCCTCCCCGAGCATTCTCTGAGGTCTTCAATGTGTAAGCAAGTCACTTCCGTCCTGAAAGATTTATGTAGTATATATAAAGGATTTTGCTCGAGATTGCTACGTGTTGAAGATATTGAAAAATTAGAGCAGCATGCTGCATTGACACTTTGTCAAATGGAGAGGATATTCCCCCCATCATTCTTCACTATAATGGTTCACTTGATAATCCACCTAGCCGATGAACTAAGACTTGGTGGACCAGTACATTATCGGTGGATGTATCCGATTGAGAGGTAGTACTTCATCCCTCATTAAGTTCGTTAATTATGTACTTTATCTATGTAACCTTTGTCGAAAAGTTTTTTAATCCAAATATTCTTGTTTAGGTACCTATACCGACTTAAGGGTTACGTTAGAAATAAAGCTTATCCGGAAGGCTCTATAGCAGAAGGTTATCTTTCGGAGGAGTGCTCCAATTTTTGTTCAAGGTATCTTCAGGGTGTGGAGACATGTCTGACTAGACCAAGGAGAAATTCAGACATTTCCAACCTCAATGGCGCTAAATATCTCTTTCAGACTGCGGGCACTACTTTCGGTAAAATCGATGCGATTGAGTTAGATGACTTAACATGGGAACAAGCACATCGATATGTGTTGGATCACCATGCATCTTGTGAGCCTTATCGAGCGTAAGTTGGATTTGTTAGTAGTGTGAATTTATTTATGTCAATTAAAGAGTACTTAACCTAAATTTTAATTTACATTCGTTCTTATTTTGTTTCAGCGAATTTATCAGGAAAATGAAAAGAAGACATAGACCCAAAAACTTGAGGCCACGTGAGCAACATAAATTAATGAATGAGCAATTCCACAAGTGGTTTCAAACCCACGTAAGTGACCAACCAAGGTTTGATTTAAAGTACTACAAAAAATAATTTAAAGTCTTATGCTAATACAATTTACTATATAATTGTAGGTTTCCTCGTTGGGTAATGATGATGTGTCAAGTGAAGTAAAGATTCTTGCCAAAGGTCCCCATAAAATGGTTAAAAGATACAATGGATATATATACAACGGTTTCAGATTTCGAACTAAGGAGCGTGAACACAACTTGAAGTCTCAAAATAGCGGTATTGTAGTGACTTCAAAAACAAGAAGCTATGCCTCTAATAAAGACCGGAATCCTGTAGACGGGGATGTTGACTATTATGGGGTGCTAACAGATATCATAGATTTGGATTATTACGGGCACTTTCGAGTAGTATTATTTCGTGGTGATTGGGCTATGTTAAGTAACAACTACCATGATAAGTTGGGCTTTATAGTTGTAGATTTCTCACATCTGATTCACACTGGGACACACATTAGTCATGAACCATTTGTGTTCCCATCTCAAGTGCAACAAGTTTTTTATATCCAGGACCCAGTAGTGGAAAAAACTTATGTGGCGCTACCTATGCAACCAAGAGATGTATTTCAGCTGGGGGATGATTCAGATGACGAAGATGATGATGTTGAGAACAATTTCACTGCTTCTGAATTCCCTACATTTGATGTAAACGTTTTTGATGTTAATAGTTGCCCAACCTGGCTCCGTACGGATGGAGAAGAGGGAGATCTATTTGATGATGTTGTAATATAGTATCTTATACACATTTTTGTAAATTGTGCTAGTTCATTTGTTTCGATTGTTTTCATGAATTTCAGTGGGTCATCATGGGCCTAATAAGCCAGTGCTTGGTGTGGCAATTGGGTTGTCTTGTTTAGTTTTTCTTGTGATTTTTCGAGTTTGGTTGTGATTTTTTTCTTGGTATTGAATTGTGGAATTCTTTTCTTAGTGTTAATTAACACATAGTGAATGGGAGAAAGATTTATTGGTCCCTTTAATTATTTTTGCATTCTTTTGCTATATCCGATCATTTGCTTTTGCTACTTTGTGATATTGCTTTTTGTGTGAATCTGGATCTGGGTTTGAGAATGCCATGATCATTTCAAACAGTAGAGTATATTGAGCATTATATATGTTACTTCTTTGAGAAAGTTATATAAATGTAGTTCTATTCTTGTACAATCATAATGTGGAACCTTGGGAGTTCAGAAATCTCAAATCATCATGTCTGTTTTCTACTATACAAGTGCAGAAATCAGACTATTGAGAAGTGATGATGTTCTAGATTACTAGTGTTGAAGAGTGGAACAACTAACGTTGATGTGTTTGCTCTTGTTCTGCTTTCTGCAAAATTAGCAGCAAACTTGTGTAACAACTAACATTGATGAAATCATTTGAATTACTGCATTTGCTGGACTCTGCAAGCTGTTATAAAAAAATGAAAACATCTTGTAGACTATTTGGTTAATCAGATTTAGAAACACGAATATGACCATTCTAGATTGTGGTCGTTGATCAATACTTGAAATGGAAAAAGCATCATGATGCTAGCTAGAATCTATTTCTCATGTTAATTTGCATATCTCATTATCTAATAGGTCATTTGCAATCCATGCCCAGGTTAAAGGATTAGAGATCAGTCTGTTCTTGAACGCGCAGATAATTAGTGGAACATATTGTTTTTATGATTATATTTAATGTTATTTGACGTAGAAGCCTAAAATTGTTAGCATATTGTGATGATTTGTGGATGTTTTAATTAACTTTTTGTTTTAATGTCATTATTTGTTCATATGTTTGATTTGTTGATTAAATTATAATTAGTCTGAATTTTTTTGAAACAGGTGACATATGGCTAGAACAAAGAGAAAGTTGCCAACAATAGTTGTCAACCAAGACGAGGCCGTAGAGCAGCCTAGCCAGGGACTTTCTACTGAGCACTCCCACTACTTTGAGGATGGGGGTGCTACTACAGTCGAGGGGGGTGAAGGTAGCACTCCCACTACTTTGAGGAGGTCGAGGGGGCCGACGAAGATGAAGGAAATATGGAAGCTCCCAAACAATACAAAAGTATTGGTGGAATGCAACGAACACAATCAACCACATAGAGATGGCGGGAGTAAGCTCGCAAAGTTTTGCGGTGTCATAGCACGAAATCCTCGTATCCTTCCCCTAAGCTACGAGAGTTGGTCAAAAGTACCAACGATGACCAAGGTGACAGCCATCAATGCGATTAAGGTATGTTTTTAAAAATTTCCTGCAGCTGGTCTAATTGGGACATTCTCAAAGTTATATTGATAATAACCATGGTATGAAATTAATTACCACTACCTGTTCTATCACTACTCAAAAGGATAAGTAGGGATATATTTTGTTTTATCACTACTCAAAATTTTGCCTGTATAGCTTTTACCTGCTTTTTAAATCTGTTTGGAAAGTATCTGCAATTGTGTATATTCTTGTTAAGGCACTTAAAATCATGTCTTCAAGACTTGAGTATCCTGTAACTTATAAATTGATATAAAGTAATAAAACAAAACATTCTGCTTTCCTTATCAGTATCCATGTTCATAAGCATGGATATTCTTTTATGAAAAGTGCTATCAAATTGCTTATATTTGAATCTTGCTTTAATGAGCATTAGAGGAAAGATTGGAAACTCGTTCAGTTCATTGTGTGATTCTGTTATTTCTTATTTCTGATTCAAAAATTTAACATTAGCTCTGACTGAATACCTACAATGAGTGAATGGCTGTCTAGTTGGTTTAATACCACAGTTCCATTAGATTTTTTTCCCTCTGCACAAAATATAGAGAAATTTCCATGAATTACCAAATGCTCATTTCTCTTTTTCAGTTTTCTGATGTCCTACATGGCAATAGATGCATACTTGAACCCGTACAGGACCTAGACATGAAGTATAGGTCACATTCTGTTTAGGATTATTAAGCTTGAACACTGATCATCATCTGTAGAGAACTGCAAAAGAGTACAATCCCTCTCCCCTTAGCTGTCTTGACTAGACTTCAAAACTCAAATTCTCTCTGGTTCCGGTATTCGTAGGATTGCCTCTGTCCAAGGTCCTAAACCCTGATATGATATGGACAGTGGCTGTTATAGGTCTTACTGATACTTCTAAATTATCATGACTGGGTTTACCAGCAAACAATGAATGCTTAATTACAATGTCCTTGATTTTGTCCAAGCATCCAGTTTCACAAAAAAAAAAAAAAAAAAAAAAAAAAATCACAACATTTATTTTTACCATAATGTAAAGTGCTCCAGACTCCTGGATTTGAGTTGTATGAAGGATTATGTAACGAGTTCCTCCATTATTTCATTTGATGAATTCGAGCAGCGGTTTTCCTAAGACACGTTTGCTGTATGATTTATGAACTTAAATATGTCCTTAAAAAACCTTGGGTCATTGTTACTATTTCCTGAAGGTTTCCTTTTCATTTGTTTGCTTGAGGCCAGAAGCTTACCTCGTACATGACTTGGATCCACTTTGGTCTCATGTAATTTGTTCCATTGTCCACGCAACACATTCAGCAGTGTCTTATTTTCCCTGCAGTAACTTAACTGGAATATCTGACTTTTTTTAAAAAAAAATTTAATTTTTTTTTAAATTTTAAATTTTTTGATTTTTTTGATTTTTTTAAAAATTCAAGAACATATGACCTTTTCGTTCTTTCCCTTGTATTTGTCAATCTTCACCTTGCTGCGCTGCCCTACTTGATCTAGTTCACATTCACAAGGCATCATGATTTACTAATGCATATCTCATGTCTGTTTGGTGGGATCTGACGACTAATAAGTTTCGGCTAAACCTGAATTTACTTACATTTTACGACCTACGAAAGACCTTAGAATTCTCCTATAAGCCTTGCAGTCTAAGCTCGAATTCGATTCTCTATACCTTCAGAGCTGTGATTTCTTGGTCGGTAAAATATAAATACAAGCTCGCCAAAATTTTTTTGAATACAAATACAAGCTCGCCAGAATTATTTTGTTAGTAGAACAGTAAACATTGATTTATGAAGTTACATTGATTTATTGTGCTCCATCTTCTTTCTTATTTTGTAGCAAAAGTTTGCAATCCCTGACGCTTCTGATGGATGACTCAATAAATCGATTTCGAAAAAATGGAGGGATCACAAGAGCTTCTTGAAAGGGAAGTACTATGATGAGGATAAGACCGAGGTCAAAAATGCACGGTCAGTCCCCGAATGCGTGACGCCACAGGATTGGCATTTTCTTGTCAAATATTGGAAATCAGAAACTGGAAAGGTAATTATATTTCATTGTTTATATCTTAAATTGATGATATAAATTATTAATTTTGGTAATACATAAGCATTTATTCCAATTATTAAAATGGTATAGAGGAGAGCTGAGATTGGTCAAAGCAGCCGTAGGCAGTTGAAGATCAAGCACACTACGGGGAGCTGCAGCTTTGCTGTTGTGCGGGATGAGATGGTAATGGAAATTTTATTTTATAGCAAATGTGTTTTTAAAATGGTGGGAAGATTTTTTTTGCTAATTTCTGCGTTGGTATGATTTAACTAATTCATTTGACTCATATATAGAATATGACAGCCGAGGGAGAGAGTGTCGGTGAGGTAGATTTTTTTGAATCTACTCACACAAGTAAGGATGGGACATATCGGGATGAATTTGCAGCTGATATAGTGGTAAACATGAAACTTTCGAACTCAAATTTTCATTCTGCAACAAAAATTTTGATACTATTCACTACTCAAATTTGGATTTTAGTTTGGTCATAACTTACAAAATTTCAAACTAATTTTCAGCCCAATTTTTGGTATTAATGTATTGTTTGCTCTCTTTTCTAGAAAGAAGCTAGAAAATTGATTGAAGAGAGGTCGACATCTTCAGCAGATCGATTAACCATCCAGCGTGAAGCTATGACTGATGTGAGGGGGAAAGAGCGACCCGGTCATGTGCGGGGAATGGGATTGGGGCCAACACCCTCACAGGTATACATATATATATAATCAGCAGGTTTACCAAACTATTCCAACATGATATGCAAATTAAATCAGTTTGTTTTGAGACGCTTTTGATTTGCTATGTGATTATAGGTTAAATTTGCATAAACCTCCAGTCATATGTTAAATTTCCAAAATATGTTAAATTTGCATATGACCTATATAGGTAAAATTAGAGGAGGCTTGTCCATATTACAGCTCAAGTTTGGACTAGGAAAAAACATAGCTTAAGTTTATTATTATTTTTTTTTGTTTGAGAAAAACTACTTCAACTTATGACACGACATGTTCTTCATACACCAAACTATCTCCTCCGAGAGCTGATTAGGATGATTCCAGAGACCTTTCACTGGAATTTGTTTCTTCAACCTCCCTGATGCTTCTGAAATGTATCTTGAGAGACATTATCTTCTTGCATCAGTATCTCATGTAAAGTAGCCTGAGGTAAATATGATATTATATCAGTAGTTGTAGGATATAAATCTGAAATATACCATTAATCGAAGTGTAGCAGAGAATTGTAGAATTCCATAACTGATAGTAGCTGAAATCTTAGAAACCAACAAAGAAAATTGTCAAAACTTCATACAGGTAGTTTATAAGGGTATTATAGTTTCATATCGGTCTGGCTTGATGACCAACAAACAAGAAATTCTATGAAGAAATATGATATGAATGATGAAAAGTATAATGTTTTGCATTCTAGCATGATGGAAATTGTTTTCCCTTACTTTGCAAACTAAATGAATAAATCAAATAAAATCCTTGTAAAGAACCATTTTTTATACTAAAAGAACAGTAAAAAAATTAGAGAGACCTGGTTTGACTTAATGAGTCAGGGACCCCTTAGCTATATCTTTTAATTTTGAGAAAGAATTGTTGACAACCTGACACCATCTCTTAACTTTTAATGATCTTATTAAGGCTTCTCAAGTATAGTCATGCAATAATAAGTGTTCAAAATTGTAAAAGTTGGGGTCATATAAATTAAAATGAAATGATAACCAATTGGATAGAGGATGAATATGTGCCCACCATTATATGTTTATATACTGCAGTATCTTCATCAAATATAAATTTGGATGAGGTTAATTTGTGAAAGGGAAATTTAATATCCATAATTTGTAGGAATGAGGACAAACATAAAACAGAAATAGACAATTTCCATATTTAGTATAAACTGATACATAGACAATATTGGGTTGACACATTACAAACTCAAGGTATGAAATATAAGCTCTTCTGTACTAAATCTATCCCAACTCATAGATCTCTCTCTCTCTCTCTCTCTCTTTCCCTTCTATACCCTTCTATATCAATGAAATGCAAAAGAAACATACACACATATATATATGATCTAAGAAACAAAAGGGTGTGTCTTTTTTTCCCTGGAAAGTAAGTAACTCAGTACAAAAACATCTCCTCATCTCTAAATTTTGTTTTGTTTTCTTCACAAAGTACCCTACAAGAAAAACTTTACAATTTGTTTTGCTGTTTTGGTGAAAACCCTGAAATTAATTAAGATGCAGATTTGTTTCAGCTGTTTATCAGCTTTGAAGATTTCTTTCAGCTGTTGACTAGTTATTTCTTGAATTTTACCTTTTTGAAGTTAGTATAATAATAAGGTGCTTGCTTTACATCGATAATTATATAGTAGTATATATACTGATATATACTGATCAGCAAAGTATACTGAGATATATGATTAAGATAACATGAGCTAGATACATCATCATATTAACTGCGTATCAACACTAATTATCTCTTAGGTTATGCATTCAGTGCTATATATATGTGTACTTCTGTCAGAATGTACTTATAAACATGTCTTGTTTCCTTTATTATCAATGAACTCTAGAGTTGCTAGTAAAATTAATTTGCATTGCTTTTATTTGGTTGTCTTTTAAACTTCTATATATGTCTCATAGTAGTTCGTATTGGTTATATAGTTATGACCCTGTGAAAATTGGACTGACATGGTATCAATCACAGGTATTTGGTTCTTGTGCATCTACCTCCAGTCGTACATCCTATCCGGATGTGTTCAAGATGCAAGCCAAGATGCAGGAAGAGATTGATGGCTTGAAAGATATGATTGCTTCTTTAATCTCCCAACAAAACCAGAACTCTAACAATCTAGTACATGGAACTGTAAGTATTCAGCAATATTTTATGATATTAGTATGAATTTTAACTATTGCATTTTACTTGTGTGGTGCCTAGTGTAGTGAATAATCTAATAAATGACACTATTGTGAATTATACAGGGCCAGCGAATTCCATCGACTTCTAGTCACGCACATACATCTGGGCAAAATATCAGTGGGAATCAAAGCAATGCCGAGCCGCTTCAGTAGACTTTGCCATTGTTGAGTTAAATTTGGACTTTAGTCTTTTTATGTTTTGTTAAAACTGAATTTATGCTTTGTTAAAGAAATTGATGTATAACAAGTATATTTCTAACTCTTCGTATGGCCATTTTTAGATAACTAATTATTGTTTATTGTGGTCCATGATTATATAGTTGTTTATTATGCTGTTATTAGTGTTTTTAAGATTTGAATGTTCAAATTTAATATGACTACAGATATTTTGAATTTGTGACATTTTTTAAATAGTGGGAAAAACCCCGAAGCCCCCTATCAATCAGTTTTGAGATAAATATGCCGGGAGGATCTACCAATCGTGGTGAATTATTAAAAAAAAAAGAACCAATCCCGACGTTTAGGAACACCGGTATAGCATATCGAAATGATTTAGAAAATATACGCGCATGCGTCTATCACGGCATTTATGAAGCGCCGTAATAGATCTACGACTTGTAACGACGTTTTAAACAAGCGCCTTAATAGACCTACGGACTGTAACGGCGGACTTAAAAAGCGCCGTAATAGACCTACGAATTGTAACGACGCTTTTAAAAAATGCCGCTATAGGGCTACGGGTTGTAAGGGCGGTTTGAAGATGCGCCGTTACAAGCGGCACACATATGGCGGCGTTTTTGAGAAGCGCCGTTACAAGCGCACACATATGGCGGCATTTTTGAGAAGCGCCGGCATAGACGCCCGACCTGCAATGGCGCTTTTCTGGCCGCCGCTACAGATCATAGGCCTATAGCGGCGCCTTTGAAGACGCGCCGTTGTAGACCTATGGTCTGTAACGGCGGTCTAGTAAAGCGCCGCGATAGCTATGCGAACTGTCCCGACGGTCGATGCAATGGCGCAGCTCATGGCGAAATTTATAACGCCGCTACCTTCTATGGCGGCGTTTATAAACGCCGCCGTAGATCAAAATAAACGCCGCTATAGACGTTAGGTTTAGTAGTGAACCCTGGTCTTTCTTTTCAATTTTCATTTCATTTATTTCCAAATACCGGGGGAGACTTAGCTATTCTTTTTGTTTCAATTTTCAATTCACAATTTCCAATTTGAGTATTTCCAACTCATAAATTCATTGTTGAATCATCATACTCAAAAGTATTTTTCTTTTCAAATCATGATTTCTAATTCGTTCACATAGTCCATAACTATACATGAATTCATATGCTTCATCAATTATCAACTTCACATCAAAATTTTACATTACTACGACTATTTGCATTTAATATTTTTCGCACCATTCACATATGAGAATAATTCATAACCATCACAAAATAAAATTTCTTTCTGGACTATATTAATCTTCCAATCATTCATTCCATGTTCTTTTTTGCAAGATATAACTTTCACAAAAATATACATATAGAGCCATAGTTCTATTTATGCATTTTATTCCCAAATCATAGTTTATTTCATGCAAATAATTCCCAAATTATTTTTTTAAAGTCCCATATAATTTTAGAAGAATAACCATATTTTTTTCATAATTTTTGACAATAAAAAACCCCAAAAAAAATTTGTTTTTCAATCCTGCCGAGGGCGAGATTCGAACCCAGCACCCCAGAGAACACAGCCGACAGCACAAGCCACTAGGCCGTATGTGCTAAGCGGCATAAGTATGGCTGAGAGCATTAAATGCTCTCGGTCCGCAGTTGATTTTGTTTAAAAAAACCGAACGAAATAATGTTGCCCATGGGATTCGAACCCCAGACCTCTGAGAAACAGGCCGCGCACTCCGACCACTTGAGCTACGTGCTCAGGTTGTCAAGTGTAGTTCGAAGTTCTTTTTAAAACCATTCTCTCTGTTAGTCAAAAACGTTCGATATTCAACAAGTCTTCATTTCATTTTGTTTTCATAAAAATTTACTGTACAACTCCAGATTAATTCTTCCTCACATAATTTACATACCAGTATGAGCAAAATAATTTTTGTAATAATTAAAACATATTTTCATACAACTAATTCAAATTCTACATTATAATTACCACATTTCTTCTCTTTTCGACATTTCTTCGCATTTAGCATTCTAATCTCTTTATCAATAAATTTTCACCTTAATTCTCTGTCTTTAACCATTTACCCAACATACAACACATATTTTAAATTATTCATGCCCATATTAACACAAAAGATCTATTTAACACATGAAATGGTATTATCAATCTACTAACTTTTGTGTGTAATTCTTGATGGTAATAAATGTGTTTTCATCAATCAATCCATGATTCTAATCAATTCACATACAACTTAAATAATAGAACCACATATAAAATTGCATATCCACATTCAATCATTCAATGGGTTATTTTTTCCTAATTAAAGTGTACTCTTCATAATTTCTTTCATGCTTCATTCATTCATATCTAACATGCATTTCTAATTTAGAAATATGGAGAATCTACCCACCTCAAATGGAGAGACAAACACAATTAGCAACTCCTAGACGAATGTCCTTGCGACGAATTGCTCCTCCTTGAACACGTGCACCCAAGCCTCCAAAAGTACCAAACCCGAGCACCACACAAGCCCACCGAGCACTTCCAAAAACTGGCCCGTCTTCTCCTTGGTGTTGCAAGAACAATCCCACACACACTCAATCTTTTAACTCACAAAATCACCCCTAGATAATATAATTTAGACTATAGGTTTGGAAGGATTAATAGGCACAAGGATAACTAGCCATGGGGGGGTATTTATACTAAAAATCAAAGGGAATGGAGGGCTAGGATCAAGTAGTTGGTTGTAAGATGGAGGGCTAGGATGAAAGTAGGAGTTACATTAACTACCCACAACCTAGTAACCACCAAGCATGATCTCCACTCCAAGATGTGATTTTCCCTCCAAAGATTGCAACCGGCCAACAAGGAAGAGTGCATTTTGCACGTGTACGTGTAGTGCACGTGCATGCAACTAGGTCCAAAAACTGTACATTTTATTTTATATAAAAATAAACTCTAGTTTGTATTCTACATTACAAGTTGCATTTAAAAATAAATTGACTCATGGGCTTTAGTTTATGGGCCAAAATAATTATTTAAAATAAAATAAATAAATTAAATTTTGGGCTTTTTAAAAGAAAAGGCTTTTAAAAAGGCTTTTCATCCATTTAAAAGAAGGCTTTTGTATAAAATAATTTGAAAGCACAAATTTAAATATTTATACCCATCACAATGAAAATAATTATAAGATTTAATTCAACCAAAATATTGCACGTGCACACTACGTGCAAAATAAAATAATTTTTCATTAAATGAAAAATCAGGGCATTACACCTCGACCTCACAAGAGGACTATACTTGGCACTAAGTGGGTGTTTAGGAACAAGTTAGATGAATCCGGTTCAATCACTAGGAATAAGGTCCGTCTTGTTGCACAAGGTTATAATCAACAAGAGGGTGTAGATTTTGATGAAACTTTTGCACCAGTTGCTAGGCTTGAAGCTATTCGTATTTTACTTGCTTTTGCTGCATATATGGATTTTACTCTTTTTCAAATGGATGTTAAAAGTGCATTTTTAAATGGATTTATTTCGGAAGAAGTTTATGTGGCACAACCACCGGGATTCACTGATCCCTCACACCCAAACCATATTTTTCGGCTTGATACAACTCTTTATGGTTTGAAGCAAGCCCCTCGTGCTTGGTATGAACGGCTGAGTTCATTTCCTCTCCACATAGGCTTTTCTAAAGGAAAAGTAGATACTACACTATTTATAAAGCATGCTTTTAAAGGTATTTTAATCATTCAAATTTATGTTGATGATATTATATTTGGATCCACTAATGAAAATCTTTGCAAGGAGTTTTCAAAGCAAATGCAGAATGAGTTTGAAATGAGTATGATGGGAGAACTAACGTATTTCTTTCGACTTCAAATACAACAAAGAAAGGATGGCATATTTATAAACCAATCCAAGTACGCAAAAGAACTTGTCAAGAAGTTCGGACTTGAAAATGCTAATGCTTACAAAACTCCGATGGCCACTACCACTAAGCTATCCAAAGACGAATTTGGTAACAATGTTGATATTTCTACTTACAGAGGTATGATTGGTAGCTTACTTTATATTACTGCATTCCGTCCTGATATTATGTTTAGTGTTTGTTCATGTGCACGTTTTCAATCGTGTCTCAAAGAATCACTTTTGGTTGCCGTTAAGCGTATCATTCGATATCTCAAAAGCACACCAAATACTGGTCTTTGGTACCCGAAAAATAGAAATATTTCTCTTATAGGATACTCTGATGCAGATTATGTTGGGAGCTTGACAGATAAAAAGAGCACTAGTGGTACATGTCACTTCTTGGGCGACTGCCTTGTCTCGTGGGCATCCAAGAAGCAAAATTCTGTTACTCTCTCTACTACCGAAGCTGAGTATATTGTGGCAGGATCCTGTTGTGCGCAGGTATTATGGATGAAACATACTCTCGAGGATTATAAGGTATTCTTTGATCATATTCAAATAAAATGTGACACACTAGCGCCGTTCATATGACCAAAAATTCTGACCAATACAGTCGAACGAAACACATTGATATTAGGTATCATTTCATTAAAGATCACTTTCAAAAGGGGGATATTTTACTTGAGTATATTTCCACTGAGTCGCAAATTGCTGATATTTTTACAAAACCTTTAGACGAAAAACTTTTTAACTTCTTGAGATGAGCATTAAATGTTATTGATTTTTCTGCCTAAAAACTTTTTGTGTGGGTCGGTCGACTGTGCGGTCGACCTGCTCAGTCTCGGTTTATGATTATTTTTCGTCTCGATTAACTTTTGCTTATTGCGGTCGACCGGTTCGCCCTCTATGGGTTCTGTTGGTTTTGCGGTCGACCGGCATGCTCTCTGGAAACTTTTTGAAGAAAAAAACTGCAGTGTACGGTCGACCGTGCGGTCGACCGGTATGCGCTCTGGATGATTCTTTTAAAAATCTCTTTTTGAGGCCGACCTTAAGGTTGACCGGTTCTCTCTCTAGCCTATATTTTCAAAGTCTTATAAAATTAAAGTTCCTTTCTCAAAATTTTGATTTTTTTTGTTGGTTTCATGTGTATTGGGGAGAATCTCGAATCTATGATATTATGAAGAGCTCTCACTGTATAGCAAAGAGTCTCGCTATCAATAGTATCATGTAAGAAGATTCTCTTCCATTTTTTTACAAGATTGTATTCATTATAATATCATAAAACGTTTTCTCTTTGGTGTTTTCATTGATGATTTGTTCTACGAACTTTCCAAGGCTTATTTTACTTATGTCTCCTCTATTTATCCCCTCTTGGTGTGTTCCAAAAAGGGGGAGAATTATTTCTAGAATGTTTTCAAAAAGTTTTCTACTTATTTCGTAAATTTGCAAATTATTTCATGAACAACTATGTATATTACTCTCACCCCTCTCTTATATTTGTTCTTCAAGTTTTGTATTACAGGTAGCATAATATTAAGGGGGAGTATTCACTCCCTTAAAAACTTTATCTATATGAAAATCAGTATTATAGGATGTGCTAAATTCAGGGGGATTATTCATATGTTGTGTTTTAAATTTTCAAACATTCATGCATGTTTTGTTCACACCAAAAGGGGGAGATTGTTAACTCTTAGTTTAGTGTTCGCAAAACGTGCTCACTCATACTAATAAGTTTGAATTTAGTGTGTCAGATTTTCAGGATCAAATAACATCAAAAAGAGATCCAAGAGAGATTCACAAATATACAAACAAGGAAAGTAATAAAGTAAGATTGCATACACAAGCAAAAGTGGAAGATATTCAAAAAGAGTTCATGATTAATTGGTCTACAAGCAAAAGAGGAAGATATCAAAGACCTGAATTTTTCTTTCTATTTTTGTGAGGTTTTAAATGTAAAAGATTGATTAAAGATGGATTAGTTTATAGTAAGAAAACATGGTCGATTCGGAATATACAACGCGATACCGGTCGACTGTACTTCATGACCGGTCGATTGCAACCTTGAGTTGCTTAAGAAGCAGTCGACCTTTCACCTCTCTACTTTACGTCAGAGAGCTGAACGGTCAACTGCACCAAAATGACGGTCGACCGCATTTTGCGCTGTATACATTCTTGGAAAGTATCGTTTATATTTTTGATCGATACACTTCCCCGTCTATTAATATTGATGAATCCACTGTGTATTCTCAACCTAATTACTTCTGAAAAAATTTCTAAACTAATCCTTCATTTAATCAATCCGAGTGTGAGCGTTTATTTGGTTGTATTCTTCAGTCAAGATCATTAATGATCTTGAGTTTTCTTTTCATTTCTTTTCCACTTCGGTGAGATTGACGAGACTTGGATTAGAAGTCCTGTTGGTGTAATAGGTATCTCGGCCTGAATCCGAGAATCACTGTACAAGCGTTTTGAGTATAGTGGAACGCTTGTGGCGAAGAATTGCTACAAGTAGGTGGTGTGGACGTAGACCTGGGGGTCGAACCACGTTATATCGCTGCGTCATCTGTGTTTGCTTTTCTTATCACTCTTACATTTACTTTACTTTACTTTATTTTATTGTTTTTAATTCCGCACGATCACCCTATTCACCCCCCTAGGGTGATTTACAGAGGGAAAGTCTCCCCCAGTATTCTGCACCACTACCATAAACAACCAACTCACCTGCTGTGTTGGACGGGACCCGTGCAGGTTATTGTGGTTTGGGTTGCTCAAGAAGAAATTGTTTGGCCTCAAGAACTTTGATGCCTATGCATGTAGAGGATTGAATTTGACCAGTCTTTTAGAGAACCTATATCTAATTTGTTATTGTGTCGACCATTGTAAGTAATATGATATTTATATCCTGTAAAATATGATTTCATAAAATGTTTATTGTTTTGTAGTGTTGTTATATTTTGAGTATTTTCTATGTTTGTTTATGTGATGTGTTCTGATGATGTGCAACTATTAAATTGATATTAATATAATGCTGGTGTGTTATATTGTTGGTGTGATGCATGAATATGGAATTGTTATGTGTGAGTATTGCAATCTGTGTTGTTAGTAATAATTGTGGATTGACCATTTAAATTATAGCTTTATCCATCATTTTATGTAGTTTAAGTAGAGATGCATGCACATGAGTGGTCTTATAACATTGTGTATATTGAGATGGTTGTCGGTTTAAGGGCGTTATGTAGTTGAGGAATCTATCAAATTCCTTTAATCGAAGGAATTGGGAGCACCATAATAGTTTATGACGACCGATGAGGTGCTGCGTTGGCAAGAATAGATGAAATCAAGATCAATGGAGAAAGGTACGTGTAACCCATGTTCCGGCAAATACGTATTTTTTGTGTATTAACTGAGTTTGGGTTCTTTATAAAAAAAAGTTTCTTAAATTCATTTTATTTCAATTTTATTTTGTACCTCCTGTTAAAATCCATTTCTTTTCATTAATTGTATTCATTGTAATTTTTTGAATAGTTTTCATATAATCCTTTTTTTTTATATATGACCTTGTTATTGTTGTTGTTGTTCTTATTATTATTATTATTATTATTATTATTATTACTATAAAATCCTATTGTATTTGTTAGTATTTGAGTATTGACTCAATGTATACTATTTGATTCATTGTACTATTCTATTACTATTTGTTATAATTCATTTAATTATTTGCTTTTAATCTAAATCCTAATTATATATTTTATATTGGATTTTAAACCCAACAACCCAAACACAATTCCTTATTGGATCTTTTATATGAACCCAATAAACCCCCCAGCCCGTTACCCTAAAACCCTACCCATTACCCCCAACCCGGGTCACCCTATATATATATAACCACTGTTTACCCCCCTTCTAATCAAAAACCCTAATCATCTTTTCTAATTAACCACAGCCGCAATATTTCTTTCCACTATTCCATCACTCTCAACTCTCATCTTTCTCTCATCCCCTCTTCACCCCCGACCTTGCACTCCCGACCCATCTCCTATCCTCCGATTGCCAACCATCCTGTAACTCCTGTTTCCCTGTATTTGTATTTTTATACTGTATTTTTCCCCATTGTACTCTTTTATCAATTTGTGATCCAGTATTTTGTTTCTATTCGAATAAAATCATCAATTTGTTTTCGACTCAATTTTTGGTCCTTTTATCTAATTCAATTTTATGTGCTTTGTGTCGTTCTTCATGAAGAATCGACTATTTCTTCTCATTTGTCTCTTTATTCCCCATTTTATTGCATTTTGACCAATTCTCCTGTTGGATCCTATTCAATTCGGATATCCTAATACCCAAAACCCAAACCCACACTATATAAACCCTATCTCCTAACCTTAACCCTAACCCCTACCCCATTTACTGATGAGACCCGCTGCTCCTTCTCCATCTTCATCCTCCGCTTCTTCTCCTCTCGATTTCGAAACCAAGTTCCCATCTCCGATCACCACCACCCAGCCAATCCCCTTACCTCCATTCGTCCTCGACTCCGCTCCCACCACCACAGCATCCACCACAACCACCATCATCTTCACCATCGAACCCAACCTCCGAAAACCCATATCGCCATTTCCCAATCCTCCACCATCCTCGTCATCTCGACGCCTCTACCCGTCGCCTCGCCACCTCCGACTCACCCCCCCGACCACTTCTCCACCTCCGTCACATCGCCAACACCCGAACCCAATCCCTATTCCCTTCCGCTCGCTCCCCTGTTCGAAACCACTAACAGAGCCGCGCGCGTCGCCCTCCACTTTCGTCGCCGCCTTTCCGTGGCCGTCACAGCCACGCCGTCGCGTCACCACAATCACAAATCCACCGTCGAAGTTCCCCCCCCCGGCGTTGCGCCTCTCTCTCTCGCGCTGTGTCTCGACAAGAAGAGAACGAAGAAGAACAGCGGATTGGCGGGATTTGGTCTCAGCCATCGGATCGCTTAAAGATCCGTGCGATCGAGATCGCTGTTCCGTGTTGTGCCCACAGCGAATCCCGCTCACTGTTCCGCTGTTCGGCCAGATCCGCCGTGCGGAAGCGATCCCATTGGCGCAACTCGCTGTCCCGTGTTCTGGGCGCAGCGAATCCTAGGATGCTGTTTGCTGTTCGGCCGATCCGGTGTGTGGGGATTTTGCTCTTCTATTAGATCTTTGCACGTGCTTCACACGTGCTTTTGGGAGACTTCGCCCGGAATTTTTCGATCCAATTTTCTTCAACAAGTGGATCTAATCGTCGTCAATTAAGGCAAGTATCCCTTATATAATCTATTTGTTCTAGTACAAGCATCCCTTGAAAAATACTACAAATAGTTAGAATTGTGACTCTTCCTTGACTATTGTTGTTGATCAATATTAAACCTCCAAAATTTTATGATTCTAAGAGTCACAAAAATTTCATTGTGTTAAATTATAATTACTTGGACTCTTTTACCCCCTGAACATATGGACACATGAATTAAGGAGCCCTAGATTTGTAGACACATGTTATATTTTGTATTTGATGATCTTGCAACCATTTGACTTGAAAAACAATTATTACTTGCTGTTTTGACCATCACTATCATGTATTTATATCACACAATAACTTACACGCCTAATGAAAAATTTCCATGTAATCTATACTAGTAAGTTATTCCCATATGTTGCTGTCCTGAATCTTGCTTCGCTGTTTTAAGCCCTTTAACATTAGAATATGAACCCGAGCCTTGAATAGAAAATGTAGATCTGGATATCTAGATGTCGATAGCCTCCGGAATTTCCGAATTCGGAGTTACGGTCTAGGAGTTATTGTAGTTTTACTGCAGCTGTGTCGGTAGGCGCAGATTTGCAAAACTGCTGCACACCTTTACTTTGCGAATTAATTTGGCTATGTAAACAGCAAGCGTTTGACTTGAAATTTTACATACGGTTGCTAGAAACCCTATAGGACATCCCCAATTTTTTTTAGAATTAATTAACATTATTTCAACACTGTTTTACATGTATATACTCAAAAACACAAATTCTGCCTGAACACTTTAGCTGTGTGATTCGCTGTTTTGACACGTGTTTCCCACCACTTTCTCGTACCTTGTTTCACACACTTGTATGCTTGCTTGATAAGAATTAATAAATGTAACAAGCCGGGGTTTAAGGGAAAGACTGTAGTAGTGGACAATATAGGTAAGTGTACTCGGAAGGGAGCCTGTGTTTCCCAACTTGATACATGTCTCATGAACTAGTATATTATAAATCGATTCATGGACTAGTATATTATTGATCCATGAACTAGTATATATATGATTCATGACTTGTCTTGTTATGACTTGACACATGAACTAGTTATATGATTATCCGATTCATAAGCATGGCTTGCTTGATACTTGATACCTGAGTACGCCGCCCTATAGACTCCATTACTAGGCCTAAACGAAATTGTGTTGACTGTAGCAACCATGTAGTAAAAGTATGGATGCATGAAGTGCTACCTAGATAGTAATAACTACAAGACTTGAACATGATACATGAAACTTGATACATGAAACCTGATACATGAAACTTGAACTTGTACATGTTTACTTGAAGCTTGATGACTTGTCACATGAGACTTGATACTTGAATAATAACACTTGACATTTATAACTTGATACTTGAGAAACGACAACTTGATCCTGGACTTGAGACTTGTTACCTGACACTTGTACTTAATGCCAGTTACTTGAGGTTAGATACCCCTACTTGTTCACTTGTCACTTGCTCCACTATTTGTATTTGTTATCCAGCCTGTTTACTAAGATGTCCCTTTTGCTAGCTAGTTCTTGGTTTTTCCACTACTTGTTATATCTCTGTTACATTCTTGAATCCAATTCTTGTTTCCCATTACTTGTACTCGTTTTTACTATTTGTGGCCCTAGCTTGCACTAAGGGCATTCTCTCTTGTTTTTCCCTGTTTTTCCTTTTTATATTTATTAAGCAGACTTTTGAGACGAGCTACCTGCTGGGATTGGTGAGCAGAAATTTTAGCTTTCAAGTGGAGGCAGGACTTGTTTAGATTAATTGTTTTTCTTGAATTATTTATTCTTGCTACTTAAGACTTGTAACGGGCTACGTTCCCGAGTTTTACATTTGATCCAGACTTGAAAACTATGTGGACATTATTATTTATTTTCAATTGTTTTCTGTTGCTTAATAAATTATTCATGCATGCTTGGTTGTATATATATTCGTGGTATTCTTATTGTGATGCTGAGTCGATCCTACAGCTTATGGATGATGTTAAAATCATTCGCTGGGCTTCGTCACGCACTCATATTCCATGTTTTTGGGAAGCGGGGCGTGACACATCCCCTCGTCACCCTGTGCTGCACCCTGCCTCGATGATCTTGTTGTGCTACCCTCCTCCCTAGCACCGCACGACAGCAGCGAAGACACCCCACGTCAGCCTTGCTTCCCTTCTCCCTGTCGCGACCCTCCCGCCGCAGAAATGCTGCACCAATAGCAGTCGATGCCAGCCCTGGCCACTACAGCCCATGCATCCTGTGTCGCGACCTCCTATTGTCAACAACAGTAGCCAGCATAGCCAGTCGCGCCTCCCCCCTCTCGGCCTGTCCCCTGGCCGCCGTTATGCAGCAGACGCCAACTGTCCCATCGTCGTCTGCTATCAAGCCAATACGAAGCCATCACTGTTGTTGTTGGTTTTGATGGCTTTGAACCTCGGCCGTCCGATCTCCTCTTGATCATCACGATCATAATGATCATCAAGATCCCTTGATCGCAGCCGTTCAATCGATTTATCTTGATCATCATCATCATCATCTTCATCATCAGGGAGATCTGGGCCATCTGATATTTCATCTTGATCTTGATCGTCACCTTGATCAGCTAGATCTAGACCGTCCGATCTGGTCTGATCTGATCGTGATCATCATCAACTCTTGGATCTAGCCGTCCGATTGTATGTTTGTGATTCGTTCGCTTGTGTTCGTGCCTGGAAATTCGTTCTAGTTATTCTTTTTCTCTTCGTCATTTTCGTCGTCAATTTCGAGGTAAGTAACTTGTATACTTTTTTGTTGCATATACAAGTACTAAATACCGCATGTTGTGTAGTTGCTTCAAGATCTATTCTCAGGAAAACCCTGTTAGATCTTGTCCATATGTGTTGATTTTCCGTAGTTGTCTAATTACACACACGACCTGAAATTTAGACTTGGATCTAATTAATCCCTATTGCATATATATATATTGGTTGTGATCCACTACTTGTTGTATGAATCTTGCATGCTTGACGTGTTACTGGTAGTATATCATGTTGTAGATCTGTTAAACACCCTATACCATATTGCTTGGACATCTAGTATACCATATTTCATATTTTATAATGATTTGGATGTGTTTCATATAAACTAGTTGATTTTATGCTTGAAGAAGATTTCAGTTTTTGCTGTTATCCATTTTTGTTCAGTATTGTAGAACCTATTAAGCTTAGTATATGAAAATTATTTGTGAATATGAATTATAGAGAATTCTATCTACTTTCCAGAATTTATGACAGATCTCAGTTTCGATTTGTGAGTTGCAAGGTATTGCTATTTTACTACAGATGTGTAGAAAATTCCAGATTCTATTTTATATGAATTCTGTATGGTTATTTATTTTTATACTGATGTTAAAGATAATATTTTGATCCAATATTTTGCTGAATATAACTAGACTTGATCGGGATTAACCCCTAACTTTTGTGGATTTAATTGATAAATTTTATAAACTATTCTATACTTGCAAACAACCACTATACCTGCAGAATTTTCATGTTGTTCAGTAAAGAAACATAATTTTGACCTGATTCTATTTGTTGTTTATAAAAACTTTATGAATATGAATTGTAGCCTGCTGTATCTATTTTATCACCCTTTTGAGGGATCTGGATTTCGATTTGTATTTTGTAATCTATTGCTGTATTAGTACTGCTGTGTTTATGATTTCAGATTTACAAATCTGCTGTATCTTGCTGTTTTCTGATTTTATTTGATTATGCTATCTATGTTGGAAAATTATAAAACTTTATTTTCTGATACTAAACATACTAGGGGATACCCCAGATTTTTCTTCGATTTAATCAGTAAATTTTTATGTCGTTTTCCAGTTTATCAATACAAACTTCTGATTTCTGGCTGAACATATTTTCTGGATACAATTCTATTTTGAGTCATGTTTTTGTGAAATACCATATGACTTATATATATTTGCTGGATTCGGACAAGAGTCTATTTTCCAGATTTTCTGACGGATCCAGATTTGCATGTTTGGGGCAACGAAAATCCCAGATTTGGTGCAGTACTATCTTGCTTTCCTGAACTAGAATTTTTATTGTTCTACCCTTTTATGTGTTGTCTATCACTTGTGCATGTTTAACTTCCGACCTGAACTGTAACGCCCCAAATTTCAAATAAGGCTGAATTCGAAGTTCCGCATGATCTTTACACTTCATTTCGTACAATTTTACAAGAAAATTTGAACTTTTTATAATACAACAGAGTCCTTTACATTTATTTACACAGCGGAAGATAAAATGAAGTACAATAATGAAAAATTATACAATTGCAACATCTTTAACTTTTAAATAAATCAACAGCAGCATATCAACTTCATATCTTCATGAAAATCCAACTCCTACATATAAAACTGTGGGCACGTCAGTTGCTTACAACCGGCGAAAATGTTATACACGGTCATCCTCTCTATGCCGAAAGTATAACGATCTTAATACTTTAACAAACCACAAACTTGAATGCAAATAAAGTGTTAAATGTGACTATTCTAAACATGTAAGTGTATGCAATGCCTTAATGCCTAATGCAGATATTTTACACTAAGATGACACTAATACATACTTGCTCGGATTCTATGCATCTCATAATACATAGGTCCGAGGGCAAACACCTACGTACTCCACATTAAAGGGTTCGATCCCCCGCCATGAAAACTACCCCGTAATAAAATCAAGGTTTAGACATTCCACGAGTATGGATCCCAGTCCCGGAGTACACCGCCCGAATGTTATACAAACTCCTCGTCGTGTGAAAATCCCGCAAGTACCCCTCGAGCCCCGGTATATGTATATACACTGGAGTACGGCAAACTATCCTCCCGACTATGCATAGTTCCGGATTTAAAATATAAGCTCATCTCCATCGAAGCAACCTCAGTCCCGGAGTACACTGCCCGACTAGGTCTATAGTCCCAGAGTATACCGCCCGACTATATAGAGTGCCTCACTTACATTTACCCAAGTTTACTACATCTTCACTTATGTGCCTAGATCTTAAATTCAAGACATGAATAAATTATCATACCTAGAGTTAGTTTTACCCCCTACCGGACTTAATCACAAATACCGAGATAGGTCCATGGCCATATCTCAAAATATAACTTAAATCTTTTAATTCAACAATGCCGATACCCGATGTCTCACTAAACTCTAGATCACAGCCTTTCAAGTACAAGAATCCATGGGTACTCATACCCTTCAAATAATCATGTATTAAACTCAATGTATTCTTATCTTCAACTTATTCACAAATTTAATCAATGTTTCATGAGTCATTTATTCATTCACAATTCAAAATAAAACAATATCTCTTTTTATGAACATAGATTCATCCACTTTAAGTCTCATTAGCAATTTAAGCTCATATAATATATCTCAACCCACATCAAGTATTTCTTAAACCAAATAAGTGTATAATCTTTTCAAGAGAACTCAATTCACATAACAATATTTTACTCTTCTTTTTAAAACAAAAGAAATGTCGTACTATTAGATATATTTTTTCGAAGTTGTCAACTCATTTCTATCTCATTTTCACTTTTTAGTTCTCATAATACACATAAAAAAATTCTGAAACTATTGTTAATAAATTCTATATCATTTTATAGGAATACTAGAATTTTTCCCAAATTTTCTTTGCAGGGAAATCATTTAAAATCCACAAAAAAAAATGGCACTGTTGGGTTTCGAACCCAGGCACCCCCGACCAAGCACAGTGAGCACCCAAAGCCCACACCGCAAGCCAATAAGTCCATGTGACTTGGCTGTCGCAAAGCCATATTGAAATCCCTAAATATTAACCCTCGGGTTTCGGATTTAATTAAACGAAAACAAAATAAAAGGGGTCTATCAAGTTTCGAACCCAAGACCTCTGACAAGCACAGCGACCGCCCTATGGCGCACCCGCTAGCCAAGAAGTCCAACTGCGACTACTGATATCGAGTTACACTGATCTACTTTTGTTCAATCTTACAATTATTCAATTATCTTCACAAAACTCTATTTTTCTTTTCGATTCTAATCTTTCATTAGGCTGCAATTATTTCATTTAGACTGAGTTTACTTTCAAAAAGTAACTCACAATTTTTTAATTGATATTTTAGACAATATATCTAAATTTCAAATTATTTCTTCTCATTAATGAACATGAATTTTCATTTCTTTAATTTAATCAAAAGCAATTTGTATCTCTTACAACCAATTAAAATGAATCTATGTATATCAATTTAACTTCACTAAAATTCATTTTAAACACAAGGGAAATCTCAATAATTTTCATGCAATTATATATTTCGACATTTGTAAATTAACATGCATATTTGTTCATGGCAATACTCATTGTTTTTTTTCTTCTCATTTCTACTAACATGATGACAATTTGTTTCTTAATCATAACAAACATTTCTTCAATTCATGGTGCACACAATAGCATGGATTTGTTCAACAATTATCACACCAAATTTATCTATACTACTCATTTAACATTACTAGCATGCATTTCCTACATTTAGAAAGCACAAGATCACCCACCTCCTATGAACAACTTGCAAACAAGATGATGAGACACAACTTCTAGCTCCAACAAGCAACACCCAGTCCTTCTCCTCCTAGCAAGAGCACTCCAACAAGTCTCCAATGCAACAAGAACACTCTCTAACTTTCTTTCTTTTTCCTCTTTTGATTTCGTTTGTCTTGGTGTGAAATAAGGAGAAAAAGAAGGGTATATTTATAGGAAAAAAGAAGGGCTAAAAATGTAATCTCACCCACCTAATAACTCCCCACTTAACTATCCACTCACCCACTTTCTCCATCTCTTCACCTCTCCTAACCCCCGGCCTCTCACCTCCATAACCGGCCAACTCACTCTCTTTCTAAACACGTGCACGTGTTGTGCACTAGTGCACACATATACACAAAAATAAATAAAACTTCTATAATTCTAATATGTGTATTAAAAGCTGTTACATGTCATGTGTGAGTCCATGCACAACATTGGGATTTAATTAATGGGCTTGTCTTGTGGGCTTGCTTTTTAATTAATTAATTTAATTAATCTAGTGGGCTAGAATCTATTCTTAGGTCAATGGGTTTAATAAAAGGCTAAAAAAAACTCATGCACGCTAAAATAATAAATGAGAGTAAGAAAAATAAAGATGGAAAAATTAGCACGTGCTTCATACGTGCAAAAATTGAAAAATGTATTTTAAATTAAAATAAAAATACGGGAGGTTACATGAACCTGTTACTTGTTTATGCCATGTTATTCTTGCCCTGTTTTGTGACACATATATGCCTGTTTGATAATAATAATAATAAATAATCAAGCCGAGGTTAAGGGAAAGATCTAGTAGTGGAAAATATAGAAATGTGTACTTGAAAGGGGGCTCGTGTTTTCCACCTGATTATCTGTTATCTGTTACGTGTTCATGACTACATGATACAAGATTCTGTTTATCTGATTACCTGAATGCACGCTTTCCTATAGAAGGTGTACTCAGAAGAGGACCGTAGGTTCTATCTGTATTTGTTATCTTTTATCTGATACCTGAGCACACGACCCTGTACAGTCCACTACGAAATCTAAATGCAAACTTGTTTGAATGTAGCAAACATACAGTAAATTGATGGGACGCATGAATTGCTACCTAGATAGAAATAAACATAAGACTTGACATAACCTGACATCTGTTATCTATTTACCTGTTTGCATGACACCTGACATTTGTTATCTGTTTACCTGTTTGCATGATACTTGACATCTATTACATCTTACCTGTACCTGTTAGCACACCATGTTACCTGATTCTATTTCCTGATTCATGTTAGACATTCTATTTTGCTGTCATATCTATTCCATGTTATGTCTGTTTCCGTTGTTACTCTATATCTGTTTATCTTTTCCTGTACTTGTGCCTGTACTACAAGAGGCCCATAACTTGAATTGATTGGCATTTTATTTGTTAAATTGTAGACTTTGGTGATCAGTTGCCAGACGGAGTAGGTGATCAGAGATTCTAGCTGCTGGAGTTCTTACTATTATTATTTCCTGTTGCTTATTTTGAATAAATGTATTTGCTACATGAATTTTGTATTGAGCAGTTTGACCCAGAATTTATGACTTATTCCAGATCTGATTTATTTGAGATTATTAAATTTTGCTTCAAGTAAATTTTGTTGGTATATTAATTCATTCATGCATGCGTGGTTGACTTCTCCATGCCTATTACTCTGTTATTCCTGTGAAATGTTGTAAAGATCCTGACAACTTATGAATGGTGAAAGTCATTCGCTGGACTTAGTCACATATCTGTATTCCGTATTTTCTTTTTGGGAAGCGGAGCGTGACAGTACGTGATTAGTATTAAATCATGGACGGGAGAAGAGGAGCCTATAGATCAAGCCTTGCCGTCAGAGACATGGGTCAAGATGATCAGATTTCCACACCATTGTTGGGAGTTGGGTGGGTTCAAGATGTTGTTCGTTTGGGGTCATTTTGGAGGTGGATAAGTTAACGACAAGGCAGTGAGGGGGGTTCTCTAGAGTTAGGATCGGATGTCAAGATCTCGATAGGATCTCTACGATGGTTAGGAGGATGGTGGAGAACAAATTCCACCACATCAAAATCATTCTAGAGGATGAGAGAGATAAGGCACCATCGGGGGTGGCTGTGGGGTGAAGCCATCGGTGATTAAGAAGCTCTTCCCCGATGACAACAGAGAACGGTTGACAAGTTGTTCGACGATTGTCTATAGAAGTAACGTAGGGGAGGAGAAAGGGAAAGAGTTGGACTGGTTTGAACCAATGGTGGTTCTTGAATCAGTTCGCAATAGTTTACAACCTTTAGTAAATAGGGGGCGCGAAATGGGAGGAGATCTGAAGGAAGGAAAAAAATCAACGAGAATTTTCGTTTGGAAACGACACCCGTCTGGTCCATCATGAGGTAGGGCCCAGTTTTAAGCCACGTAAGTAGCCAGCTTTGTTGCTGCCGAAGCACATCGAGCCCACCACCTTGCATTTCCTGAGCCTGTTGTTGCACGTGGTAGGGCTAGCCCACACGTCTGAAGGAGAGGTCAAATCAAGCTTCGGGTTTGATGATGGGCAACGGGATGATGACATGGGTATGAGGATGTCAGAAGCGCCTAACACTGACACATACGAGGTCGTAGGTTTCCAAAAGAGAATAACAAGGTGAAAGATGGGTTTGAATTCAAAAAGTTGCCAAAAGAAGTCGGCTTAGAAGAGGATATGGGGCCTAAAAAGGAATGGGAGGGCATATGTTTTGGGCTTTGATAAAACTAAAAGGAAAATAAAAGGAAGGGGATTGCGAGTATTTGGGCTTGGAAAATGGGGAAAATGCAAATATTTAGGGGGGGGGGGGTCAGGAAGATGATGGGGATGAGGTGGAAGAGGATGACCTTATTGAGGCAATGCTAAAAAATGAAGTGGAAAAAGAGTGCAAAGGGAGGCCAAGAAGAGGATGAACACTATATTGGGGAATTGGGTTACTAAAAGAAAAGATATTCCTAAAGATACTCAGGATCAAATAGTGAATCCATTGGGATTGGAGAACCACAATTGGGGGAACCACAATCCATTGGATAGTATATCTGAGGATACTCTAGGGATGAACCAATATTAAAGAGAAGAATTAATAAGGCCAATGAGGGACATAGACACAGCAAAAGACATCTTAGGAAGGCCAAAAAGGCGATGATAGTTAAGGAAATCTATCAAATGGTAGGGAAGCAGAAAAGCTACAAAAACATCGTCAGTACACATGCACCTTTGTCAAATTTTGGTTCAATTTTTAGATACATGTTAACTCAGTTAGCAAATGTTTGTGGTGTCAAGTTTCATCATAATCAGAGTGCACACATGACTTACATTTACATAATTAGGTCTAGGGTAACAGACAATGTCTGCAAAGTCTAACAGGTTCAAGGAGGGGATTCAGATTACGTCTCCCGAAACTTGGTTGAGTTAGTTAAAGCTCATCAGGGGGAGGGGGGAGTTATTAGTATTAATGTTTCACATCATATTTTCAAACGTTAGATGGATTGGAAAAGCTACCAACCGTAGGATGCTTGGGGAGTTTATTAAGGGTAATAAATTGACATTGTCTGCTTAGAGGAGACAAAGTTGTCTCTACCAATGGACAAGTTTCGTAAGGGTTTAAAATTACACCATATTAAAGAGGCTGGGTTAATACTAGTAATTTTGACTTAGTTGATTGTTGGGTGGGTAATTTCACATATTAGTGGTGGTCCAAAGGAGAGAGGACGGGTGGAAGGAAACAATAATGGCGGTGTATGGTCCAAACAACAGGAGTCAAAGACAAGAACTCTGGGATGAGCTAATCCACATCAGGGAAAGATGGAGCTTGCCCTGATCATTAGGTGGGGTTCTCAACATACTCAGACACACGCATGAAAGAAAATGAGGGGTGGGTAATGGACACAACAGGAGAAAGTTGATTGAGATCCCGGTAAATGATCATTGTTTTACATGGTCTAATCGCAGTAGGTTACCGTTCCTAACTAAGCTAGATAAAATTCTAGTTTTGGTTGACTAGGAGACGAAATTCTCATGAGCAATGGCACGATCGTGCATTTGCTATACTTAAGAACATGTTTCTTTTATTATCAGCATAGGAGAAGAGGAGAAACAGAGGACCAAGATTTTCTGCTTTGAGAAGATATAGCTAAGTAACGGGGACTGCCATGACCTGGTTAAGGCAAGCTAGGAGGGGGAGTTAAATCACGCGATGCTGGCAACAAGACTTATGAGGAACCTATCAAGACACAGAAAAAGGTTAAGAAAAAGGAACAAAGATACATTCGAAAATGTGCTGCATAAAAAGGAGTCCATGGTGAAGAAAACTAAGGAGCTAGAGAGAAAGAAGGAAGCAGATGGCTTGGATGAAAGCCAATTCCGACGGTTGGCCATGTGTAGACAAAAAAAATTGAACACTTATAATAAGGAAGAAGTTATATGGCGTCAACGGTCAAGGGTGAAATGGTTAAAGGAGGTGGACACAAACACTAAGTACTTCCATAAGGCTGCGAGCATGCGGCGTAGGTGCAACTACATTTACTCCTTGGATTTTGCTGGGACGATAGTGTCAGAGTAACGAAGTATTGCCCAACATATTCATGATACTTACAAAGAACTGTTTGGTATCACTAGGGGTGGACAATGTGAGTATGTTGACGACCCTTAGGAGGTGTTAGATGAGGGTTGTCTAAGGAGAGTTATGACACTTCAAGATCCATTCACTACGGACGAGGTCAAGCTGCAATTTGGGGCATGGGACAGGAAAAAGCAGTAGGACCAGACGGGTTCCCGGTCTTCTTCTACAAATAGTTCTAGGACGTCGTGAAGGGGGACATTATGGACGCCATGAACGTCTTTTATGAAGGTACACTGGAAATAGGAAGACTAAACATGCCAATTTTTGTTTGATTTTGAAGAAAAAAGTGGTCACTGAGGTCGGGAATTTCTGGCCAATCAGTTTGTTAAACTGTTCGGTCAAGATTATCTCTAAGGTTTTGGCGAATAGACTGAGATGCCTTGGTCAAGATTATCTCTAAGGTTTTTGCGAATAGACTGAGATGCCTGATTGGGGATATTATGGATGAGTAACAGACAAGATTTATAGTAGGAAGAGATATTTTAGAGGGCATGACATTAGTTCAGGAGGTCATCAAAAAATGAAAGGTGAAGGACAGTTGGGTTCCTTCTTAAGCTCAACTTCGAAAAGACATACAAAAAAGTCGAATGGAACTGCTTGGTGGAGATCCTGAGGAGACAAGGCTTCAGGAATAGATGGATTGTATGTATAGAGACTTGGTTGCATGCGCCAAGTTGTGTGTACTAGTCAACGGGATATCAGGCAAGGAAATTAAATGTCGTATGGGCCTTCGACAAGGGGATCCACTTTCCCCACAGTTATTTACCCTGATAGCAGACAGTTTACATGGGATGTTGAAATCATATAGAGAGAAAGGACATATTAGTCAGTTAGGTATGAGAAGGGGGTTTCCGTTGTAATGATCATTCAATATGCGGACGATACCTTAATTTTGGGGAATGCGACATTGCTCAGACTACTCTTCCGAAGTGTGGACTATATCTTATTGAGGATTGGTCAGGACTAAACTTGGACTTCCATAAAAGCACCATTACTTTTTTGGGGGGACACAGGGGAGAACGATTCTATGGCGGTAACTATTTTGAACTGCCTGATCCAGAAATTACCTATTAAGTACATGAGCTTTCCAATAATAAGCGAGACCCTGAGAAGGGAGGATTGGAATGAAATCATTGAAAAAGTTGCTAATAAGTTAGAAGGAAGGAAGGGGAAATGCTTTCTCTCAGGAGTCGACTGGTTATGCTTTACGTGGTGATCAATTCAATTCCACTATATTTTCTATCGTTCTTTGAGATATCGGTTTGGGTAAACAAAAAAAAATAGATATGTTAAGATGTTGGTTACTCTGGCATGGATCAGGGGTTGATGGAAAAGGATACCTAATAATCAAATGGGGGGTTGGTTTGCAGATGAAAGCAGTTCGGATGGCTGGGAGTTATCAATTTTCGACAAATGAACCATGCACTACTATGTAACTAGGTATTGGAAACTTAGATTGAGTACGAAAGCTAAGTGGACTACATTAATAAAGGCATCTTACCTAGGGATGGTATCCAGGTTAGGTAAACCTTTGACCCGCCCGCGACACGACTCGACCCACGTTGACCCAGTTCAGGTTCGGGTAAAACCCATAACCCTTACCGTCTCCAAAAATCCAAAACCAACCTACTCAACCCGGCCTAAAAACCCGCAACCTGATTCAATCCCACCCGAACCCGACTCGCCAATCTGCGGGTAGAGACCCGTTGGACCCGAACAGGTCGAACGGTTGACCATTGGTTTTGGCTAGTGGCTATTGTTGCTGGGTTTTTTTTGTTTTTTCTTTTGTTTTTCTATGTGTGTGTGTGGGGGGGGGGGGGATATAAAAACCACCAAATTTCACACAATCTTTTTCGCACCTGCATCTATCAACTCTCTTATTCTCTCTACTACTACTACTTTCAATCAACTTCAACAAAGAATCAGCAAAGAATTGATCAAGTTCGATCGTATCGAATTCGTGTCGACTCAAATGCGTCTACTACAAACTCTCTCAACAAAGATGCTCTCTCTCTCTCTCTCTCTCTCTCTCTCTCTCTATATATATATATATATATATATATATATATATATATATATCTTTCTCTTTCTCTTTCCCTTTCTCTCTCTACGACTACGTCTACTACAAAACTCCCTCGACTATATCTTATTCTAGAGTCATTCTACTAATATTTTTTCTCTCAACTCCATATACGATTATTTGTGAAGTACGGTATCAAAATTTCTCTACTCTCTCAACTATTTATTGTTGTCGCTTTTATTTTTTTTTATCATATTTATTTGTTTGTTTTTCACTACTCTCTCTATCTCTCTCTTAATGCTTCTATTATTTTTTTAGATTTTTTTCACATATACCTCTTATATTGTTTTTTGTTGCATCACATACACTACTAAAACAATAGAAATCGTTTTTTGACATACACTACTACTACACACCATTTATCATGTCTAGATCACGAGGTAGCAATCGTAGCCAAAGTGGAGAAGATTCCACTAGTTCATCTCGTCGGCATCAAATAATCCCACAATTAAAGCTCAAATATAACCATATGTTTAACATAGGTTCTCACGATGTTCCTTCACAAGAGTATGATACCTACACACAACAAGAAATGCATGATATTGAAACACAAACAAATAAAACCGAACACGCACAACCACTTCTAGTAAGAAAGGTAGAGGTGAAATTAGTGATTGGCACAAATATTATGAGTTTGTCCTGAATGAACTTAAACATCAGTATAGGACATAAGATTTGTAAAACTTATAACAAAAGTTACAAATGGAAAAGGGATGAGGGAACAGGTACAATTAGACGACACATTATGGGTATACACCTCTCTCTAGCTGTTGACCAACAAACACAACAAAAAGTCAACCATAGGGCTGGACAAATAGATAGCCACCCCTATGATCATGAAATTGTTCACCGGGAAATGGCTACACTAGTTATTAAGGATGAGTTACCATTTTTATATTCCGAGAGTAGGAACGTAGAGGATTTTAACCAAAATGCACTAAATCCACATTTTAGAAGAATCCCTAGAAATACATTCAAGGCCGATTGTTTTAAATGTTACAACGAAATAAGAGACGCTTCAATTGCCTTTTGTATTCTTTAACTTGTAGAGTATTATTAACTACTGATTGTTGGAAATGTTGTAACAATATTCCAATGATGGACATAACTTGTCATTGGACAGTGATTGGATGATTCAAAAGAAAATTATATCACTTGCGGCTTTGTCGTACCCCCATAGTGGGTTGGTTATCGCAACACGTATTTGAGACTTTTGTAATTTATATCAAATTCACGATAAAATTTTTACTATTAGTTTTGATAATGTCTCTAACAACGATGCTTCGTTTAGTACATTAAAACAACAATTAGCTCCTTCATGTCTTGAAATTTTTCATGTTGGATGTGCATATCATATTTTAAATTTATATGTACAAGATGCTTTGAAAATAGCCGATCCATATTTGAATGCAATTAGAAATTTTATGCATTTTATTGCTTTTGAGTGTATTATGTTTCAAGAATAGAAAGAATTGTGTAATCTTAATGAAGTACATTTTAGAAAAGACTTATTAAATGTTGTTATTCAATACTAAGCGGTTATAAATAATTTTTGTCTTGCGAAAAATATGGAAAGTTTTCAAATGACTCCTCAATCATGGTTTTATGTCGAATTGTTGTTAAGGTTTTTGGAACATTTTAAAACCGCAACTGTGAAATTTTCAAAATCTTATGATTTCACTTCTAGTAGTATTTTTATTTCAATAATTATTATGATGCAAACTTTTCAAGAAATTGTTTCAGTCCAATATATTAGCCATATTGTTATTCTCACTTACACTAAAATTTTGAAGTATTTTAATCCACCTCTTATATTGTATTATATTGCTACTGTTATGGATCCTCGTATCAAATTAGCATGTACGAGGAGTTTAATTGAAATATTTTTTTAGTTTACTTGGAGATAAATCTGAGTATGATTGTAATGAATATTTAGCTACATTTTGAGTCGACATTGAATAACTTGTATATTTTTTTTACGATAGAACTTATGCATCTAGTAGTACAACACGCCAAACTAGTATAGTAACTTCTTCTTCTTCTTTTAGAGGTAAAGATAAGACTAAATTAGAATATGCCACTGCTAATTTACTTGCTCAAATTCAATCTAAAAAAAACTAAAGACTAATGCACCTAATGAATTAAACTGGTATAATCAACAAGATAGTGAGAATTCTAGTTCTAAGATTGAAGTGTTACAGTTGTGGAAAGAACATGACAATCTTTTTTCAATTCTTATACATATGGCTAGAGATCTACTAACCACTTATATGTCTACAGTTGCTTCAGAAAGTGTGTTTTCTACAAGTTGTAGGGTTTTAACCAATTACAAGAATTGCTTGAAGCCGGATTCATTGGAGATGCTCGTGTGCACCGAAGATTGGATGAAAGTTGCAAATAGGACTCAAGGAAAAGCAGCTGAAGATTCAACAAGTGGAAGCAGCTCGCCTGAAGATCAACAAGCTTGGTAGGAAATTTAGGGCAATGAGATCCTAGGTTTAGGCTAAGTAGAGGTGCACGACAGAAGTCTAGTGCCCTCTCTTCAATCTAACTCTAGGCTCTCGAACTCTAGATTATCCTCTTAAAAATATAATTCAATAAATTTGTAAGATTTTTTGTATTTTTATTACATGTATTTGTATGTAAAAATATTGTAAAATCTTATTAGAAGTTGAAATGGATAATATATACAATTTTGTTTCACTCTTATACTTGTTGTACCTTTTTTGTTTAGTAAAAAAATTAAAAAAATAACACAAACCCGGGCCAACCCACTACCCGGCTTGGCCCGAATCAGGTTCAACCCGAATGGGTTCACAGGTCGACTGGGTACCCTTTGGATTTCCCAACCCGGCTTGGACCGAGTCTTGACCCAACCGGGCCCGAGGCCACCCCCTCATAAGGGCAAACCCAGTGGGTTTGGGCCCAGCCTGGCCTAGTGAGCTTGACTGCCAACCCTAAGTTTACCTTAGAAACGTAAGTGTGCACCGAAAGCAGAAGAATATGTCTAGTTTTTGGCAGGTAGTTTCATGCACAAAAGACATATTCTTATCAGGAATTACATTATCCATTCAAAACGGAGCGGCAATTAGCTTTTGGAAAGATATGTGGTGCGGTCCTATTAATCTAAAAAGAAGGTTTTCAGAGGCTTATATATGTTGTGGATAAGAACGATTGGGTCGTTAGACAGTGGAGGAACAAAGATTAGAGACCGAGAATGGCTACTTGATTGAGCAGAGAGGCAAGATGATAGAAAAGGGAACTCATTCAGTTCTTACAAGACTAGAAACTAACAAGAGATGAGCATCAACACAAGATCGCCTGGGGTGCGGGGAAAGATGGGAAGTTCTCGTTAAAATTGGCATATGAGTGGCTCAGCGATGGGGGAGTCCAGATGCACGATCTAGTTTGGAAGGTTAAAGTTCCGCTAAAGATTTAAGCATTTAATTGGCTGGTTATTAGGAACATTGTTCTCACTAAGGAAAACTTGGCGAGGCACAAGTGACAAGGGCTGGGAGACTGTGTCATGTGTAACCTGGGTAGTGAAATGGTGGACCACCTCTTCATGACATGCTACTATGTTGTACCACTATGGAAGGATCTACTGCACATTCGGTATTTCTACTCCTTTACCGGCCTCTGTTCACGCCGTTTGGGGAGATTGGAGGGATGTTAATGTTCACAGGTGCATCATTGACATTGGGGGATTGGGGTAGTGGCCACTTGTTAGGTAATCTGCTTTGAAAGGAATAGTAAAATTTTTAGACTAACACACGAACACCTCATGCATCAACAACTATCAAACATTGTTAAAACTAATATCATATTATGGTCTCAAACTATAGGTCCGGAAGATACAAAGAAGATCAAGGAAATGTTTGCAGATGTTACTACTTCCACATATGAGGAGGACTCCAAGGACAGGGTGGGGACGTCGGATGGCGAGTGATCGGCGAGAGGGGAGTTGTTGACCTCATGCGCACGTTTGAAGTCTTTTTGGATGAGTCGATGTTGTTGTGCGCCGATTTTATGTATATTGACTGTTACTTTTTTTGGGCTGGGAACTCTCTTGTATGGGAACGGGTTCTTTTTTGTTGTTGTGGAGAATGAGTATCATGACCCACCTGTTGGGATACATGAACATTATACTCCATCTTTTTGTTGTATGTATTGTAACTCTTATTAATAGACCGTGGGGGTCTTTGGACCCACCAATAAATTTATATATATAAAAAAGGTTAATAACCGATTCAAGTGCATATGCAGCTCTCATTATACTTTCATGTTGTCTACATTAATTGTAAACATCATTTAAGCAACAGAGTTTGCAATTTCTTCGGCTTGGTGCTGTAAACATTCTCCCTGTAGTCATTCTCTTTCAGCCTCCTATATCTCGTCACAGGGAACTGAACAGGGGCAGATCTAGGGGGCTGGGGTATGCTACAGCCCCCCAACATTTTGTCCTTTCTTTGTAAATTTTTTTTTGGAATATTAGTGTGGGATGTATGCTTTAGGCCCCCCTCCCCCCCAATATTTTTTAAAACTCACCCCATATATATTTCAGCCTTCTATTAATTTTTTTGGGCTCGAGCCCAACTCTATTCCATCTAGTATGTATAACACCTTATCCTTCTAGTATCTATAACCACTTTATTTATATTTTGCTGTTATCTTGTGTGAATTGTTTTTTTTTTTCTTTCCATCCCTTCTTACTTTTCAATCCTGGATCTGCCCCTGGAACTGGATCTTCAATGATAATGTGATATGTCTGAGTGTTGGAACCAATTGTCATGAAATCTTAAGATTTCTATGTTCATCCGATCTCCTTGCTACATTTTCAGGCTAGACTCATACATACAGACTTTAGTGTCAAGTACAGAATTACTAGTATACAGGCATATGGTAATATGAATCCAAATCTCCAATTCTTTTAAAGTGAGGAAGCCAATGGAGATTTAAAATATGGAACTACATGTTCATCCGATCTCCTTGCTACATTTTCAGGCTAGACTCATCCATACAAACTTTAGTGTCCAATACAGAATTAGTAGTACACAGGCATATGGTAATATGAATCCAAATCTCCAATTATTTTCAAGTGAGGAAGCCAATGGAGATTTAAAATATGGAACTACATGTTCATCCAATCTCCTTGCTACATTTTCAGGCTAGACTCATGCATACAGACTTTATTGTCCAGTATAGAATTACTAGTATACAGGCATATGGTAATATGAATCCAAATCTCCAATTCTTTTAATGTGAGGAAGCCAATGGAGATTTAAAATATGGAACTACATGAATCTGTATCCAGGTGTATGGTATATAATAACTGAATAAACTCAATCATTCAGAAAATTATATTTCTAAGGGGAATAGAGAGAAATCGTAACAACATTTCAATAATAATGTAAACTTCAATAATTCAATAAGATAACTAAGATGGTGACCTCTTTGGAAGTCCTAGCATATGGAACAACAATGTTAATCACAAAACAAAATTGAATAAAGTTAGGATCCACACCAGGTTACTGTTGGGGTTTGTGGATCCAATACATGATAATGGGTTGGAGAAGTCAAATGAGAAGAAAAGTCGAAGTGGGAGCAAGAGGTCAGAAGTGGTTTGAAGCTACATGCAGAGTTGCGGTCGACCGCACCCCCCGACCGCGCTCCAAGCAAGTGTACGGTCGACCGTGCAGTCGACCATCTCGCTCTCTGATTCACTCATGTAACTTGAAGAGGTGACCGGTCGACCGCGCAGTCACCGACCTGCTATTTAACCAGTCGACCGACTTGGTATTGCGGTCGACCATCCCGATGCTGTTTTGATGAGCAGCTGAGATTAAAGTTGTGAAATCCTATATATATTGTATTGTGTACGATTTTAGGGTTAAGTAAAAAGAAAATAGAGATCTACTAGCCATCATTAAGAGAGAGGGAGATAGAGAGAAATCATACACCTTGGTGGTGAGTTCTTGAGAGATTTGTAAACCTAATCTTCATATTTCTAGTGGAAATCGCAGGAATACCTCTGCGCAGGAAAGTAGCCATTATTTTGGGTGAACCTCGAAAAAATCTTGTGTGTTCTTGTGTGTTTCTTTTGGTTGTTCTTTCTTCTTTTGTTTTGATTCTATAGTTCTTGCATCTCATCGTCATTGTTGTTAAGTTTATTTTGTAGTTAGAATTCAACAAAGTGGTATCAGAGCTATAGGTTGATAGTATTGATTGAGATGGGGGACAAGAGTAGAGTCAAGGAGTTCGATGGAACGGATTTCACAATGTGAAAGATCCAAATGACGTATCTCTGACAGAATGATCTAGATGATCCGTTGTTTGGTATGAAGCCACAAGGGGCGGAAGGTCGATCCAGTTGCGTTGGCAGCCTGGAATAGATTGGATCAGAAAGCGCTTGGGCAGATTCAGTTGTCGCTGAGCAGGAAGGTGTTATTTCACATTGAGAAGGCAAGAACTGCAAAGGAGACAATGAAGATATTGACAGACATGTTTAAGAAGCCGAATGCAGCGAATCAAATCTTACACCGAAAGAAGTTGTTTAACTTGAAGTTGTCGGAAAGGGGTTCAGTTGCTGAGCACAACAACAATTTATGTATGGTTTACAATCTTATGGAATTGTCGGGTTTAAAGTTTGAGGAGAGGACACAATCGTTGTTATTGCTATCCAGTCTTTCCGATAGTTACGGTACAATAGAGCAGACTATTACTAGCATCATGACTGATATGACAACCCTAAAGGATGTTATAATCAGCATTATAAATGAGGATGCAAGGAGAAAAAGACATGGAGAGACTTCAGTGTCATATCCTAGCAATACCGTGTTGTCAGTTGATAACCGTGGTAGAAGTAACAATAGAGGGAGGTCGCAGAGCAGGAATCACAGGTCCAAGTCAAGAACCGGACATCGTAAAGGTGAGTGTTGATACTACAAGAAGCCAGGACACATGAGAGACCAATGCGAAGAGTATAAGAAAGCACAAGCAGAGTCACAGGCAGCCAACGTGGTAAGTATTGAATCCTGCCTAGATGAATTGTGTTTATCTACTGTATTTAATATTTTACAAGATGATTGGTGTATAGACTCAGGTGCTTCTTATCATTGTACCCCCATGAGGGATGTTTTTGAGGATTATAGGACAGGTAATTTTGGTACAGTTTCAGTTGGTAATGGGTAGATATGTCCAATTGTAGGTAGAGGCACTATGAGAGTGAAGGCTCGCAATGGTAGGCAATTGGTCTTGTATGATAAAAGACATATTCCGAGTTTAAAGAAAAACTTGATCTTGACTAGCAAACTAGACAAAGAATGGTTTATAACAACTTTCGGGCATGGAGAATGGAAGGTGACTACAGGTGTCAGGTTGGTGGCAAAAGGAAAGCGTGGTGACACGTTGTACTTACTCAGAGGAGGTGATTCAGGTGATATCATTGCTGCAGGTAGTTCCTCTTCAATTATATGGCATGTCAGGTTGGGGCACCTTGGTGAAAAGGGTGTCAAGCAGCTTTGTTCTAGGGATCTTTTACCGGGGCTGAAGAACGTTGAGATGGATTTTTGTAAGAATTGTGTGATGGTCAAACAGAAAACAGTTAGCTTTCAGTTGGGTGGGCATGAGAAGAAGCTTGGGAGGCTAGAGTTGGTATATACAGATGTGTGGGGTCCAGCTCAGAAATTCTCTTATGTTGGTAAGAGATACTTCGTCACATTCATTGATAATGTTACAAGAAATATTTGGGTTTATGCAATTTGCGAGAAATCAAAAGTTTTTGAGGCATTCAGAGCTTGGAAGGCCAGGGTTAAGAATGAGACGGGTTGCAAGGTGAAAGCAATAAAGTCAGACAACGGAGATGAGTACACAAGCAAATAGTTTTTTAACTATTTGGAAAAGGAAGTTATCAGAGGAATCAAGACAGTTCCTAAGACTCTACAGGAGAATGGTGTAGCAGAAAGGATGAACCGCACGATACTCGAAAGGGCGACATGCATAAGACTTCATGCGGGTCTTCCAGTCCATCTTTGGGCCACTATAGTTGATACAACGGTGTACCTGATTAACCGTTGTCCATCTAGTGCCCTTGATGGGGCCATTCCAGAAGAACTATGGTCAGGTAAAACTATTAATTATTTGCATTTGAAAGTTTAGGTTGTATGGCATATGCACTAATTGACAGAGAAGAAAGAAAGAAGTTGGACTCTAAGTCCATGAAGTGTGTGTTCATTGGCTATGGTGGCGATGAGTATGGTTACAGGCTTTGAGATTTTGTGGATAATAAAGTCGTTCGCAGTAGGAATGTAGTGTTCAATGAAGAGGTCCTATACAAGGACAGGCACACAGGCCAAGACAGTACAACCAGTTCAGAGTCAGATTGGGGTTCAGAGTCAGACTCAGATTCAGATTCTGAATGCGGCCCTAGTGGTGGGGGTCCTACAGTACAGCAGCAGGTGCAGGTACTACAGGCAGCACATGAGGCTCATGGTGAGCCTATTAGGAATGATCAGGTTATCCAAGATGAACAGGTACAACCTGAATAGTTCGGAGAACCTGAACCAGTCAGTGAACCGGTACCCACATTGAGGAGATCGACACGAGAGATAAGGACAACCAAGATATGTGATCCATTGGCTAGTGTTGTTCACGAGCATGTTTTGTACAAGGATTCAGGAGAGCCAGAGACTCATAAGGAGGCGTTAAGGGATGAGGCTCAAATTCAGTGGGATTAGACATGAAGAACGAGATAAACTCCTTAGAACAGAACCAAACTTAGGAGCTGACCAAGTTACCTGTAGGGAAGCGCGCTCTTATGAACAAATGGGTTTTCAGAGTCAAAGATGAGGCAGATGGCAGTAAGAGATACAAGGCAAGGCTTGATATGAAAGGATTCTCTTAAAGAGAAGGTGTTGATTATAGTAAAATCTTTACACCGGTTGTGAAGATAGCTTCAATTAGGGTTCTGCTCAGTATTATGGCAGTTGAAGACTTGCACTTAGAGCAGTTGGATGTGAAAACAGCATTTCTCCATGGTGATGTCGAAGAAGAGTTGTACATGAGACAACCCACAGGTTTTGAAGCTAAAGGAAAGGAAGACATGGTGTGTCGATTGAAGAAGAGTCTTTATGGGCTCAAACAAGCATCGCGGCAATGGTACTTGAAGTTTGATTGCTTCATGAGAGGAAAAGGTTTCGATAGATGCGAAACGGATCATTGGGTGTATGTTCGTAGATATGAGGACAATGATATAGTTACCTTGGCGTTGTATGTGGACGACATGTTGTTAGCAGGTTCATGTATAGAGAAAATCAAGGAAGTGAAAAAGGCGCTAGCTTCGGAGTTTTCAATGAAGGACTTAGGTGAAGCAAAGCAAATCCTCGGCATGAAGATTAGTAGAGACAGAAGTACCAAGAAGCTTTGGTTATCACAAGCGGACTATGTGAAGAAAGTGTTGAAGAGATTCAATATGGATGGTGTGGGGCCAGTCACTTGTTCCTTGGCTTCTCACTTCAAGTTATCAATGGACTTATGTCCTAAGACAGAGGCAGAGATGGAGGAAATTGCTATTATTCCTTATGCCTCAGCCGTTGGGAGTTTGAAGTATGCGATAATGTCTACAAGACCAAACATCACACAAGCAGTGGGAGTTGTCAGTCGTTACATGAAGAATCCAGGTAAACAGTATTGGAATGCAGTAAGGTGGATTCTTAGATATCTAGCAGATACTTCAGATCACTCTATTTGTTTTGGGGGAGATTCTTTGCATATAAATGGTTATGTGATGCAGATTTTTTGGGCAATCGTGATGGTTGCAGAAGTACCACAGGGTATGTATTTACAATTGGAGGAACAGCTGTTAATTGGGCTTTGCAGTTACAAAAGGTTGTAGTACAGTCAACCACGGAGTCAGAGTATATGGCACTTACAGAAGCGATGAAAGACATGTTGTAGATTTCGGAGCTTATAAAATAGTAGGGCAGGAAGCAACCCATAGGTGAACTATGGTGTGACAGTCAAAGTGCAGTTTTCTTGGTGAAAACTCGGCATATCACTCTAGGACTCGGCTTATTTAAATGAGGTATCATTTTATTAGAATGACGGTTGAGAAGAAATGGTTGAAGCTAACTAAGATTCTTGGCACTAAGAATCTGGCGGAATGCTCACTAAGGTGGTGGATAGCAGGAAACATCAGTTTTGCTATACCGCTATCGGATTGTCTCCAAGTTAATTATTGAGGAGACTTGCAGAGGCACAGGCCTAGACTAGGCCAATGGAAGAATGAAGAACATGTTAGAGACTTAGTGTATATGTCTCCAAGTGGGAGATTGTTGGGGTTTGTGGATCCAATACACGATAATGGGTTGGAGAAGTCAGATGAGAAGGAGAGTCGAAGTGGGAGCAAGAGGTCAGAAGTGGTTTGAAGCTACAGGTAGAGTTGCGGTCGACTGCACCTCCCCCCCCCCGACCGCGCTCCAGGCAAGTGTATGGTCAACCGTGGAGTCGATCGTCTCGCTCTCTGATTCACTCCTGTAACTTGAAGAGGCGACCGGTTGACCGCGCAGTCGACCGACCTGCTCTCTGTTAGAACTCGTGCAGTCGAAGGAAAGAACTGGTCGACCAACTTGGTGTTGCTGTCGATCGTCCCGATGCTATTTGGATGAGCGACTAAGATTAAAGTTATGAAATCCTATATATATTGTATTGTGTACAATTTTAGGGTTAAATGAAAAGAAAATAGAGATCTACCAGCCGTCATTAAGAGAAAGGGGGATGGAGAGAAACCCTACACCTTGGTGATAAGTTCTTAAGAGATTTGTAAACCTAATCTTCATATTTCTAGTAGAAATCGCAGGAGTGGCTCTGCGCGAAAAAGTAGCTATTGTTTTTGGGTGAACCTCGAAAAAAATTTGTACGTTCTTGTGTGTTGATTTTGGTTGTTCCTTCTTCTCTTGTTTTGATCTATAGTTCTTGCATCTCGTCGTCGTTGTTGTTGAGTTTATTCCGCAGTTAGAATTCAACAATTACGACATATGATTTTTTTCTTTTTTAAAGGGTTATATCTATATAATAAAACACAAAGAAAGCTATCAAGTGGCTCTCATTCAATATGGTTGAAATCAATGGTTCAGATCTAACATCACAAAACATATTTTCCCGCCCAAAAGTTTTCCCCCAAAACTCAAATTCGAATCCACCCAAAACAACTCTTATATATAATTATTTATTTATTTCTCTCTCTCTCTCTCTCTCTCTCTCTCTCTCTCCCTCTCTCTCTCATTCTCTCTCTATTTACTCCGAAATTTATATTTTCAGATTTCAGGTTTGTAAATTTTCAGATTTTTTATGCATTTTTTTTATTGCTCATGTTACATTGAAAATAACAAATATCTCATCAACAGTTAAATTTCATCATTTTCCACATTCAAAGTTCTAGGAAGTTGGATTTTACACCCCCATTTATAATTATTTTTCAACGTATACTAATGAAAACATGAACTTTTATTTACAACTAATTATTGTTTACTATTCAAACTTGAGCTACATAATTGTTATTTTACTGTTTACAAGACTTTCATATATTGTATCGTTCCGAATATGTGCCGTAGGCACGTGTTCACGGGCAAATCTAGTAAAATAATAAGTTATAACAGGCATCTTAGTGCACAAGAATTCTACATAGAATAATAATTTAGTTTAATTTATCTCACAGAATAGATAATATGAACCCACACTATTAATCACGATGCATATAGCCTTACACCAAATGGAATAATCCTATAGCAAGACATTATAATGCCGTAAATTCAACATAGGCCCTCGCATACTTCAACAACATCCATAAACTCCTCATCTTCAATTAGAGCTTTCAGTGCCTTCTCATTTAGACAAACCTCTAAAGTCATGCTCCCTTCTTCCGGCCCCTGAAACACCGTCATCTTGCCGTCCAATACAACACCATGCCCGCTCCGCACTGCCACTGGCATCCCCCACCCGAAATCATTCCCATACACATCAAACCTTGGCGAGCTCCCTGACACCAAATGAGTTCGTCCAAACTGTTCAGAACACATAAATGAAGGATTCTTAGTCCAGAACTCCACCCAATCATAGACTGTCTCCTCTCTTTGTGAGGCAACAACTTGGTTTAGTTGCCACGCAGTCCATCCTAACCCCTTTGTCTCCAAGTCCCCAGCCAATGCCTTTATCGGGACCCCAAAAATCGAGTTGCCAACATACGTTTGAGGAAGTGGAGGTCGCAGCCTCGTTCGGTACCCCACGAACAATACATATGTAGTCTCCTCTTCAGACCCAAGACCTCGAGCACGAGTCACTGACCTCCAAGCATGGGCTATAAGTGCTTGCAGAGATGAGATGTTAGCACGGCCCAGCATTTCCTCATTGGCTTTGGCCTTGAGTTTCTTGATGGATTGGACTGTGAAATTGAATGCGCATTTGTCGATCAGAGGTGGAATTAGTCTCTTGATGAATTGTTGGTGGTCTGTGAAAGGTAGTCGAATGGGAGGTGGGCAGGAATCAGGAAACCAACGCTCGAACACTGGATAGTGTTCAATTGTGGTTTTATTGGTACGACAAATACCTGACCATGTATTGAAAAAATGCCAGAATGTCGTGCCGTCTGCTATGGCATGATTGAGAGAGCAAGCAATGAAGATGCCATCAGCCAGTTCTGTGATTTGTGCAGCGAGCAAAGGAAAAGAGTGGCCTTCATGATTGATAGTTCCATTTAGAGCGAAGAAGGAATAGACGATTGGTGGAACATAGTAGGAACAAAGGATGTCGGAGATCTTCACATGAGAAGCAGAAGCATGAATGAATTCAGCACCTTGGTCATTACAATCAAGAAATATGGAGATAGAACTATTGTCGTCGTGTTTAGTGGTTGAAAGGCGACCACCTAGAGGGTAGAAGTGGTTGAGGGCATGAGAGAAAGAGGTGAGGAGGTTAGAAATAACAACCTCCATTGGTTGGTTATGAGGTTTGTGGAAGAGAATACCCTTTTGAATAATGCAGTCTGCAAAGATCATCCTAAGATCCCATGCAGTGAGAGGTATTCTCTCCACTGACTCTTCACCTTCTTCTCTGTTGGCTCTTGGTAAGGGTCGAACTGTGTGCTTTGCGATAATGGAGACCTTCTCATCTGCTTCTCTCATTTCTGTTTCTTTTTTTACTTCTCGATGTTGTGATCCAAGCATAAGCAAATGGAGATTATTAGACAAAACCAATTGCATTCAACCTCATTAAAAAATTAAAAATTAAAAATTAAAAACAAAACAAAACTATACAAAATTAAGTTTCCTCCATCCATACCGAATAAAAAGCCAGTTGCTTTCAACACCTCGATAGATTACCTGGGGAGTGAGCGGTTGCAGATCAACTTCTCTCACTTCGTCTTCTTGTTCTTTTTCTTGATCTTGTGATATAAGCACTGCAAGTGACAATTGTTAGACGAATTCAGCTGCTTTCAACCTTATCACCAACAAAATATAAAAATAACAAATAAAAATTAAAAGTCGGTGGCTTCAATACCTCAGATCAACTCCTCCTACTTGGTAGGGTAGGGGTGGCAAACGTGCAAGATCCATTTGCAGGTCCACAATGAGAAATAAGAAATTCATTTAGATATTACCTAATAATGGTAAAAACTGCAGCAAAGCAAAACAAAGGTCGTATGATTTTAGCACATATATTTTCTACAGACAGATTAATAGTAATGAGCCTCTCTAACAGGTCCAGACTTCTTTAGGCTCACTAATAGATATGGACCGTATTCAAGCCCATCAAAAGCGACTAAGCCCATTAGAATAGACACTGAGCCCATCAGGGCTGTAAGTCAAATCTATTATCCCCAACAACATAACAGAGCAACTGATTCTATTCAAATTTATATCAATCTTCTAACTGACTCCCAGACCTATAAGTACCCTCCTCTCTCAATTAGAAGGTTATCTATAATCAATCTTTTCTGCCCTCAAACTCTCTTCCTTTCTATAGTTCTGACTTGAGCGTCGGAGGGTCTGTCGCTGGGAAAAACCCTGGAGTTTCAGGCTTTATGCAAGTTCATCAGCCCCATCAGCAACCGTCCGATTCTGATCCAAGTGCTCATTCAACGATCTAGAGTGCTCAGGATCTCCAACCACTTTTCATGGTGACGATCAAAGATCAAATCTTTACTAGTTTTCTTCAAAATATAAACTGTCACGCCCCGCTTTCCAAAAGAGAATGCGGAATACGGATACGTGTCTAAACCCAGCGAATGATTTTCATCATTCATAAGCTGTTCGAAATCTTTACAACATTTCACAAAAATAATCAGAGTCGGAAGCAGAAAAAGTCAACCAAGTATGCATATATGAATCAAAATACCAACAAGAATACTTGAAACAAAAATATTATAATCTCAAATAATCCAGATCTGAATAAGTCAATATCCTGGATCACATTGCCCAAATACAAATGAATCCATGTAATCAAGTACAATTGTTCAAATAAGCAACAAGAAATAATAATAGTAAAATTCCAGCAGCTAGTATCTCATGTCACCAACTCAATCTGGCAACTGATTTTCAAAATCTGCAATTTAATAAATTGCAGAAAGAGGAAAAAGAAAACAAACTCCCGTCAATGCAAGTTACGGGTTGCTTGTAGTGCAGGATACAAGTACATGGAAAAGGGTAACAAATAACATGGAATAGGCATGATGACAAAATAGATCAACCAGCATGGCAAGACGAACAAGTTCAAGTGGCATGTATCAAGTATCATGTAAACAAGTATCAAGTAACGAGTGTCAAGTATCAAGTATCATGTAGCAAGTATCAAGTGAGCAAGTATCAAGTATCATGTAGCAAGTATCAAGCAGCAAGGTTTTGTATTTATTACTATCTAGGTAGCACTTCATGCATCCATCTTTTTACTACATAGTTGTTACATTTAACACAGTTTCGTTTTAGATTTTATAGTGGATCATATAGGGCAATGTACTCAGGGACAAGCCTCAAGAAATCAAGTAAAAAGTATCAAGCCTCAAGTATCAAGTATCAAGCCTCAAGAGTGAAGTATCAAGCCAAGTATGAAATATCAAGCCAAGTATGAAATATTAAGCCTCAAGTGAAATATCAAGCCTCAAGTAATCATGTAGGATCTATAGACCCTCTTCCGAGTACACATTTCGTATTTTCCAAACCCCGACTTGGTTAATTATTATTATTCTCAAACAAGAATGTGCGTGTACAAAACAGGGAAATTGTAACATGGCATAAACAAGTAACAATTTCAGGTCGAAAGATAATCATGCACGGGTGAAAGACAACACACAAAATAATAATACAACGAGAATTCTTGTTCAGGACAACAAGACAATACTGCACTAAATCTGGGATTTCCATTGCTACAAAAATGCAAATCTCGATCCGTCAAAGAATCTGGAAAATAGACTCCCGTCCGAATCCAGCAAATATATATAAGTCATATGGTATTTTACAACAACAAGTCTCAAAACAGGTTTGAATCCAGAAAATATGTTCAGCCAGAAGTCAGAAGGTTGTATTCAAAGTCAGGAAAACAGCATGAAAACTTATTAATTAAACACACGAAAACTCTTGGTTATTTCCCTATATGTGTAGCATCAGAATATAAGGTTTCATAATTTTTCAATATAAATAGTTAAGTAAAAAAAAATCAGAAAACAACAAGATGCAGTAGTTTTGTAAATCTGGAATCACAAACACTGCAGTACGAAATAGCAATATCTCACAAATCATAAATCAAAATCCAAATCCGTCAAAAGGGTAATAAAATAGACATAGTAGGATAACTTTCATATTTACAAAGATTTTACAAACAGCAAGTAGAATTAGGTTGAAAATCAGGTTCTTTACTGAACAGTATGAAAATCCTGTATGTATAGTAATTGTTTGGAAACATATAACAGTTTGTAAAACTCATCAAATAAATCCACAAAAATTTCGGATTAATTCCAATCAGGTCTAGTTGTACTGTACAAAATATTGGATCAAAATAACACTTTTAACATCATGATAAAACTAGATTACTCTTCAAAATTCATAGAAAATAAAATCTGGAAATCTTTCTACACATCTGTAGTAAAATAGACATAACTCACAAACCATAAAACGAAACTAAGATCTGTCAGAAGAGTTGGAAAATAGACAGAATTCTCTACAAATTATGTTCACGCAATATTTTCAAATACTGACCTTAATAGGGTCTAGAATTCTGATCAAAAGCAAAGTAACAGAAAGTCCAAAATTTCCTCTTCGAACACAAAATCATCTAGTTCAAGTAAAACTCATCCAAATCAAACCATACATGAAATATAGTGTACTAGATGTCCAAACAACATGTTATCGGGTATTTCACAAGTATTCGACAAGTATATCACGAATAACACATCAAGCACAGATATATCAAAGTAGCATGAACATATACATCAAAAGTGGTCAACCCTAGGTTGTTTCATATCATATATGTTGTGAGGCAACTATGGTCAAATCATTACAATAGAGACAATAGATAACAGAGAATTCACACACAAATTGTCTCTAGAACCCAACTACACTACAAGCGGTATTTAGTACTTGTATTACACAAAGAAAAGAATACAAGTTACTTGCCTTAAAGACGACGATGGAAACGGCACAAAAGCAAGAATAACGGGAATTGATTCCCCGGACACGAACATAACCGAACGAACAACGCAACCACGAACCGAACCCACAAACAACGAACCACGAGTGAACGAACTCACGAACACAACTCGAGAACCACACAACCAAGATAACCCTTGCAATAACTCCCACAAACAATCAAAGAGAGAGCGGACAGGGGAGACAATGACAACGGGGAACGGGGAGTGCAGCGAGGGAAGCTCGCCGCAGCTGCCACTATTGCTGTGCCGACCGGAAGTAAGGTGCACACTGGGAGGCGTGTGGTGCAGTTCGGCTGTCGAGGAACACAGCAAGGGAGGAAGGGGTACTGCGGTGCAGGAGGGAGATGCATGAAAGGTTGCGAGGGTGGAGCTAGGGCTGTTGAAGAACCAGGGATCGATTGTGCGACAGAGGGAAGCACAGGGTACGGGAGCAAGGGAAAATGGCTGATGGGTTTAGGTGTACTGGTTAGGGTGAAACGAGGAGATGAAGAGTAAATATATATATAGGAGGGGTGTATTTTAGGGTTAAAGGGTGACGGCAGAAAGGCATGCAGGGTATCGGGTACGGTTCAGCAAACGGTTAGGGGTATAGGGGATGCGGGTATGGGTCAAGTAATCAAAGGGAAGTGGGTTAATGGATTAACAGGGTATGGGTTAAAAATCAAAGGGAAATGGGTATAGGCACAAGGATTAAAATAATAAATAAATAAATAAATAGAAATATAATAGATCCAAAGAACAAAAAATGTGATGGCACAAAGGAAATAAATAAATAGGGTGTGACCAAAAGAAATAACGGAGATCAAAATAAGAGCCCAATCAAACAGAGACGACACAAAAAGAGACAAAAGGATCAAGAAGATCAAATAAATGAATATATATTGAAAATAAAATTAAATATACGGTCCAAAAGAGATACAATACGAGAAAAATACACCAAAAAGAAAAATACACCCAAAAATACACAAAATGGAAAACAGAGATTACAAATCCTACCCACCTAACAAGAAAAATTTCGTTCTCGAAATTCAACAGGAAGATACATAGAGTAACCCCCAAAAAGAAAGAACAAAACAAAAACTACTCAAACAAATGAGGAAACTTCTCCTGAATTTCCTCCTCCAGCTCCCAAGTCGACTCACCGGGCGAGTGAGGATTCCAAGAAACACGAACCAACTTGATGACCTTGTTCTTAAGCACTTTCTCCCGCCGATCCACAATAGCAACTGGCGGAATCTCACATGTCAAATCCGGCTGAACGGTCAACTCAGAATAGTCGATCACGTGGTTCTCATCTCGGATATATCTCCTGACTGGTGAGACATGGAAAACATTGTGCACTCCTGATAAAGCTGGCGGCAATGCAAGACGATAGGCCACCTTGCCTACTCCCTCCACAATGGCAAACGGTCCAATAAACCTAGGGTGGAGCTTGCCCCCACCACCAAACCGAATGACACCACGCCAAGGCGATACCTTTAGGAAAACATGGTCACCAACCTCAAACTCCAAAGCTCTCCGATGGACATCGGCCTATTACCTCTGCCTATCCTGAGCTGCCTGCAAATGCTTCCTAATCTGAACCACCGCATCAACTGTCCTGGTGATCAACTCCGGGCCCAACAACTTTCTCTCACCAATGTCATCCCTAGCACACTAGTGATCTGCACTTCCGCCCATAAAGTGCCTCGAACGGTGCAGCATTAAGACTAGCCTGAAAGCTGTTATTGTACGAGAACTCTATGTGATGCAAATGGTCCTCCCACAATCCACCAAACTGTAGCATACATGACTGCAACATGTCCTCAAGAATCTGGATGGTTCTCTCTGACTGTCCATCACCCTGAGGATGAAAAGTTGTACTATACTTTAATTTACTCCCCAAACTGTTCTGAAGACTCTCCCAAAACTGAGATCTGAATCTCGTATTTTCTGTCGGATACAATACTAACGGGAACCTCATGAAGTCTGACATTCTCTTGCATGTACTTCTCAGCTAGGCTCTCAGTAGACTCTCTAACACATAAGGGAATGAAGTGAGCACTCTTCGTGAATCGGTCGATAATCACCCAAATAGAATTATGACCATTAGGACTCCTCGGCAAAGCGGCCACAAAATCCATAGTGATATGTTCCCACTTCCACTCCGGAATAGGAAGCGGTTGAAGAAGTCTAGCGGTCCTCTGATGCTCTGCCTTAACCTATTGGCAGATAAAAATTACCGAGAAACAAACCGAGCCACAGCCCTCTTCATACCATGCCACCAGAAATGAAGATTCAAGTTCTGATACATCTAAGTACCGCCAGGATAGATTGAATATGAAGACTGGTGGGCTTCCTTAAGCAACCTCTGACGAACTTCAACCTTCGGGACACATAACCTGGACTCAAAACAAAGTGATCCATCAGCATGAATAACCATGTCCGTTCTGGAACCAGACTCAACCTCAGCTCGAAAATCCTGCAACTACGCATCACCAGCCTGCGCCTTTTTGATCTGATCAACAAGAGACGACTGAAGCTGGAGCACCAAACAACTCCGAACAGAACTCGGCAACAAAACATCCAACTCCAACCTCCGCATCTGCTTAATCAAATCCCTCTACTGAGTAAGGAACATAACTGCCGGTCTCCTGTTCAAAGCATCTGGCACCAAGTTTACTTTACCAGGGTGGTATTGCAACTGATGTCATAATCGGCCATAAGTTCCAACCAACACCTTTGCCTCATGTTTAACTCCTTCTGGGTGAAAACGTACTTGAGACTTTTGTGGTCTGTAAAGATCTCCACTCCGTCCCCAAATAAATAATGCCTCTACAGCTTCAAAGCTTAGATCACAGCTGCTAACTCCAAGTCATGAGTCGGATAGTTCTTCTCATGAGACCTCAACTGCCTCGATGCATAAGCAATGACTAGGCCCTTCTGCATCAGAACTTCTCAAGACCCTTACCCGAAGCATCACAGTGAATTACAAATCTGTCTGAACTATCTGGAATAGTCAACACAGGTGCTGACGTCAATCTGCTCTTTAACTCAACAAAAGCCTCACTGCAATCCTCAGACCAACAAAACTTCTGATCCTTCCCAGTCAGCTTAGTCAATGGTTCTGCTATCTTCGAAAAGTCTTGGAAGAATTTTCAATAATAGCCAGCTAAACCATGAAAACTCCTGACCTCAGAAACTGACTTGGGAACAGGCCAACCCTTCACAGCCTCAACCTTGGCCGGATCCACAGAAATACCATCGCCCGAGATAATGTGCCCCTAAGAAAGAAACCCTGTCAAGCCAAAACTCATACTTGCTACGTTTTTTATAGAGCTGATTCTCTTTAAAGTCTGCAAAACCACTCTAAGATGCTCAGCATGATCTTCCCAATTCTGAGAATACACTAAAATGTCATCAATGAAGACCATCACAAATCCATCCAAGAACTGAGAAAAGACCCGGTTCATAAGACTCATGAATACAGCAGGCACGTTCGTGACCCCGAACGGCATCACAAGATACTCATAGTGGCCATATCTGGTCCTTGAATGCAGTCTTCTGTATATCAGTCGCCTTCACTTTGACCTGATGATACCCAGAATGAAGATCCAACTTCGAGAAAACAGCAGTCCCACTCAACTGATCAAATAAATCATCGATCCTGGGCAACGGATACTGGTTCTTTACAGTAACACTGTTCAGTTTCCGATAATCCACGCACAGCCGACGACTACCATCTTCTTGTTGACAAAAAGGACTGTAGTACCCCAAGGCGAAATACTGGGTCTGATGAACCCCAAATCAAGCAACTCCTAAATCTGCACCTTAAGCTCTGCTAACTCAACCGGTGCCATCCTGTAGGGATTCTTTCGATATAGGCGCCATACCAGGCTGGACTTCAATACCAAACTCCACATCTCTATCAGGGGGTAAGCCAGGCAACTCCTCTGGGAAAACATCCAGGAAATCCCGCACTACTAGAGGCGCAGCTTCACAGCCTGAATGCAACTCCATCGCATAAACCTCCTGATCAACTGCAGTTCGACCAAGTAACATAAACTCAAACTCTGCGTGATCTGCAATCCGAAATACAACTTTCTTGGCACGACAATCAATAATGGCATGGGTTTCACCTAACTAATCCATACCGATAATGACGTCGAATCCTGAGTTTCCAATTACAATCAGATTGAATTTGAAATCTGTGCTACCAATAATTATGGGACACTGCCTGCACTCCCAAGTACAATTGACAACTCCACCACCCGTCACAATGTTCCAAGCCTTTGACATGTTACTGCACTCCAACTGATGGCGAGCCACAAATCAAGAGGAGACAAAAGAATGGGTTGCCTTGGAATAAAAAAGAATATGAGCAGGAAAAGAGCAAACAATGATGACACCTAAGGCAGAATCAAAAGAGACAGAAAAAAGAATGGATGAACAAGGGTGAGGAAAACACAATGTAGAGAGAAAAAAATATGAAAGAATAAATGCAAGAGAGAAGAAAAGAAGCAAAAGAGAAACAATCAAACAATCAAACAATAAAAGCAAAATATACCTGCAACAACACCCTCTGCTGACTCAGCATCAGCAGCAATCAGGTTGAAAGTCTGACCTCTCCTGGGGGCAGTGGTCCTCTGACCGACAATCTGGCGCTGAGGAGGAAGGGGTGGCTTAACTGGACCACAAGCTGGGGCAACCTGCTGAATGGGACACCTGACTGGAAAAGCCATCTGCTGCTACCGCGGACAATCCCGTGCCATATGATCAGAAGCACCACAACCAAAACAACGTCGATTGGCACGCCTGAAATCCTTGCGCTCATGCCCAGCAGGTCGGCAAAAGTCACAAAAACTAGCCCTCTGAGGAACCACAGAAGAGTAAGGAGCTGCCCTAACCGGAGGTGCTAGGACAGGTCTCCGAACAGGCCCACCAGAAGGCCTAGCAACAGAGTGCGGAACAACCCGCTGAGAAGGAGTCAATCCACCACGAACCTGCTCCTGAGCTCGAGCTGCCTCAAGAGCTTTTGCATCAGTGTGCAAGCGAAGGTAGAAAAACTGCACCCTAATCTCTCGCTCAAGCCCCAATGTGAATCTACGAACCCTGTCCTCTTTGTTTGCCACAAGAACGGCTGCGAAGCGGCTAAGTCTTGTAAATTCAGCTGCATACTCGTCCACAGACCTGGAGCCATGTTTCAAGAAAGTCTCATGTTACAACATTGCATGGACAATATGTAACAAAATTCCATTACTAGAAATAACGACCAACCTGTTTCAGGGCCAGGAACTGTTGCTCCATCTCAACTCTAGTGCTGCTAGGGAAGAACTTTTCCAAGAATATCCTAGTGAAAGTGACCCAAGTGATCGGTCTTTCGAGCCTTTCGGACTCAGACCTCCACCAAATATGAGCCAGATCCACCAGCTAGATGGCTACCACATCCACTCGATCTGCATCTGCAACTCTAGCTGCCAAAAGCAGTTTCTCAGTCCGGATCAACCACTGTTCGGTCTCCAAAGGCGTCTCAGTGCCTGAAAACCTATCGGGATGCAGCCACAAGAAGTCTATGATTGTACCCGGAGGAGGAAAAGCTACCTGCATAGGCACAATGGGCGGCGGAACCCAAGCAGCTTCCAATGCAGCCATCACCAAGTCACTATGGTTCTGTTTCATATTAATCTGCCGTTCCAACACAGTGGTGACAGCCTCAAACCCGGGATTCTTATCTTGAAAACGAGAATTAGAACCTCTACGAGCCATAGTCTCCACAAAACCAAAAACAATTAGCATCTAGGTCCAAGTTGATTATAACTCATTTATGTACGCATGATTTTTGAAATGTTGAGCCAATCCCAGATCAAGCCAAGCTTGTCTAATATATCAGTCAAACTAATACATTAGCCAAACCTGGGCTCTGATACCACTAAAAATCCTGTCACGCCCTGCTTCCCAAAAGAGAATACAGAATACGGATACGGGATTAAGCCCAGCGAATGATTTTCATCATCCATAAGCTGTTCGGAATCTTTACAATATTTTATAAGAATAATCAGTCGGAAGCATGAAAAGTCAACCAAGAATGCATATATGAATCAAAATACCAACAAGAATACTTGAAACCAAAATATTATAATCTCAAATAATCCAGATCTGAATAAGTCAATATCCTAGGTCACATTGCCCAAATACAAATGAATCCAAGTAATCAAGTATAATTGTCAAATAAGCAACAAAAAATAATAATAGCGAAATTCCAGTAGCTAGTATCTCATGTCACCAACTCCATTTGGCAACTGATCTCCAAAATCTGTAATTTAATAAATTGCAGGAAGAGGAAAATGAAAGCAAACTCCTATCATTGCAAGTTACGGGCCGCTTGTAGTGCAGGATACAAGTACATTGAAAATAGTAACAAATAACATGGAATAGGCATGATGACAAAATAGATCAACTAGCATGGCAAGACGAACAAGTGCAAGTGGCATGTATCAAGTGTCAAGTAAACAAGTCTCATGTTAACAAGTATCAAGTAACGAGTGTCAAGTATCAAGTATCATGTAGCAAGTATCAAGTGAACAAGTATCAAGTATCATGTAGCAAGTATCAAGTAGCAAGTGTCAAGTGATAAAGTATCATGTCCAAGTCTTGTATTTATTACTATCTAGGTAGCACTTCGTGCATCCATCTTTTTACTACATGGTTGTTACATTTAACACAGTTTCGTTTTAGATTTCATAGTAGATCATATAGGGCAATATACTCAGGGACAAGCCTCAAGAAATCAAGTAACAAGTATCAAGCCTCAAGTATCAAGAATCAAGCCTCAAGAGGGAAGTATCAAGCCAAGTATGAAATATCAAGCTTCAAGTGAAATATCAAGCCCAGTATCAAGTAATCACGTAGGATCTATAGATCCTCTTCCGAGTACACGTTTCTATATTTTCCACTATTAGGTCTTTCCCTTAAATCCCGACTTGGTTAATTATTATTATTCTCAAACAAGCATGTGTGTGTACAAAACATGGCAAGTATAACTTGGTATAAACAAGTAACAAGTTTAGGGCGAAATATAATCATGCACAGATAAAAGACAACACACTAAAGAATAGAACAACGAGAATTCTAGTTTCAGGACAACAAGATAGTACTGCACTAAATCTGGGATTCCCGTTGCTACAAAAATGCAAATCTGGATCCGTCAAAGAATCTGAAAAATAGACTTCCGGCCGAATCCAGCAAATATATATAAGTCATATGGTATTTTACAACAACAAGTCTCAAAACAGGTTTGAATCCAGAAAACATGTTCAACCAGAAGTTAGAAGGTTGTATTCAAAGTCAGGAAAACAACATGAAAACTCATTAATTAAATCCATGAAAAACCTGGAGTATTCCATATATGTGTAGCATCAGAATATAAGGTTTCATAATTTTTCAATATAAATAGTTTAGTCCACAGAAATCAGAAACATCAAGATGCAGTAGTTTTGTATATCTGGAATCACAAACACTGCAGTACGAAAACAGCAATATCTCATAAACCATAAATCAAAATCCAAATCCGTCAAAAGGGTGATAAAATAGACGCATTAGGATAACTTTCACATTCACAAAGATTTTACAAACAAGTAGAATTAGGTCGAAAATCAGGTTCTTTACTTAACAGTATGAAAATCCTACATGTATAGTAATTGTTTGGAAACATATAACGGTTTGTAAAACTCATCAAATAAATCCACAAAAATTCAGAATTAACCCCAATCAGGTATAGTTGTACGGTGCAAAATATTGGATCAAAATAAAACTTTTAACATCATGATAAAAACAGATTACTCTTCAGAATTCATAGAAAACAAAATATGCAAATCTCTCTACACATTTGTAGTTAAATAGACATAACTCACAAACCATCAAACAAAACTGAGATTTGTCAGAAGGATTGGAAAATAGACAGAATTCTCTACAAATCATGTTCACAAAATATTTTCAAATACTAACCTTAATAGGGTATAAAATACTGATCAAAAGCAAAGTAACAGAAAATCCAGAATTTCCTCTTCAAACACAAAATGATCTAGTTCAAGTAAAACTCATCCAAATCAAACCATACATGAAATATAATGTACTAGATGTCCAAACAACATGGTATATGGTATTTTTCAAGTATTCGACAAGTATATCACGAATAATTCATCAAGCACAGATATCTCAAAGTAGCATGAACATATACATCAAAACGGTCAACCCTAGGTTGTTTCATGTCATATATGTCGTGAGGCAACTATGGTCAAATAATCACAATAGAGACAATAGATAGTAGAGAATTCACACACAAATTGTCTCTAGAACCTAACCACACTAAAAGCAGTATTTAGTACTTGTATTACTCAAAGAAAAGATTACAAATTACTTGCCTTAAAGACGACGACTGAAACGGCACAAAAGCAAGAATAACGAGAACGGATTCTCGGGGCACGAACATAACCGAACGAACAACGCAACCACGAACCGAACCCATAAAGAACGAACCACGAGTGAACGAACCCACGAACACAACTCGAGAACTACACAACCAAGATAACTCGTGCAACCACTCGCACGAACAATCAAAGAGAGAGTGGACAGAGGAGACGACGCCAACGAGGAACAGGGAGCGCAGTGAGGGAAGCTCGCCGCGGCTGCCGCTGTTGCTACGTCGATCGGAGGCAGGGCACGCACTGGGAGGCGTGTGGTGCTGCTCGGCTGTCGAGGAAAACACAGCAAGGGAGGAAAGGGGTACTACGGTGCAGGAGGGAGATGCATGGGAGGTTGCGAGGGTGGAGCTAGGGCTGTTGAAGCACCAGGGATCGACTGTGCGACAGAGGGAAGCACAGGGTACGGGAGCAAGGGAAAACGGCTGATGGGTTTAGGTGTAGGGGGTAGGGTGAAACAGGGAGACGAAGAGTAAATATATATATAGGAAGGGAGTATTTTAGGGTTAAAGGGTGACGGCAGAAAGGCATGCAGGGTATCGGGTACAGTTCAGCAAACAGTTAGGGGTATAGGGGATGCAGGGTATGGGTTAAGTAATCAAAGGGAAATGGGTTAATGGATTAACAGGGTATGGGTTAATAATCAAAGGGAAATGGGTATAGGCACAAGGATTAAAATAATAAATAAATAAATAAATAGAAATATAATAGATCCAAAGAACAAAAAATGAGATGGCACAAAGGAGATAAATAATTAGGGTGTGACCAAAAGAAATAACGGAGATCAAAATAAGAGCCCGATCAAACAGAGACGACACAAAAAGAGACAAAAGGATTGAGAAGATCAAATAAAGGACGATTGAGCAAATAAATGAATACACCAAAATTACACCAAAAAGAAAAACACACCCAAAAAATACACTAAATGGAAAACAGGGGTTACATAAACTCACTATCTGTTTTCTCCCACACCAAAATAAGCAGCACCATTACCCAAGTTCAATATTTTCACATTTTGAGTACGTATAAATGAGGGAAGTAAAAAACAAATTTCACTGATTCAAACCCAATCTTAAAGCAGAAAGCAAAGGAAGCCATGGTCCATGGATTTAGCGATTTGCGAGCTCCAAATTTCCGCACTTAATATACATGTCAAGAACAGCATGTACTAAAACAGTATCAATCTGCAACATGTTGTCGAGAAAGCATATATGTTAAGTGCATTGCCATTATGTTTTTTTTAAAGATAAAAGTGACCCTAGTCACGTGTTTCATTAATGAATAGTTAACGAAACAAAGAGTACGAAATATTTCAAACCAAACTAAATCCATTCCACATCTAGCTGAAAAGAAATACAGTAACATCTACCAGAACCTAACAAAAGTCTGGCTCTAAAAATAACCACCATCCTAAGCTTCTGCAGTCTGCTCGTACGGGCTACTCCTCTCCATCAGTACGAGGTTTCCTTCTCGCCACTGCTGTACCTAGTACCTACCCAATCATAAATAAGAGATAAGATTTTATGAAACATCTTCTGAAATGTACAGTTAATGTTACGAAAACAAGCATCGTTTCTATCTAGCCACAGGATCCACATACAAGCTGCAACCGTAATATCCCACATTAAGCTACATTCCTTCCTAATTAACCACGATCTCCACCTCCCCCTACATTGTCAATACTTCTAGGTACTTCTATCACCCCAAACCCCAACCCCAACCCGATGGATTCCCACATTAGTTCAGCTTTTGGACAGAGCAACAAGATGTGATTAGTGTCCTCCTCCCCTAAGTTGCATCGTGGACATGTCGTGTCAATCGGAATGTTATGTTTTCTAATGTTCACCTTAGTTAGGATCGCATTATTCTCCACCAGCCATAGGAACACTTTCACCTTATTTGGAATATTCGATCTCCAAATAACCTTCGCGCAAGCACTTCTAATTCCCCCATCATTTAAAAATTGATACATTGACCTAACTGAAAACACACTATTAGTCTCTAGCCTCCACGCTCTCTCGTCCTCATTTCCCCTTCCGTGTGCCATTTTCTCTACCAACATATTCTGAAGTCTTTGAAGCTGCACCTGACCTTCAGGGGACACGTTTCCGCAGAACTCTAGTCATAGTCTTCCTCGTTTTTAGACATCTGCCACCACCACATCTTCGTTAATAGATTCTTCTGCTAGATTTGGGAAAAGAGATTTAATTGTGTTTTCTCCCCACCATTTATCCTTCCAGAATGTAGTTGTCTTTCCGTCTCCTAGTATGGAGATAATGTTATCATGGAACAGTTCACCAACCTTTGCAATCCCTTTCCATAGGTGTGAAACCTTTCCGAATTTGCTTCGCCCTCTGAATCTAGTCTTTTTCCGTCGTCTATATAGCCTGAAGGAGTTGCACCACGAAGACTGTCGTCGCTTATTCATTTTCCACCACCACTTGGATAGTAGTGCCGTATTCATATCACAAAGGTTCACGACCCCTAGTCCTCTGAAATCTTTCTTTCTACACACCTTGCTCCACCGAATCAAATTGAATCCCTTGTTATTCTCCCATGACCCTTTCTAAAGGAATTTCCTTCTGCATTTATCGATTCTTTCTATCACCCAGCTCGGAATTTTATAAATGGATATCAGGTATGTTGGAAGGCTGCTTAGGACCGAATTGATAAGAGTAACTGTACTGCCCAGCGATAGAAATTTTCCTTTCCATCCTGCGAGCTTTTTCTCCACTTTCTCCACTAAAGGAATCCAATCCTTCTTAAGCATCTTCCCTGGTCTGATGGGCGCCCCCAAATATTTTAGGGGGAATTCCCCTTTTCCACACCCCAATGCATAAGATATCATCTCCATGCCATCTTCCTGCTTTTTCAACGGGCAATGACACATCTCTTATGTAGATTGATAGCCAATCCTGACCACTATTCAAAGCATCGTAATAACACTCTTACTGCTAAGGTTTCCTCCAACTGAGCTGCACCAAATAGTAACATGTCGCCGCATATTGTATGATAGATAATGGCTCCACTATTCCTTTCACCTTGACTCCTTTGATAAGTTCATCCTCTTTTCCTCTCTTGATCATTTCCGCCAAACCAACGGCAATAATCGTGAAAATGAGTGGTGATAGTGGATCCCCCTGCCTTAGCCCTCGACGACAACGAATTCTTTTCCAGTAAATTTGTTAAGAACAATGAACAACTTTCCATTTTGAACACACAATCTCATCCTACTCCCCCACTTCACCCAGAAACCCTTTAATTCCAATGCCTCATCCACACATTCCTAATCCACCGTATCGTAAGCTTTTTCAAAATCTAGTTTCAGCAGAAAACCGTTCACCTTATCCTTGTTACCTCTAAATATCATCTCTTGAGCTGAGGCAATGCTATCCATGATATCTCTTCCTTTAACAAAACCAATTTGAGTTTCGTCAATAATATCCGATAAATGTGGTGCCAATCTATTAGCCAGAACTTTAGTGATGATCTTGAACGATCCATTCACCAGGATGATGGGCCAAAGATCTGACATCCTCAGGACCTCCGATTTCTTCGGTATTAATATAACATTCACGTAGTTTATTCTTTCAACTCGTGCAACACCCTGAAAGAGTTCCTGGAATATGTCAATTAAATCTTTCTTGATGATAGTCTAATATCGCTTATAGAATAGGATCGGGAATCCATCCGGACCCGGCGCCTTGTCCTGACCCAATAGTTTGGCCGCTTTTAGGATTTCCTCCTCTGAGAATTCTTCTTCAATTCCTTCACTTCCCTCATTTCTTGACTCACTCCACATATCTGGTTGCATCTTGCCTCTCTGAATTCTCTTCTTTCCTAGGAGGTCTCTAAATTCCTTATCTATATGTTGACTGATTTTTAAACAATCCTCTGTCCAGATTTCACCAACAAACAACCCCCCAATGTGATTGTGTCTTCTTCTGCCATTTTCCACTTTATGGAAGAATGCCGTGTTAGAGTCCCCTTCCTTGAGCCATTGCACCCTTGATCTTTGCCTCCAGTAACATTCCTCCATCTCGCCAATTCTGTGTAGCTCTCCTCTGCTTGATGTCAGTTCCTCATATTCCCCTCTTTCCAGGTTTCTATCTTCCTCAATAATTTCTAGCTCCTGAATCCTCTCCCCCAATCTCTCCTTATTCCTATATATCTCCCCAAACTCCTGCTTTGCCCACTTCTTAAGACACTTACGAAGCCTTCTCATCTTGATGTTCCATTTGGATACCGCATCGGTCCCGGCCACCGAACTCTCCCAAGACCTTTGAATGACCTCCCTGCAGTTATCGACCATGGTCCAAGCTTTCTCGAATTTGAACTGTGGCCTAGGTCAACTTCTGTCGTTTCCACACTCCAGTATAAGCAGTGAGTGGTCAGATGTGTACCTCGGAATTGATCTGACTGCCACAAGCGGGAACAAGTTTTCCCACTCCGTAAAAACCAACACTCTATCTAGTTTAGCAAGGGTCGGATTAGCCTGCATGTTTGACCAAGTAAATCTTCGATCCGACTCCTGGATCTCTGTGAAATCCAAATCATTGATGACATGGTTGAAATTTTGCCTATCCCTATCATTTGATCCTCTCCCTCGATGTTCGTTCTGAAATCTAGTAATATTGAAGTCCCCTCTAAGTACCCATGGACCATCCCATCTATCCCGAATGTTTCTTAACTCCACCCAGAAGACTTCTCTAAGCGAAGGGTTATATGGACCGTAAACTGATGTGACCATATGCTCCCAACCATCCCATTTACGTCTAATTCTAATAGTCACCGAGTACTCCCCGACATAACTATCTAAAATCTCGAAAATCGTGGAGTCAACCCCTAATGTTATGCCCCCCGACATACCTCTAGACGTCTTGAATTGCCAATGAAAATCCCTCAATGTTCTAAGGCATTGGAAATCTTTATTTTGTGGGTTCTCAATCCTAGTTTCTTGAAGAACACAAATCGTTAGCTTTTTCTTAGCTATAGTATCACCCACCAATCTACTTTTACCCCTAAAGCGCATTCCTTTCACATTCCAAAAGTTTTGTAGTACCCCGTATTTTTAATATTATTTTAAAGATTTATAAATGAATTAAAAGGATTTTTGGAGATTGAATAAATATTTTTCTGAAGATTTATCTTTTTACACGTGCAAAACATGTGCAAATATTTTCTTGGAAAGTTCAAAATCAAAAATTAATTTGGAGAAACTAGTTATTTATTATTAAATATTATTTTCTAGATTTTTCTGATATTTATTGGACCTATTTGCAAATGTTACGAAAAGAATGACTTTTGTACAAAATTACCAATTGGAGTGAAAACTCCAGATTTTCGGATTTTTGGGCTGGGTATAATGCCTAGAAAACTCAAGGTTAAAAAGTTTACGTTTTGTTTTGATGGATTTGATATATTTAACAAGTTTCGATAAAAATGGATCTTTTTGAAAAATTGTCATTTTGAGGGGTAAAAATGTAAATTTATTTTCTGGGTTTTTAAACAGTGTTGGATGACTTATTGATGGTTGTTTTTATTTTTAAATCTCAAATAAATTGGTTTTATCAAGTTTCCAAGTATATGGATCTATATATGTAAATATGTGTTTTGAAAGGAGTATTTTTGCAAATGTGTTCAAAACCCTAAAAACCAATATTCCGACCTATTTAAAAGGTGGAGTGCAGCTGTCCTTTGCTGCACAACGATTTTATTATTATTATTTCTTGGAGTTTTAAAGATAAGATCTTGGATTTCTTGCGAATGAGGGATTTTTCCTTGTTTTTTATTATCTTCGTTTGATCTCTTCAACAAGGTGAGTGACATATTTTGTTTTGTTTTGTTTTATGTATGTTGTATGTGATGATCTATCTATTAGAAAGCATGCTAAGAGTTTGTATGATGATATATGAAGTTTTGATGAGTAGATGAGTTAAAAGTGAATCCTTTCATGAAGCTATATTATTGATAATTGGAACCCTAATTTGTTGACTTGAGACTGTTAAAGAACTGAATAGAAATCATGAGTAGGCTATTTTCCCTAACATATTTGCTGTTTTGACTTGTTGAGAAGTGTTGTATGATGATATTGCATGAAAATGGATAAAAAAAATTACCTTTACTTGTGTATAAATGCATAAACTCTATTTGGGGGCTTTTCGTTGAGTAGAAACTTGATTAGTGATTGTTATGATGCTTATATGCATGGACAATTTATTATGGATGATTTTGGATGAGTTTAATGGCTATTGGATCTAAGAATTATTTCTTGGAGTTGAGAAAGGGGATTTAGATTTGGATCTATGCATTATGAACAATTTGGGGATTTTGTGATTTTGTGAAGTTTTGAGAAGTTTTCAATTGGCTATGATTGGTTTTAATACTGAGATTAAATCTAAATATTTTACTATTTCTAATTGATGAGTTTTGAAGTTTTCTTGGCGTACAAACATGTGTACATATATCTTATTTCATTGTTTTTTTGAAGAAATTGGATTTTTGTGTGTTTTGTAGAATTTTGATTGAATCTTAATTATTTCGGCATTGATATGGTTTGAAACATAATATGAAGTTATTTGATGTATGATTGATTCTTAAAAACTCTAGTTTTGATATATGCCCACATTCATGTTTTATCTTGAAGAAATTCATCAAAAAGCTAGTTTTATAAATTCAAGTGGTTTTGATTGGTTTTTATGGACTCTTATATACTCTACAAGTCGTATTTGAACATATCAGAATTGTACTTTTATAGATTTGGTTTTTATAAAGTAAAACTCCGTATCAGTTGAAATGTGCACAACTAAAAACTGCAGTCTAGAGGACTGACAGTCGACCGACCAATGTCGACAGTCGACTTTCGGGGTCCTAGCTAAAGCATTTTTTTGTGTCTCGAATTTTCCTGCGGGACAGTCGACTGACTACCTTATACAGTCGACTGTCTCTACTCTGAATTAATGTTTTCTTTAAGTGTTGGATTTTCCTACGGGACAGTCGACTGTCCAGATTACACAGTCGACTGCCGCTGCTCTGATTGTAGTTTTCTTGAGTCTTCGAATTTTTCTGCGAGACAGTCGACTGGCTACAGTATGCGGTCGACTGTCACTACACTGCTTGATGTTTTTCTTGAGTTGGGTTTCACGCGGGACAGTTGACTGACTACTTTATGAAGTCGACTGCTACTGCTCTGACTGATGTTTTCTTGAGTATTCTAATGCTTCTTTTGAACGATTGTTCCTTCAATATTATATTGTTTTTAAGATGTTTTACTACATCTTAAAAATGTTTTACTACATCTTTAAAATGTTTTACACAGATTTATATTAGAGCTTTAAATGTATTCTTTTGGACTTTATTTGAGTTATACGTGTTTTCAAAGGAATTGATATTTTGTGATATTCTACAAAAATATGATTTTCAGTTATTTAATAGAATTAATATTTATTTGGATTCTGGAATTTTATATAAGATTTGGGTTTTTGTTGATTTAAGAAATTTCTTCATATGATCGTTTTAACGATGGATTTGTGAGTTTTGGTCTTGATGATATCTCTAGGAGTTGAGTGGGAGTCTTGTGAACCGGCAGATGAGATTTGTTGATTTAGATCAGTTGGGTCTTGGAGTTGTTGTTGAGTATTTAAGTCCGGCAGGATACACTAACTCTAGAGATGAGGATTTTTGTGTTTTAATAATAACCAACTTAAGGACAGGCACTAGTGGAGATGTGATGGAACTTGAGAAATGTGAGTATATGCTCTTGGTCTGTTTAGTCCAACGGATGCATTCCAGGACTGTTTGTATTCTGTCTCGAGAGGACATTTGTATGTTCGCGTGTCGAGAATTTGCAGGCCTATTCACGGAGCATGCAGGGTGCATTCGCGTGTCGAGGGTCGGCAGGCCTATTCACGGAATGTACCTGGTGTATCTGCATGTTGAGGACCTTGCAAGCCTATTCGTGGGGTACACGGTTGGGAGGTGATTCTCCAGTTTTAGAGCTATTCTTACATGATGCTTGCACATCGAGGGCTGTGGTGCCTATTCGCGGAGTATTCTGAATCTTGTTTCCATCACCGTAGTAGTATTAGTTGCATAACGAGGGGTTTAACCCTATAAAGTGAAGATCGATAAGGCCTTGCACCGGACCTATGTACTATGGAATGCATAGAATCCGACAAGTATGCATTAGAGAGTCATCATATAGCATTGATGTTTTCTTGACTTGGTTTTATGCTTATGTTTTCCTGTTTTTCCTACACTTGACACTTAGTCTAGATTCACTTGTTGTTTTCATGTATTACTTAATACTTTCGTATATTCCTTGATGTTTTCATGCTTTACTTATTGTTATTTCTTATTTTATTTATTCTTGCTGTTAATACATGTTGTAGATCACTCTATGCTCTATGTTTTATTTATGTTGTTTTCTCTTATGTCACTCACACCATTATGGCTGGCCCCTGTAGTTTTGGGGGTTAGGTTTACTTCTAGTCTCATATGTTACAGGTAGGTGCTTATAGCTTGGGATATGGATGCTTGTGCTAAATTGATGTTATGGCTTGTGTAAATTTGTAAAAGATGTGTTGTAAAGAAAAGTCTGTAATTCAAGGTGTTTTGTATTCCGCTGTATTTTGTAAATAATTGATGTAATAAAAGTTGAAATAAAAATTATCTATTTTTTGGTTATGTTTACTATTGTAATTGAAGTTGATGCTGGAAATTGTGCCACGTATTTTTGAGGTACCATATTGGAAATTCGGGGCGCTACAAGATGTATAACATTAAAAAACAATCTTGAGCGTCCCCTATCTCCTCTACCTATCCCAAACTACGGGGAAATCTAAAATCCTATTCTATATGCTTCTTCCCTAAGCGCATCTATCCTAAGCTGTTGTACGTCTGTAGTGGATCCCATGTCTATACCTAGCATGCTAGCATAGTAAACAATCATATTGTCTGAAATAAATCTCAAAATTGAAAACTCATCTCCACATGAAGATGTTGGTTCCTTTGCCTTTGCTGCTGATTTAATTAGGTCCTCCTCACTAGGACCCTTAGATTCCCATCTATCAATTTGTCTCTTCCTCTTCCTCTTTACCTCTTCACCCCCAATCCCCGTGGCCTCTAAGCGTGGCTTCTTTAGTTTTCCTGTACATGGAGTTAAATCTCTCACCTGCCTTTCCCACCTCTCGTTTTCAATCTTAGAGTCATGAATATCCTTCCCTACCCCATAAAGAGCACCTATGATATCATCATCCAAATGGGAGTCCACCTTCTCCCTTAGCTTTGGCTCTCCATCTTGAAAAGTTCCTGTACCTCCTTCCTGGATCTGCGCCCCTTCGACACCATCTTCAACATCCACACTTTGTTCATCCTCCTCCACCTATAGTAGCTTATTGTTACTGTCAACCTTTGGCCACAACCCAGTATTCGCCACTTCATCTCCCATGCTGCTCATAACTCCCTTTTCTCTATTGTCCTGTCGAGTCACAAATGGTGGCCCATTAATGTTAATAACGTTACCTATCCCAAGCCCAATAGTACTCATATTAGTGGAAACTGCCTTGATTGCCAGCTCGACAGCATCCCGAAATTCTGCGCGAGTCACAGTCATGACAGCTGATTGAGCAGTTGTGGGCCCCGCTGACTGTGCACAGGCTGTCAACCTCCCAGTTGTAACTATCCCCTCAATAGTACCTCGTACATTTGAAATGACTTGCGCCGCATCTGCTCTTCCGCCGAACCCGTCTCCTCCAGCTGGCCCTACCTTTGACCCCCTTTTCGATACATCACGTCCCTTCAATCCACTCAAATAATAGCCTTCCTCCTCCTCCAGATTTGTTGTAAGCACCGGAACGATGTGATGCTATTTTGTAGGGTGCAGATGAAACCCCCTTTGATTTGACGGTGTGCCATCTTTTGCCGCTTTTAGACTATTCGCACCCAACGGACGGATGAGATCTCCTACTCCACGATCTAGTGGCTGTCGATCGTCTTCAACCTCAGTCTCCCTTTCCATTCGCATATTCGACATATCGTCTGAGATCTCCGGTGACTCCCGAAACAAAACCTTCTTTTTCCTCTCAACAACAACTTTCACCTCATGTCTCTCCTCTTCGAATTCCGCGATGATCACTGACAGGATAAAGGCTAAGAACATCTACACCAATTTGGATCCTGGCATACTCACGCCGAGTTTGGAGATTCTTTTTCTTATCGATTGAAATTAAGTACCCAAACCCTCCAATCAGATTTTGAAGCGCCGAGCGCACCCAACAATGAAACGGAAAATTGAACAGACGCACCCAAATCTCGGCGTTTGGTCCATCTTCATAGACCCATAGCTTCTCGACCATCTACTCATCGTCACGTACCAATCTTCGCCCTCTAGACTTCCAATAGAAAGCAACTCTCTAATTCTTTCCTCGGAGACGCAGAATACTATGTATACGTCTTGCTTAACCTTTTGAATTTCCTAGTTAATCCGCATTCTTGGCCTAATGCTATCTGAGAGCAACTCTGAAATCTCTGCCACTGAAGGATTCCCTGTGTGAATCTTAAGAATTAACACAGCTTCATTCGACTCCCGAATTCGGCCATGATCGGCGTGGGCATAATGACCGCTTTGATAATTTTCCTTCCTGCATCGTAGCTATCCTCCGACCTCACATTCTCTATCTTGTTGGCCATTACCTTGGATGTCTCCACTGGACCAGATGACAGGGAGTGCCTACTTCCTCCCGTTTTGCTAGTGGGGCAGTTCTTGGAGATGTGGCCGAATTTCTTACACGCGTAACAGAACCAGTCGTTAACGAATTCGTGTATAGAGTGACCTTTCTCCGTGCATTTGTGGCATTGGGTCAGCTTCGATGGCCCTGAAGGAGCAGACGACGATGAGGAGTTTAGCTTTTTGGCTTTCTTCTCTGCCTTTTTAACTCTCTTAGGCTTGTATAAGATCCACTCCCCTTCCTCATCTTCCTTCTTCTTCATCAATTCCACCTCCGACGAGCCACCCCCACGTCTTTGGGGTACCCGTTCTGGTCCAATTTTGTTTCTAGTAGTGGCCTCTAGGTACGATTTCCTATAAGTCGACGGTGGTCGGAAAGTCTCTCTTTCCGCCTCCGATGCCTCGACTTGGCCCTTACCCACCGGAGATCGACGACGGGCTTCGGATCTTCCTTGCCTCGACCAACCTCTATGGTATAGTCGTGCGTCCCTCGTCTGAGAGCGACCTCTAACTCTCGTCTCATCTAAAGCCTCAACCTCAGACCTACCTCTGAACTCTGGGCGTCATTTGACCTCCTCCACTCTACCTCTCTTGGCCATCGAGCGATGTTGGCTGAGATGCAGCTTGCTATTTTGGAGTGAGTCTTTTTGGTGGCCTCTCTGGATGCCTCTCTGGGTTTCTCTATGAGCGAGTATGTTTATTTTGTTGCATTGCCATTATGTTAAGTGCGGAAATTTGGAGCTCTTCTGAATCACAATTGAACATATGGGTAAAGTATTTGAATGCCTCACAACTATTGCCTGCATGAGCATGTGAAGAAATTCAAGCAGTCTAAGAGTCTACAATTGTTTCAGGCATTTCCATGTAACATTTGGTGGGTAAGCTTCCATTAGTTGTGCATTGCCATTAAATTGTTTGCAATGGGAACAGGGATACACAGACCTCCTAGACCTCACCTCATCACTCGGAACTGCTGTTTTTAAGCGAATTGGTGAAGTATTTCAGCAGCCTTATGAAGGAACGATCGGCTGCAATTCCTTCGCTGCTCCTGTTGCCGCACTACCATATGCTAGTGAAGCTGGATCTAAACGACGCTGAGAATAAAATTGATAAATCAATGCCTGAAAGAAATACATGCAGATAGAAGTGTAAACATAAATGGAATTGCAGCCAACTCAAAATGGTGTATCAATGATTTGATATGTGAATTGTGTATAGTATTCTTGTACATAATAAGTTATGGGCATGGCGATCTTCTGCCTACCAAAGCATCAGAGAGTGGAAATTCCCTCTTCCAATTATAGGGAATGAAAGCATTGCTGTAAAATAGAATTGATTTTGATTCCCGTCCAAGTATTTGAACCACTTACCGTGAAATCTAATGATTTATATCTACAAGTGAACTCCTTGATACATTTATCAGGTTAACCCAAATCTTTCAAATACACAATCTTTAGAGTACAATGAAGTTAAAGAATTACCAGCATCATATGAAAGTGAATAGTTCTGCATGAAAATGTACCAAAAAGATGTATATTATGGTATGTGATAAATTGGATAAACTCAAGAATAAATAAAAGTTAGCTCGACTACTGGCCCTGGTTTGAAACAAAGTTCGATAGCCACAGCCTACAGGTATTTTTTAAGTGAAGACAGAGGAATATATGCAACCTATAGGTAGCTTTACCTTTACCTACAAAGTTTTGATATGACCATGTGGCAAATCAAGTTTTTGGACGTGAGATGTCTTATAGTTTTCTTGGAGGTGAGATAAAGAGTTATCTTAACTTTCGGGCCCAAAAGTTTAAAATACCTATAGCTATCTATCGAAAAATATTTCCAAGCAAAGGCATAGGTCGGATAACTATAGGTATCATAAATACCTCCATTGAAGCTCCAGTTATCATACCTTCATTACTGATATGGGTCAGGAATAACGTGGCCCATCCTGAGCCACTGGATCCCCTCAGGATACGCGCTCTTTCTGATCCTTCAGATCTGCCAAATCAGCACCGAAAAACTGCCCGGAGCTCTGCCACGTCAGCCCGGAAACCACTCCGGCGTCTGCCACGTCAGCCCTATACCGTTCGGCTTTCCACCGCTTTAGCCACTCGGGTAACCGGGTCCGGACCCAGCCCCAAACAGGGTCTGGACCCGATTGGCTTTCCCTATAAATACCAGACCCTCCCCCCTGTCTGCAGGTAATCAATCTTTCTTCCACAAAATCCTAGTTACTGCTACTCTCTCTCAGAGACTAACTAGATCATCGGAGGGTCTGCCACCGGGACCAACCCCGGTGTTCCTAGACCGTCTGCAGGTACACGAGGCCTCGGATCCGAGCCTCCTGATCCGAGCCGAGCATCCAGCCCCGCCTCACTCCAGCCTGTCACCGGTACCGTTCGGCCAGCCGAGGGTCGTCTGATTAAGAGCTTCCTCCTTCAAATACAAATCGAGTAAGAACTCACACCTGGTGCATCCACACATCTCCCAGAAACAAACCACATCAGGTTGGCGCCGTCTGTGGGAAAGCTACTTCAGAAGCCGACCCGAGCCCGACCATCAAGGTACCTCGACAGCCGAACTCTCATGGCCCCCAAAGCCAAGAAGGCTGCTACCTCCGCACCTAGGCAGGACTTGCCCCCGCCGAGTGCTGCCGCCGAAGCGCACACATCCAATCATGGGGCTCCCCGTCAGGGACCCCAGCCGAGTGCCTCCCGTCCAGCCCAGCCCGACTTACGGGGGGTAATCATAAACCGACAGGTTAGCCGCAGCAGGGGAAGGGCCGCTTCCAACCCGGCCCCGAACCATCCAAAACCACCGTCCCAAGGACGGAGGCCAGCGCTCAGCCGCGTCGGACGACAACATTCGGCTCGACCGAACCGGGTCGAGGGAGCCCCGATCACTCACCAGGAGTTCCAGGACTTCCAGAGGGAAATCCTGGGGGCCCTCCGAGGGGCCCCCAACAAGGAGGATGTCCGTCATTCTCAAACCAGGTCGGACGCCGAGGCCAACGTGTCCCGCCCATCAACGATCCCACTAGAGTACCATGGCGATCTCCTAAGGCACCTCCAAGAAATGGAGGATCGCCTCGACCACATAAGCGATGGCAGTCCTGGAGCGGCTCAGGGATACAGACCTGTCCGACCTCCTTTCTCCGCCTTCATCCTCCAAGCGAAAATACCCCGAAATTTCCGACCACCTCAGTTCGAGACCTATGACGGCGAGGGAGATCCTGCTGATCACATGGAGGGTTTCAAAACCCTGATGATGATTCACAGCGCTTCGGATCCCCTGCTGTGCCGAGCCTTCCCTGCCACCCTCCGGGGTCCGGCTCGGGAATGGTTCTCCAAGCTAATCCCCGACTCCATTTGCTCCTTCGACCAGCTGGAGGGCAATTTCCTTGCCCACTTTGTCACCAGCCGGAAGGCCGAGAGGACAAGTGCTTCCTTACTTGGACTCAGGCAGAAGGAAGGGGAATCGCTCAGAGTGTTCGTCCGGAGGTTCACCGCAGAGGCAAGGTCGGTCTCCTCCCTCGATCCTGGCATCGCCTTCGCGGCATTTCGGCACAACGTCCGTCATGGACAGCTGAAAGCCTCCCTGGCAAAGAAACCCCCCATCGATTTTCCCGACCTCCTCAACAGGGTCGAGAAGTACATCAGGGCGGAAGAGGCCCTAAACCCAGAAGAGTCCAGGGAGGCCCCCGGGAAGGGAAAGCGGAAGGCCGAAGAAGTCGAGCCATCAAAGAAGGCTCCAAGGGACGCGGGCGCCATGAAGAAGGTCCCGCCGGTCCCTCGCTTCGAGAGGTATACCCCGCTAACCCAAAATGTGTCCTCCATTCTCTTGGCGATCGAGGACAGGGACCTCGTCCAGTACCCTCCTCGTCCGTCCAACAATACCAGCAAGAAAAGGGATCAGCGGTTCTACTGCCGCTTCCACCGAGACAACGGGCACGACACGGATCACTGCCGTGCCCTGAAAGATGAGATCGAGGCCCTCATTCAGCGAGGGTACCTCCGGGAGTACAAGCGAGAGGAAGCTCGGGGACAGAAAGGAACAGGAGGACTCCACCTCCTCCTCGAGCTCCCCGGCAGCTCCTCGAGCGAGAGCAGGAGCTTGATGAGCCTGAGGGCCAAGCCATATTACACTGCATCCACAGGGGGCCCATGGGAGGGGAGTCCAACACTTCCCGCAAGGTGTTCATTCGGGATGTTAACGCCGTCCAAGGTCCTCTCCCCCCTCAGATCCAGCAACTCCCTGTCTCCTTCTCGGGGGGAAGACCTGGAGGGGGTGCGGCTCCCTCATTGCGACGCCCTCGTCATCAACCTCAGCATGGCCAATTTTGATGCTCGGCGAATCCTTGTGGACAACGGGAGCTCGGTCAACATTCTATTTCTCGAAGCCTTCGAGAACCTAAAGCTCTCCCGCGACAAGCTAAAGCCGGCGGGGTACACCTTGCACGGGTTCTCGGGCGTCCCTGTAACAATTGAGGGGATCGTCACACTAGACGTCACGGCGGGTACGACCCCAAACCGAAGAACCGAGTCCATGGACTTTATGGTGGTAAACGTCAAGGCAGCCTACAATGCAATACTCGGTCGCCCGGGCCTCTGCTCCCTCCAAGCTGTCCCCTCGGCCTATCACCAGAAGATGAAGTTCCCTACCAATACTAGAGTAGGAGTAGTTCGGGGGAACCAGGAAGCTGCTCGCTCATGCTACATGACAGCAATCGGGAGCGGCGTGTTTCCCCTCGACGTCGTCGAGATGCAGCCCCAGAGGACCCAGCCAGAGCCCGAGTCGGCAGACGAGCTGGAAGATGTCTCGTTCGGGACAGGGGATCCGTCGAAGCACTTTCGGGTAAGTTGCTCCCTCACCCCTCACCTTAAGTCCTCCCTCATCTTCTGCATTCGCCGCAATGTCGACCTCTTCGCCTGGAAGCCTTCTGACATGCCCGGTATCTCCGAGGATCTCATCATGCACAAACTCAGCGTGATCCCCGGGTCGAAGCCGGTTGTCCAAAAGCGACGTAAGTTCGCTCCGGAGCGACAGCAGGCGGTAAATACGGAAGTCGACAAGCTCCTGACCGAACGCTTCATCCAAGAAGTCAGCTACCCCGAGTGGCTGGCGAACATCGTCATGGTCAAGAAGGCGAGCGGAAGCTGGAGGATCTGTATAGATTTTACGGACCTCAACAAGGCGTGCCCCAAGGATCCATTCCCTCTCCCCAGAATCGATGCTCTTATCGATGCAACATCGGGTCACGAGCTTCTATCCTTCATGGATGCCTTCTCAGGCTACAACCAGATCCGCATGTTCCCTCTCGACATCGCCAAGACGTCCTTCGTCACAGACCAGGGGCTATACTTTTACAGGGTCATGCCCTTCGGGCTAAAGAACGACGGCACCACTTATCAGAGGCTCGTCAACCGGGTCTTCAAGGAGCAAATCGGGCGCAATATGGAGGTGTACGTAGACGACATGCTCGTCAAGAGCCAGCGGGGGGAGGATCACTTCGCCGATCTAGAGGAGGCCTTTGGGGTCCTTCGAACCCATAACATGAGACTCAATCCGGCCAAGTGCGCTTTCGGCGTCTCCTCGGGAAAGTTTCTTGGCTTCATTGTCAACCAGCGAGGCATCGAGGCGAACCCCGGAAAGATCCAGGCCATAATAGACATGGCCCCTCCCAGGAACATCAAAGAGGTCCAGCGGCTGACGGGAAGACTGGCGGCCATCGGCCGTTTCCTCTCCAAGTCTGGAGAGAAGTCTCTTCCGTTCTTCAAAGCCCTGCGCGGCACCGGAGGGTTCGAGTGGGCTACCCAATAGCAAGAGGCCTTCACCCAATTGAAGGAGTACCTCGCAAACCCTCCCCTCCTCAGCAAGCCCGACCAGGGGAGCCACTCTGGCTCTACCTGTCATCCTCGGAGAAGGTGCTCAGCGCCGTTCTCGTTCGGGAGGAAGAGGGATCACAGAAGCCTCTATACTATGTCAGCAAGGTCCTGCTCGACGCCGAGACCAGATACTCTCGGATGGAGAAAGTAGCGTACGCCTTGGTCATGGCCTCGCGAAAACTCCGTCCATATTTTCAATCTCATTCGGTCCAGGTACTGACAGACCAACCCCTGAAGGCCGTGCTCTACAAGCCGGATAGCTCGGGTCGACTCGTCAAATGGTCGATCGAGTCCGCCCTCATCGTCATTGGCTATCAACCTAGAACAACCATCAAAGGGTAGGCCCTTGCAGAATTCATCACGGAATGCACCATCTCCGAGCATCCCGCGAGCAAGGAGGCCGACCAGACGTGGGAAGTTTACGTCGATGGCTCCTCCTGCGAGGCGGGTAGCGGAGCTGGCATTATTCTGCGAGGCCCAGATGGTTTTCTTCTCCAATACTGCCTCCGCCTCAACTTCCCGGCCTCCAACAACGAGGCCGAGTACGAGGCCATGATCTCCGGGCTCACCCTGGCTCATCAGGCCGGTGCCAGATAGATCAGGGCTTTTAGCGACTCCCAGCTCGTGGTCAACTAGATCACCGGGGAGTACGAGGCCCGTGACGATCGAATGGTCCGGTACCGAGCTGTAGTTCAACGCCTACTGACGTCCTTCGACGAGTCGGCTATTTTGAGGATCCCCCGGGAACAGAATGTCCAGGCTGACGCCCTGTCAAAGCTGGCTTCCTCATCCTTCGAAGGTCTGGACCGCACGGTCCTGATCGAAGTCATGTTGAAACCAAGCATCGACATCCCGGAGGTCCTGTGTATTGAAGACGGAGCTCCCCTCGACGACTGGACCACTCTTATTAGGCGATTTCTCGTCAAGGGAGAGCTCCCCGAAGACCGAGCTGAGGCAAGACGGGTCAGGGCCCGAGCAGAAAGATTCACAATGATCAACTCAACACTCTTCAAAAGGTCCTACACAACCTCGGATGGCCGACCCTATCTCCGCTGCCTCACTCCAGATGAAGCCAAATATGCTCTCAAGGAGCTACACGAGGGGATCGGCGGATGCCACATGGGAAGCCGCTCGCTCGCGCGGAAGGCTTTGAATCACGGGTACTACTGGCCCACCATGTTGCAAGACGCCTAACCCTTGTCAAGAAATGTGGTCCCTGTCAAAGGTTCTCGCCCATCAAAAGGGCTCCGCAAGCAAACCTCCGGTCCATGGCCAGTCCGACCACCTTTGCAATGTGGGGGATGGATCTGGTAGGCCCATTTCCGAAAGTAACGGGCCAGCGAAAGTTCCTCATTGTGGCGATCGACAATTTCACCAAGTGGATCGAGGCCGAGCCATTAGCAACGATCACCGAACAGCAGACCCAGCAGTTCTTCTGGAAACACATCGTCTGTCGGTTCGGGATTCCGCAGGTGCTCATCACGGATAATGGGACTCAATTCGCGGGTAAGAATTTCTACAAGTTCTGCGAAGATCTCGGGATCCAGCAGCGCTTCTCTTCAGTATGCCATCCGCAGTCCAACGGCCAGGCCGAGAATGCGAACCGCCAAATCCTCGACGGTCTCAAGAAACGACTCGATAACGCTTCCAAGGGGTTATGGGTCGACGAATTACCGTGTTCTCTGGGCCCACCACACGATAAAGAGAATCCCCACGGGAGAATCTCCTTTCAATTTAACATACGGAGCTGAGGCCGTCATTCCCTTGGAGATTAGGATCCCTTCACCCCGAATCATGGCTTTCGACGAGGCCGCCAACTCGCAACAGCTGCGAGCCGACCTGGACCTCATAGACGAGGTCAGAGAAAAGTCCGCCATTAGAAGAAGCATCTACCAGCAGAGAGTTGAGAAGTTCTACAACCAGAAGGTGCGCCCAACCAACATCAAACTCAGAGACCTTGTCCTCCGAAAACTGGTGGTATCCAATCCCGGCCAGAAGAGAAAGTTGGCACCAAATTGGGAAGGCCCCTATAAAGTATCCGAAGTTGTGCGCCCAAGCACGTACCGCCTGACCAGCACTGAAGGCAAGCCCATCAAGAGGCCCTGGAACGCGGAGCACTTAATTAAGTTCTTAGGAGGAGAGTAGTCTCCATGTAAAATATCATAATTGTAATCAGCACGTCGTGCCTAGTCTTTTGTAAGGTTTAAATATATTGTAAATATGCCAACTTTCTTAAAACGAGCCCACGGCTTCATATCTTGTAACAAATAAAGGACACATCTCGAGATCGGCGCTCGGATAACAGCGCGAGACCAAAAAGCTTCACTTACAAGCATAGGGTTCGGCGCTTGGATAACAGCGCGAGCCCAAAAAGCATTCCTTACAAGCTTAGGGGTCGGCACTCGGATAACAGCGCGAGCCCAAAAAGCTTCCCTTACAAGCTTAGGGGTCGGCGCTCGGATAATAGCGCGAGCCCAAAAAGCTTCCATTACAAGCTTAGGGTTCGGTGCTCGGGCGGCTCAGCCTGGTTGGTTTCTTGATAAACGTACATCCAGTCAAACAACTCTGTTTCAACCACGCTCACACCGTCTCTCCCTGAGAACATGTGCAGGAGCTCGGCGTCGACCTCGAGCAAGGCGGGTGCCTTCTCCAAGGCACCGCGACCTTGACACTCGGCGGCGACCCTCTGCTACGCCTGCAGTTGCCTTTCTCACCGGTATGGGGGTTCGGCATCCGTCCCTCGCTCGGTTTCGGCTCCTTGGAGCCCATCAACCTATGGACGAGGCGACATCCGCCAACCACGCCCGCACCGTCTCTCCCTGAGAACATGGGCAGGAGCTCGGCATCGACCCCGAGCAAGGCGGGTGCCTTCTCCAAGGCACTGCGACCTTGACACTCGGCGGCGACCCTCTGCTACGCCTGCAGTTGCCTTTCTCACCGGTATGGGTGCTCGGCATCCGTCCCTCGCTCGGTTTGGGCTCCTTGGAACCCATCAACCTATGCACGAGGCGACATCCGCCAGCCACGCCCGCACCGTCTCTCCCTGAGAACATGTGCACGAGCTCGGCGTCGACCCCGAGCAAGGCGGGTGCCTTCTCCAAGGCACCGCAACCTTGACGATCGGCGGCGACCCTCTGCTACGCCTGCAGTTGCCTTTCTCACCGGTATGGGGGCTCGGCATCCGTCCCTCGCTCGGTTTGGGGCTCCTTAGAACCCATCAACCTATGCACGAGGCGACATCCACCAGCCACGCCCGCACCGTCTCTTCCTGAGAACATGTGCAGGAGCTCGGTGTCAACCCCGAGCAAGGCGGGTGCCTTCTCCATGGCACCGCGACCTTGACGCTCGGCGGCGACCCTTTGCTATGCCTGCAGTTGCCTTTCTCACCGGTATGGGGGCTCGGCATCCGTCCCTCGCTCGGTTTGGGCTCCTTGGAACCCATCAACCTATGCACGAGGCGACATCCGCCAGCCACGCCCACACCGTCTCTCCCTTAGAACATGTGCAGGAGCTCGGCATCGACCCCGAGCAAGGTGGGTGCCTTCTTCAAGGTACCGCGACCTTGACTCTCGGCGGCGACCCTCTACTACGCCTGCAGTTGCCTTTCTCACCGGTATGGGGGCTCGGCATCCGTCCCTCGCTCGGTTTGGGCTCCTTGGAACCCATCAACCTATGCGCGCATGAGGCGACATCCGCTAGCCACGCCCGCACCGTCTCTCCCTGAGAACATGTGCAGGAGCTCGGCGTCGACCCCGAGCAAGGCGGGTGCCTTCTCCAAGGCACCGCGACCTTGATGCTCGGCGGCGACCCTCTGCTACGCCTGCAGTTGCCTTTCTCACCGGTATGGGGGCTCAGCATCCGTCCCTCGCTCGGTTTGGGCTCCTTGGAACCCATCAACCTATGCACGAGGCGACATCCGCCAGCCATGCCCGCACCGTATCTCCCTGAGAACATGTGCAGGAGCTCGGCGTCGACCCCGAGCAAGGCAGGTGCCTCTCCAAGGCACCGCGACCTTGACACTCGGCAGCGACCCTCTGCTACGCCTGCAGTTGCCTTTCTCACCGGTATGGGAGCTCGGCATCCATCCCTCGCTCGGTTTGGGCTCCTTGAAAGCCCATCAACCTATGTACGAGGCGACATCCGCCAGCCACGCCCGCACCGTCTCTCCCCGAGAACATGTGCAGGAGCTCGGCATCGACCCCGAGCAAGGCGGGTGCCTTCTCCAAGGCACCGCGACCTTGACGCTCGGTGGGGACCTCGACACTTGCAAATGGTTCTTACAAAACATGGGGGCTCGACGGACCGTAGCACCACGCTCAGTCCCGACCCAGTGTTGACAATATTTTATTAAGGTTTAGAGCGTCCACCTTCGGCAGACGCCCCGAGCCGCGTGTCGAATTATTGACCACCCTCTCACCCACGAACAATTCGGGGTTTTACGGCTTTGACCAGCCTAAACCCCGAATTGTTCGAGGATGGCAGGGGGGCCATCGACCCACTGCTCTCTCTGTCGCGGAACAAACGCTCCGAGCCTTAGAGCTGTTCGGCTGACCCTCCTCTCGCCCCCGAACAACTCGAGGTTTACTGCTCTTACGAGCCCAAAACCCCGAATTGTTCCCGGACGGCAGAAGAGCCACCACGCTTCGGCTCCCCCCGACCCCCCGAACCGATCGATCGGCCCACCACTCACCAACGAACCACCCGGGGTCTCACGGCCCTAACGGCCTGAACCCCGAATAGTCCGAGGGTGATCGGTGTGCCTCCGATCCGGAGTACTCGGAAACATTATATTCTCCGGGCGCCCGCCTTTGGCAGGCACCCGAGTCAGACGGCTCATTGCCTGATAACCAACGAGGGGAGTAGGGGATTATATAGCCCCTTGAGGCCCTCATTTATTGCGTCTAGGAATACGAAACGACGGAAGGCGAAATGTCGCCATAAATGCTCATGGGAATGCGAAACGTCGTCAGTTATTGCTTATCGAAAAGCTAACCGCCGCGACCGTCGCGCCCGTTGCAACTAGCCCGGCAGCGGTCCCTAACAACCAAAGTGATCAGAGAGTGGAAAATCAAAGGTTCTTATTCATTACTCATTGCTTACAACTCAATGAACACCGATAGAAATACAATGAAAAAGCTCACAACTCACTCACTCGGCCGCGAACTCGAATTCGGGACTTCCATCACGCCCGGCCGGACCGGCCCGGGAAGACACGCCTGCCACCGAGCTTCCCGCATCTTCGGGCTGCACCCCATCTGGTAGAAATATCGGAGACCGCCCTGGGGTCGCGTTGCTGGCCCCTTCTATCAAACCAGCGCCCAACACCAGCTTCAGTCTGCGGATCTCCAGCTCCTTCTCAACTACGGCCTCACGAAGTATCAACGACCAGCCTGTCTCGACAACCCACCAGTCCCGGTCGGCTACGGCCTTCTTCAGGCATGCCAACTCCAAACCGAGCTCCCTGGACTTGTTCAGAAAATAGTTAAAGGCGGCGGCTCGGTCCCGAGCTTGCTTCTGTTGACGAAGCAAAACTGCCTCCGTGGCCTCCTCCCCCGTACGATCTAGGGGTACCTCGGAAAAAACGGGGAGGGCGACACTGGTCCCGTGCGTCTATCAAAAGACGAGAACAAACATCACAAAAAACACAAGTCTGAAAGGATCGGCCCAAAAAGTAAATTTCATTGCTTTCAAAAAATTTGATACAAAAGCCGCGATGGCCAGTCCGCCCAAGGCATTTACATCGAAACAAGAAAAGAAAGAAAAAGATCTATTCTTGAGGGGGGGTGGCACCTCTTCATCGACCTGGTTGCCTCCCGTATCATCGCCCCCCGGGGTGAGAGGAAGGTTCGGCGTCCACCCATAGTGGAGATGGTTCACGTGCTGCTCGGGGTATATCTGTTTAAAATGGGACTTAGCTTGTTCATACGCCTCATCCTGCACCACCATGATGGTATCCCCCAAGACCGACTCCATTTCCTCGATTGCCTTCTTCCCCTTCGCCGTCTCGGCCTCGATCTTCGCCTTAAGGTCCGCCCGGTCCTGCTTGTGGATCTTGCAGAGCGACTCAATCTGGGCCTCGTGGACGGCCACCATAGCCCGGGCCTCTTTCAGCTCGTCCGTGGCCTTGTTCAGCTCACGGAGGTACTTCTCCGCATTCCGCCTCTCAGCGAGCATCTCCTTCTCCAGGCACTTGTGGAAGTGCTGGCCATGGAGCATCGCCTGTACGAAGAGAGAGAGATCAGAAAATCTCCCAAGTCTTAGAAAATAAAGCCAAGCCCACTTACCGAGAGGGTCGCCTGAAACCGCCGTATGTAGGCCTGGTCCGCCATCTGCACCGCCAGGACCATCCGATCGCGCTCGGTGGCGCACTTCGAGACGAACTCGACCGCCACAGGCCCGTCGAGCAGAGTATCGCCCCGCACGATGGACCAATCGGGGGCAAATGGTAGCGTGGCCTGCCTGCTCACCATCTCCTCCACGCTCGGCCGGAGAGGGGGGAGCCCTTTTTCCGAGGCATCTACGGTCTTGCCCTAACCGCCAGCTGCGTCCCGAGCACCCCTCGACGGGTGGGAGGAATGGGAGTGTGGCCTCTTGGTCTTCTTCGTCGGGGAGGGCTCCTCGGCAGCCGATGCCTGCACCTGGGAGGACGCGCCTGCCTACGCGGCAAGCTTTCGCTTCTCGGCCGCTATTCTCTCCTGCTCGGCCTTCTTCCTCTTCTCTACCCTCGCCTTCTCGGCGACAGCGAGCAACAACTTCTTCGCGTCCGCCTGTTGGGTCGTCATCCCTACAAAAATACAGAAGAAAAGCTAATGTTAACACGAAGGCAGGATATGAACATATTCAGAAAGAGGCATACTGGGGTCGGCAGGACTCAATCCGGCCCGGGCGAGGTGTATCTCGGTCACTCGAGGCCACGCTATACTATGCCCCCCAGTGATCTTCTCCACCCTCTTCCACTCTTTGGCAGTCAGGTCGCTCTTCCTTGGAGGCTTGTGCTTCGGCTTGACGAAGTTCCACTGGTCGAGATTCCCCAAGACCCCTCAGTCCGAACCACAAAATACTTATCCTTCCACGCCTTTATAGAGTCCGGGTGACCGTGCATAACCTTCTTATGCGGCCTCGGCGAAAAGTAAAATATCCCCTCCTGATCTCCGAGCGAACCAAGCCCAAAAATAGCTCAGAAATACGTCAGCCTCGGCCTCACTCCTTTCTCCTGACACTTCAGCATGTAGCAGACTAAATGTTTCCAGGAGTTCGGACCGTACTGCATGGGACACAGCTTCGCCCAGTTCAAAACCCTCTTCACGAAGGGATGGAGGGGCAGCCTCAGCCCCGAGAGGAAGGCGTCCTCAGGAAACATACAATACCCCGGTGCCAGAGCCGGGGTTGGCCGAATACCCGGGCTCGGAAGGCAGAGCTCGAACTCCCGCGGTATGTAATAGGCAGCCCTGATAATGTTGAGGTACTCCGCCTTCAGAATGCTCGGGATGCTATCTGCACGGATCTTCACCCGAGTGTCTTCGCCCGGCACGGGAGGGATCGGTTGGATGTCCTTAATGTCGTCATGGTACATACGAATAGACCCTGGATTCTTGAAAGTGACCGGGGGAACATCGAGACCCGATCTCGGCGCATACTCGTCGGGCGAGGAAGGACTGTGGGGAATTGTCATGACTTTCTTCTTCTGACGAGGGCGAGCCTTACGCTCGGGGGACGGCATCGACAAAGGGGGTAGTGGAGGAAGATCTTCTCCGACCCCAGTCGGCCCCCCAGCCGTGCTCTGACCAGCCTCCTGTTCGTCGACCTCCTCCTCTTCATCTCCCTCGTCTTCCTCGTCACCCTCGGCGACCTGATCATCTTCGTCCCCCTCCTCTTCATCATCATCCAACTCCTGATCCGGTTCCTCCTCGTCCTCGTCCTCGCCGTCCCCCTCATCCTCTTCCTCCTCGTCACCCTCTTCCATGGGCTCCTTCCCCGGTCTCCTGGACCTCAATGGGGACACCACAAAGACAACATTGTCACCACCGTCTGAACCAGGGTCGGTAAGAACCTCCTCCTTCACCTTGTACTTGCTCAAGGATGAGGACGTTTCCTGCTCCGATTCCTCCGCAGAACAACCTGACGAGCTAGCCTCGGATCCGGACTAAGTTCGCGACATTACTAAAAGAAAAATACTAACCTGGAGCGTAGAAAGTTACGATCACCGGAAAATCTGCTGACGGCAAGTAAGATTCCCGCTCTCGTTGAAAATTGGAAAGTGAGTAATAAAATGAGGATGAAGAAATGAGGGAGGGGGATGGGGTTTAAAAGGGGAAAGCGACTCCTCGATTTCCGCAAAAAAGATCTGGCCATTGGATCTTAACTACTAAGATCCAACAGCTACCAAGATCTAAAAAAGCTTTAATCTTTGCGCCCATGACGTCAGCAATACGCGTAAAAATTACCCCACTACCCCCAGGCTTCTTTCATCTCCAAAAATGCATTTTTCCACAAGGCAAAAGGGTCGACGCTCGGATAAAACCGCGAGCCATACCGCCTTTTTTTTTCTCAGTATCGGCTCGGAGCTCGGATGGCGTCGCGATCCAGTAATTCCTCTTCTATCTCACAGAAGGGTCGACGCTCGGACGAAACCACGAGCCATACCGCCTTCTTTTTTCTCAGTATCGGCTCGGAGCTCGGATGGCGTCGCGAGCCAGTAATTCCTCTTCTATCTCACAGAAGGGTCAACACTCGGATGAAACTGCGAGCCATACCGCCTTCTTTTTTCTCAGTATCAGCTCGGAGCTCGGATGGCGTCGCGAGCCAGTAATTCCTCTTCTATTTTTCACAGAAGGGTCGACGCTCAGATGAAACCGCAAGCCATACCGCCTTCTTTTTTATCAGTATCAGCTCGGAGCTCGGATGGCGTCGCGAGCCAGTAATTCCTCTTCTATCTCACAGAAGGGTCGACGCTCGGATGAAACCGTGAGCCATACTGCCTTCTTTTTTCTCAGTATCAGCTTGGAGCTCGGATGGCGTCGCGAGCCAGTAATTCCTCTTCTTTCTCACAGAAGGGTCGGAGCTCGGATAAAACCGCGAGCCATACCGCCTCCTCATTTCTCAGTATCGGCTCGGAGCTCGGATGGCTCCACGAGCCAAATAATTACTCTTCTATTTTTCACAGAAGGATCGACGCTCGGATGAAACCGTGGGCCATACCACCTTCTTCTTTCTCGGTGGGGGCTCGGAGCTCGGATAGCATCGCGAGCCAATAATTCCTCTTCTATTTTTTCACAGAAGGGTCGACGCTCGGAGCTCGGATAGCATCGCGAGCCCCAACAACCCTCCTCTATTTTAGGGGGGCTCGGAGCTCGGATGGCATCACGAGCCCCAACTGCACTCCCTGGTTCAAAAGGGGCTCAGCGCTCGGATAGTACCCCGAGCCCCAAATGCCCTCAGGTGTTAGGAGGGGCTCGGAGCTCGGATAGAATCACAAGCCCCATCAGCCCTCCCCTTATCACAAAGGGCTCGGAGCTCGGATGGAATCACGAGCCCCTCTAAGCCCTCCTCTTGCCCAAAAAGCTCGTCTGCCGACCCATAGCGCTCGACGAACCGAGCTCCAAAAGAAGACCTCGCCTCCTCCTCGCTCTTCCAACTAGCAAGGAGCTCGTCTGCCGACCCCTTACGCTCGAGAAATGGAGACCCAAAAGAAAACCTCGCCTCCTCCTCGCTCTTCCAACTAGCGAAGAGCTCAGCTATCGACCCCCTGAGCTCGGCTGCCGACCCTTGGCCCTCAGAACAAAATGAGCCTCCAATGAGATCTCGACATCCCCTCGCTCTTCCAACTAGCGAGTGGACCCCCTCCGACCCTGGGAAGCTCGTCCACCGAGTCCTAGGGCTCGTCTGCCGACCCTCGGAAGCTCATCCACTGAGTCTCATCTGCCGACCCTCGGAAGCTCGTCCACCGAGTCCTAGGGCTCGTCTACTGACCCTCAGGGCTCGTCTGCTGACCCAAAACCTTGCCAACCGTCGCTTTGGCTCTCCTCTCTCCTAAACTTGACCTCCCGCGCGGAATCCAACGAAGGGTCCCTTCCTCCTACCCCCTGGCCTCTTCGGGGAACAACAGATCCTACTTCTTACCCCAATATCTGCTCTTCCCCCAGAGGCAAAGAGTCACTCCTACACGGCTGGACCACCTAGCCCTACAGGAGCGTGGGGCTTGTGATATGGGTCAGGAATAACGTGGCCCATCCTGGGCCACTGGATCCCCTCAGGATACGCGCTCTTCCTGATCCTTCAGATCTGCCACATCAGCGCCGAAAAACTGCCCGGAGCTCTGCCACGTCAGCCTGGAAATCGCTCCGGTGTCTGCCACGTCAGCCCTATACCGCCCGGCTTTCCACCGCTTCAGCCACTCGGGTAACCGGGTCCGGACCCAGCCCCAAACGGGTCTGGGCCCGATTGGCTTCCCCTATAAATACCAGACCCCCCCCTGTCTGCAGGTAATCAATCTTTCTTCCACAAAACCCTAGTTACTGCTACTCTCTCTCAGAGACTAACTAGATCGTCGGAGGGTCTGCCACAGGGACCAACCCCGGTGTTCCTAGACCGTCTGCAGGTACACGAGGCCTCGGATCCAAGCCTCCTGATCCGAGCCGAGCATCCACCCCCGCCTCACTCCAGCCTGTCACCGGTACCGTTCGGCCAGCCAAGGGTCGTCTGATTAAGAGCTTCCTCCTTCAAATACAAATCGAGTAAGAACTCACACCTGGTGCATCCACACGTCTCCCAGAAACAATCCGCATCAATTACAAAACTCTATATATATATATATATATGCATATGCATATGCATATTATGCATATTCTGCTACAGTAGATGGCTATAAATGAGAGTGGATATGAGAATAATGCGTATTATACAGGATGCAACATGAAGTTGCGTCCGATGAAAAAAAATTATTTTTTATTCCTCCGACGCAACTTCACATTGCGTCCCTCAATAAAAATAATAATTAACCGTAAAAAAAACTACAAAAAACTAGTTTAAAAAAAATTCAAAGAAATGTCAGACCATTTTTTTGAATTTTTTTCTCTTCCGACGCAACATGAAGTTGCGTCTGTCTATTTTGGTTTTTTTTATTTTTTTCGTCCGTCTGATCTGATTTGATCTAAATTGTTCAGAGATTTTTATTATTTTAAATTAAATTAATAAAAAATAGTATTCGACGACTGCAGCACAATATTCAAATGCTATATGAATTTATTCATATATGCATAATTTACACAATGACGCTGTGGATGCTCTAACACTTAATAATTAATTTGGCAAGTCGTAGATTAGGGAGTTAGGAGTTAGGATGTTTGTCACAATGCAAAGTTTTGATCCTGACATCCCGCATCAGGTTACAATATATCTATATAATAAAACACAAAGAAAGCTATCAAGTGGTTCTACTTCAATCCCCAAAAAATTAAAGGCCCAGATCTCACCTCACAAAACATATTTTTTCCCTAAAAGTTTCCCTCCAAAACTCGAATTCAAATCCCCCACCCAAAACAACTCCTATATTTATTATTATTTTTTTTTTCTCTCTCTCTCTCTCTCTCCCTCTTCTATTCAAAAAATTAAGAAAATAAAAAATTTTAAAATTTAATTTTTTTTTTAAATCTAAAAAAATAAAATTTTAAAAACTTTAAAAATAGTTCAAAAAAATCAAAAAAATCATATAATATGTTTTTTGCTGGACCCCCAAAAAATTTATCATATAATATGTTTGCTACTTCAATTAATTTGCTCGACCTCCAAAACTATTTTATATTATCAAACAAGGTGTACCGTTCCGAAGACGTGCCGTAGGCACGTGTCAACGGGCAAACCTAGTTCTTTAAAAAAAACAAAAAACAAAAACTCAATCAAATGACTAGTTTAAATAGACATATTATGACACCAACACTTTTAATCAGGAACTATGTAGCCTTAGACCAAAGTAGTATTTTTCAATTGCACGTTTTGAAAAAGAGTTAGAGTTAAACGTGCAATACACGTAAGTCATTATAAAAAAATGGAGTTGAACGGACGATACATTTATTTTTTAAAAATTAAGCAAGAAAAACATTGATGTGTACGTGCGATGCATAGGTTGAAAATAGATTTGAAGTTGCACGTACGATACACCTGTTTGTTTGGTAACAAAAAAAATATTTCTTTTGTGACAAAAAAATATTTAAAATTGTTTATTTGTCACAAACTCTTTCAATAAATAGTAAGTAAATATATTATATTATTGGTAGATAGATGGATAGTAATTTACACATGTGATACATTCTCAATAAAAAAAAATTGAAGTACAAAAAACTGACATAGTGAGGACTCGAACTTGAGACCTCCTTCATATTAGTTATGCACGTTTGATGCACTTGTTGGTAGATTGACAAATGACACTAAGGTCTTCTCCCATTATAATATTAGTAGTAATTTACACGTGCGATGCACGTTTTAATAATTTCAAAAATAAAAATAAAAACTCTGACGTAGGAAGGATTTGAACCGGAAACCTCCTTTACATTAGTTATGTACGTGCGTTGCACATGTTGGTAGAATGGCACAATGACAAATGACACTAAGGCCTTCTCCCATTATAATATTAGAGATTACTAGTAATTTACACGTGTGATGCATGTTTTAATAATTTCAAAAGATAAAAATAAAAGCTCTGATGTAGGGAGGATTTGAATCGAAAACCTCCTTTATATTAGTTTGTACTAGGGGTGGACAACTATTATCCGAACCGACCAATCCGAACCAATTCAACCCGAACCGACCGGTTTTTAACCGAACCAATTGGGGTTTGGATTGGCTCTGTTCTTGATCTTCAATACACAACTGGATCGGTATGTTGTTGGATGAGGCTTTCAAATAACCGATGAAACCGAACCGATCGTACTTCTATTCATAAGTCCATAAAAAATATAGTTCTCCTTTAATTTCTTGAATATAAAAACAGTCATTTCTCATTTTTTTGGAGATACAAATAGTCTTCTTTAATTTTTTTAATACAAACCGAACAATTGTTCTACCTATGTTTTGATTCTCCATAACCTGTGTGTTATGTTGTTGAGAAATGCTTGATTTACAGTGTGACCCAACTTAATAGAATCATGAAGTTGATGTAACATTTAGTAGTTACTTTAATCAAGTCAAGTAGAAATTGTAATCTAAATCTTTTTTTATTGTACCTGAAATTCAATTAGCTATGGTTATTTAATATTTCTTTTATGATAATAAACTAAGATTACAGAAGTATGCAAGTGAAATGGTAGTTTATCTCACCCATTTAAATGTCATAATCTCAAACAATTAGCTCAAAATTTATTAACAACTTGTGGTTTTATGAATCTTCATTTTAAATTTATTTCTAAATAACAAATAGCAAGTTGTTTCGTAAGTTTGATTGAAGTTGATCTTTTAAATTTCAACAAAATAATGAATGCTGTTGAAGGTGAAAAGTAGCACGCCAAACCGACCATCCAATCCAATCCAAACCGAGCTTAATCGGCTTGGATGGAAACCGATCCAATTAAGGTTCGGACTGGTTGCGGATGAGAAAATTAAAAAACCGATCTTCTTTGGATCGGTGGTGGATGGTCCATATTAGGTCATATACCGACCGATGCCCACCCCTAGTTTGTACGTGCGTTGCACATGTTGGTAAAATGACAAATTGATACTAAGGCCTTCTCCCATTATAATATTAGAGATTATTATTATTATTATTATTATTATTATTATTATTATTATTATTAGAGATTAGAGATTAGATATTAGAGATGGAGAAAAATCCATATAGCAAAACATTAATTTTAATACAATAAATTTGTTATAGGCCCTAGCATAATTGTTTTTTTTTGTTTTTTGGTATTCTGGAAAATCGAAGGCCCTTGCTTTTTTCAACAACGTCCAAAAACTCCTCATCTACAGTCAGTCAGCTTTCAGTGCCTCCTCACTCATAACAACCTCTAAAGTCTTGCTCCCTGCTTTTGGTCCCTGATAAACCTCCATCATTCCGTCCAATTTAAGCTCATACCCGCTTCGCACTGCCACTGGCCACCCCAACCCGAAATCATTCCCATAAATATCAAACCTTGGTGAGCTCCCTGTTGCCAAATAAGTTCGTCCAAACTTGTCCGTAAATGTAAAGGAAGGACTCTTTGTCCATGACTCCACCCAATCATAGGCTGTGTTTGGCAAACTTAATTTAAAGTTTGTTTAGCCAAAAGTTTGTTTTTCTAACAGCATTTCAGGTAATCTGCATCCAATCCTCTTTCACATTTCTTTCTTCGGCTCGGTCTCGGCTACGTGTCCTTTGGATCAAAAGCCCGCTTAGAAGTGGAGCGGATTCGATATGTTCATAACTATACCAAATAGAGCCTATCGCTATTAGACTCTTACAATCTAACATCTTGGCAAAAACTCTCAATGCCTCACTAGGATTGCCTGCATGGGTGTGTGCCGATATCGGAGTAGTTCAAAAAACTATATTTCATTCGGCCTTTCATCAAACACTTGAGGGACATCTTTGTAAATCATTAACTCGATAAACATTCCTATTAAATTGTTTGAGATGACGAAGAAGTTGACAAACCAAGCTTGACTAGCTGGGAATGGAGTGAAAATAGGAGCTTGAAGTTCTTATTATTGCGTCGAAATCTGAAAGCAGTGAAGAGAATGATGATGCAAATTAATGGGATCGTGTGTAAATTGATTCTAAGGAGACAAGGAATGTTATTGATGATATTAAAGATGTGATTTTTTGTTTTAAAATTGTTAACAAGATTTCTGGAATCAAACAATTGCTAGCTAAATTTTAAATGTGATTGTACTTTGGGATGTTTTTATTGGGATGCCCAAATTCAAGCTCTTAGAGCAACCATGCTCCTTCGCTATTTTGCCAAAATTCTCAAATTTTGGCAAAAAGAGAGCTGCAGTCGTTTTTCATTTTGCCAAAATTTGAAAATTTTGGAACAATTCCTTCTCGTATTTGAGAAAGTTTTTGAGAATTCTTAAATTATAAGAGACGGAACATGTTGCCCCGTCTCTCCCTAATTAAAAAAAAATCATAAATTTTGAATGAACTGTACATGATGTACCGTCCGTCCCCCCCCCCCCCCCCCCCCCCCCCCCCCCCAAAAAAAAAACCAAAAAAATGGAATAGACGGAACATGTTGTTTCGTCCCTCCATTTTAAAAAATTGATTAGAGTCCAAATGTCTCCAAATATTTCATAAAAACCAAGTCTTGGTTCATTCTTTTTTTCTTCTAAAATGCCAATTTTTGGCAAACGACGAGTGCAGAAACCATCTTTTTGTCAATTCTCAATTTACCATTTTGCCAAATTGAGAAAAACGAGTGTGGATGCTCTTAGCAAGTATTTTGCTTTGGATTTGGGGCAATGAGCATCAAGCTCAAAATGTAAGGGCTATGGGCAGGGACGGAGCTATATGGGGGACTGGGTGGGCTAAGGACACCCGGGAATTTTCATGTACCTCCTTGTTACATTAAATTTGTTTAATTGGTCCACCCACACACAAATATAAAGTTTAAAGCCGCAACTTGTGACATTAACCTCATGGTAGGCACATTCAACCTTTCAACACATTATACAGAGCACCATTTTTATTGTAATATTTTATTGACCTCCTTCATTGTTATTAATTTATTACTGATCAAGGTTATACCCCACTAGCTAGATTGATATATATTACATACATACTCGCATCGCATAAGAAGTGAATGGTGCAAGCGAAACTTGAACACCCAACTTCTTACTTATTATCATAGAGGATGTACTACCAGTCCTTAGTGGCACTCCTTGACGTTCATTACACATTTTCAATCACCCACTATCCAAAAAAATTTTATAAAACCCTTTAAAAGCCAATGAAAGAAAATAATTTAGCTTTTGCATATAAAATATTTGTTAAAATTCCATTATTTTGCTAAGATGTCATAATTGTCTAGAAATGTATTTTTTTTATTTAAAATGTGTACTAGTTATTTTTTAGTAGGACATAAAATAAAATGCATAAGATTTCCTACAATGAAATTTAATATTTTTTTAATATGTGAACATGTATTTTTTATTTATAAATATATTTGAGAAACAAAATATTTATTTGGTACGTTGGTTGGCCCACCTGACAAAAATTTTCTGGTTTCATCCCTGGCTATGGGTATTACTTGTATAGGATGGACATGAACTTCATTGTTTTAAGATCTTACATAAAACCTTTGCTTTGAGATACTCACGGGCCTACGTATCAACTACTCCGAGGGGTTGATGAGACAACCCTTGTTGAGGCAGCTTCCATTCTCAATTGCATATCGGATCATTCCCATTTACCTACCTTGGCTTATCTCTAAAGCTGGCGGCCCTCTCCAGAATAGAATGGCAACCCCTTGTTGATAGAGTTGATCGTTGCCTTGCCTGTTAGCAAGGTAACTGTCTATCCCATGGCAATAGGCTCACCCTTGTCAATGCGGTTCTCACAAGCTTCCCTCTCTACTACATATCATAATTCTACCTACCTACCTACCTACCTGGGCCATCAACTGCATTGACTCCATTCGTTGTGCCTTCTACTTGAAATGTTAGCATTTTGTTCAAGGAGAGCGTTGCCTTGTTGCAAGGAAGATTGTTTGTACACCTAAGTGTGACGGTGGGCTCAGGGTTAGAAATCTTCGCCACCTCAACATCGCCCTCCTAGCCTAGTGGCGATGGAAACTTCTTCAGGACCATGTTGTTGGTGTATGCCATAGAGGCCAGTTATGTATTGACATTACTAGTTTACATTGTATCATGATATTTATTTCATATATGAGGCATCTTATTTATTATGTTATTTATTTTGATTAAATGAACATAATAAAGTCTTTAGAATAGTAGGCTCACTACCATGGGACATCAAGTGCATGACCTGATTGTGAGATCCTATTAGTTGTAATCAGAACACTATTTCTAAATATCTCGTGTCAAGTATTATTGTGAATTAGGACAACAATAATACATAGAGACTAGTATTTGCATAGACAGATGAGCATATCTCACAGGTCATGGATATGAGATATCATGTCTTCACATGGGTACATATTAAAGTAATAATGTGCTGGACTGACCCACTAAGAGAATGTTACATGGACCGTTACGTGAGTGTCATAAGCAGTACTCACAGTGACCAAGGTGTACGTAGTCCTTTGACTTGAAGTCACTAAGATTCCCTACATGAGAAGTTATATATTTTAATGCCGTCAAATGTTGCCTGTAATAAGGTGGTTATAACGTCGACTATTGGATATACTACAAATCATGCAGATAGATGTGAGTGAATTAGATAGGATTTGTCTTTCCTACATAACAGAAGTGATATCTACGGGCCCCTTGATTGAGTGAGACTACAAAATGCATGGCCATGCTCAAATGAGTCAATATGAGATATTGATCTCATTTGTTTTAGTAGGTCTACTCGAACATCAAGAAACCAAAGATTGAACTATATAAGGGTGACATGCTATATGCCTTGTGGTCAATTAAGATATTTGGACAAAAGGACTAAGACTACATGGTAACATTGGTCACGGATAGTTTATGTCAAATTACTAACATTTCCATTACTTGAGTAGCAGTGATCTATTGCTAGATACCGCTTACTATTTATAATAGAATATGATTTTAGTATTACTGTTAACATAATGGGTACCTACAGGGTCACACACTTAGAATGGACCGAAATTGGGATTTAAATTCATAAAATGAATTTAATTGTGGATCCAAGTAAGACTTGGACTCTTGACATTGGCTGGACATTTAATTAGATTAAATGAGCCAACTAAAGTTCAAAGAACCACACACGAATCTGACCTAGGTCAGATTGTGAGCCCAACAGCCTCATTACTCTATTAGGGTTGATTTTCTACACGATATATATGATATGTATCTGTGAAAAAGGCACACGTAAAAAACCGTAGCCGTCACAGGAGGTGAAAGAGAGAGATCGTGAGGAACATCTTATTCCCGCAGCTAGCACTATGGTCTGAGGGAGTGCCAATTTTCGTTCCGTTCGTGTGGATACCGTAGAAGCACCGCAATATTGCAGTGCTTTGATCGACATACTGTGGTGACAGTAGATCCATCTTTAAGGTATAACTCCTACACACGATTTATGGTTTTCGTATGGATCCATGGCTAGGTTTCGATAGAATTTTTTGTAACTTTTCTGCGGTGTATTTAATCTGAGATTGCCTTCGAAACCTAACAGTTGTATCAAAGGAAGTGGTGAAACCAGAATATGTTCCCACTTTGGAAGAAAGATTCATATGTGATATAATTTTTTTGTGCAACAGTTGCAATATAAGGATTCGTTTATGTGTTGATTGTTAACACGATGTCATACCAGGGTAGCCCTTGGTTTTGAATCATTAAGGGGGCATTTGGTATGCAGTAATGTATAAGGGAATCTAGGATTACCCTCTTGATTACCTGGTTTGGTAAGACATAGGTATAGTTTTGTAAATAATCTTAAATTCTCAGGGTTATCAAAATAATTAGTTTGGAAGGATAAACATTCTCCTTGAAAATGGTGAGATTTGTGGATTCCTCCACGTAAAAAAATGAGTGAGATTATTACATACCCAAAATACCCTCTAAATTTCTAGCTTATCATATAACCCGCTCTTGTTCACCCACAATTTTGAACCTGAGCTGGTAGAGGATCTTGATTAAACCTGGGCTGGTAGAGGATCTTGGACCATGAACTACCTGCAAAGATAGAGCATATGCACTTTCCTCTCAATTTTGATCTAAAAGGTCGGTCGTGTGCTCCTGAAATTAGCAACAGGTGCTCATAAGGGACCGAAAACTAGAATGAGGAGAGTCTCACAGTACATCAGCAAGCAGGTTACTTGGGTGGATCTGAGTCCCAGGAGCACGCCACGAGTGCCTTTGGCGATTATGGATTCTATGAAGTTACTGAGCAGGCATGTTATTCATTAATTATCTTCCGACCCCAGCCCATTATCATCATTTGTAGTAACAAAACTATAAAATGAGACTGCGTGCATTATGTGGAGTTGAAATTTGTTTCTATGAACGTTATTGTTTCATTTGTATATATTTAAGTACCTATGTCTCGTGTTAATAAATACATTTCATTTTTCCTTTTTGTTATGTTCTTCATCTAACTGGTTGAAATATATTTGAATCATAGTGTAATTTTTTTTTGGAATCTATTTGTTAATTTACTAAAGTTTTATAAGATATATATCAGTATTGCTTTTGCACATGCATGCATATACATCAATTACTAAATTAGATAACTTTTATATTTATTTATTTTTAAATAAAGCCAAAAGGGTATTTTCGGTAATGTCTACTATAGAGATGGATTGATGGGAATGAATTGTTCTATATCAAACACGATAATAAAGTATTCCCAGGCATGTAATATCGTATACCAAACACAGTATTGCAACATTCCCAGGAATCTTCATTCCCATCCTCATATTCCTGGGAATCCACTAATTCCTGGGAATTCTCTAATCTGCATACCAAACGCCCCCTAAAAACCCTAGAGCAGCAAGATGCGATTTAAAGTGACGTTAGGGTTTCTTAAAGCATGAAAAGTTCATGCACCTACGTCGTTTGGGAGACAATATCTCATTCACCTGATAACCATTTTGAGTAAGTAAATATAATATTTTGATCAACTCCTGAAGGAGAACACAAATCCATTAAGATTTCTTACAAATTCACAGATGATCTTACTTAAAAAATTGCTTCAAAATTGGTTCATAAATGGTGTTAAGAAACTCATTTTCTAACATTCCCCATATGAAGGAAATTGACGACCACAGACACGACAGACTTGGTGATAGAATTCAGCCAATTCAACTATGAGGGTCCCCCACTAATTTGCTTGGTTGAAACTGGCATAGGATAGATAGGTGTTACCCTATGAACATTCCTTTATGAAAATATGTTTACTTTACTAACTAAATAGTAGACGCGATGTCCTTGAACTATTCTGTCATTTGTGTAAACGATAACATATTTCACACAAGAATCTTCCTAACGCATTTCATTTTCATTTTTAAGTTCGTTTTGGCCATGAACATATGCCTGGTTCTACAAGAGTTTAACATGAATATTGCCCTATACTATTTCCTTGAAGCGGCCCTTCTTCCCTCTCACATAAGTAATTTCTTAGTTAAGAGTAACCCGTATTACTCTGCTCGGATTTCTGACGCATAAGAATCATTAAAAGACTATCTTAACCTCTTACCTTACGGGTATCATTGTTTCATCATAGGAATGGACATGGGAAAATCCCCACAGTGATCCAACATGATCTTTACAATTTAGTTATCCCTTTGAATCTAGATCTTGGGATCTCCAGTCAACTAGGTTGGGTGTCCATTGTATCGACTTATTTTTTCATGGGCTTTAGTATCATTCCCCTCGATGACTTATCAACTAATTCTCTATTTAACCATTTGGTTAGCGGATCCGCAATGTTATCATTTGACTTTACATAGTCCACAGAGATAACCCTAGTAGAGAGTAGTTGTCTAATGGTATTATGTTTCCAACGAATATATCTAGATTTACCATTATATATATTGCTTTGTACTCTACAAATGTCCGAATGTATGAAGATTGGAAGCATAGGCTTCGTCCACCTTGGAATATCCTCACGGAAATAGCATAATCATTCAGCCTTTTCCCCACATTTTTCTAGTGCGATAAATTCAAATTCCATCGTGGATTTAGCGATCACTGTTTGGTTCGAGGATTTCCACAAAACTGCCGCACCACCTAGTGTAAATACATAGCCATTAGTGAATTTTGAATTATCACTAGATATCCAGTTCTTTTTTTTGTTCTATAATAGCAAGTGGGGCGCAGATATAGGAACATTGACAAGAAATGCATAGAACTAGTAGATACCATGATTAGAAGGAATATTAATATAGCTTGTTTAGAAGAAACAAAGTGGGTAAGGGAGAAAGCTAAAGAGATAAATGGTTTTAAATTATATTATATCGTTAAAATTAAAAATATAAATGGAGTAGGAATTTTAGTAGATAAGAAATTCAAAAGAGATGTAGTATGTGTTAATAGGAAAGGGGATAGAATAATACAAATTAAGCTTGTATTAGGAGGAAACATAATTAATATCATTAGTGCTTATGCACCCCAAGTAGGATTAGATGCACAAGCTAAAAATAAATTTTGGAAAGATATGGATGAGATAATTTAAGGAGCACCCTTAAGTGAGAAACTATTTATAGGAGGAAATTTCAATGGACATGTAGGAGAAGATAACATGAGATATGTGAGGGTGCATGGAGGACATGAATTTGGAAATAAGAACGATGGTGGAGAGGCTCTATTAGATTTTGCGGCTTCATATGATCTTATACTAGTAGATACTTATTTTAGGAAGAGGGAGGAATAATTGATAACCATTAAAAGTGGAACAAATAGGAGTCAGATTGATTTTTTTCATCACTAGAAATGTGAATTGCTTGACATGTAAAAATTGTAAAGTTATATCGGGAGAGTGTTTAACCTCAAAACATAGTTAATGGTATTAGATGTTAAGATTGGGTAACATATTTGCAAGGAAAGATACTAGGAACCCAAGAATTAGGTGGTAGAACTTGAAGAGAGATAAACTAGAAGTTTTTAGAGATAAAGTCCTTAAGGAGCATCATGGAATTCGGAAGGGAAAATAAATATGATGTGGACTAAAATGGCTACGTACATAAGAGAAATTTCAAATGAGGTTCTTGGATAATCTAAAGGTGGAGGGTTGCTAAATAAAGAAACATGGTGGTTGCAAGAAGAACTCCAAAATATTGTGAGAAAAAAGATGAAATTAAAAATATGGCAAAAGAATATAAATGAAGAGGATTTGGAGAGATATAAGACCGTTAGAAAAGAAGTTAAGAAAGAGGTAAAAGATGCAAAAGAAAAAAACTTATGGTGACTTATACAGAAATAGAAACAAAACAAGGAGAAAATAACATTTATAAGCTTGTTAAACAAAAAGATAAAAAAACAAAAGATTTGGATACAATTAGGTGTATTCAGAGCGAGGATTTAAGAGTCTTAGTAAAAGATGAGCAAATTAAGGAAAGATAGCAAAATTACTTTGAGAAGTTATTAAATAAAAAGGTTGTAGGAAACTTAAATATAGAGGACTCAGGGAGAGTCGAAAGCATATATTTTTCCGTAGAATTAGGACCTCGGAGGTTCGAAATGCTCTAGGGAAGATGAAAATATGAAAAGCTTTAGGATCAGATGATATACCCATTGATGTTTGGAAGTGTTTTGGGGATGTAGGAGTGGGTTGATTAACAAAATTATTTCATGAAATTTTAAGGACTAAGAAGATGCCCGATGAATGAAGATAAAGTAATTTAGTACCTATATATAAAAATAAAGGAGATATACAAAGTTGCTCAAGTAAAGGATAAATTAATGAGTCATATGATGAAAATTTGGGAGAGAGTGATCAAACATAGACTGAGACTAGAAACTATAATGTCTGAGAATCAGTTTGGGTTCATGTCTGGGAGGTCAACAATGAAAGCAATTTATGTACTGAAGAGACTTATGGAAAAATATAGGGAGAATAAGAAAGATCTACATATTATTTTTATAGATCTAGAAAAAGCTTATGATAAAGTCGCTAAAGACATAGTATGGTGGGTGTTAAATAATAAAAGAGTAACTATTCGGTATATTGAGATAATTAAGGATATGTATGAAGGAGCAATGACCACAATTAGAACAACCACAGGAAGGACCAACGATTTTCCTATTACAGTAGGTATACACTAAGGTTCGGCTTTAAGCCCCTACCTCTTTACTTTGGTTATGGATGAATTGACACGAGGAATATAAGATGAGGTGCCTTGGTGTTTGCTTTTTACCGATGACATCGTCTTAGTAGATGAAACTGGAGCATGAGTCAATGCTAATTAGAATTGTGGAGAGAAACTTCGAAAGCTAGAGGCTTTAGGATAAACATAACTAAAACAGAGTATATGGAGTGTAATTTTAGTGATATTCGAAACACAACTGAGAAAGTAGTGAACACCCCATACATAAGCAGGTATATATATATATATATATATATATATATATATATATATATATAATAAAAACAGAGATGGTTGGTTGGTTGTGGCCTATAGAAGGATCCTATGGGCTTGATTGAAAGAGATTGATGAAGGGTGGCCTATAGGATTGATATATAGGGCATAGGCATTAATTGAAGGAAAAAGAGTGAGTGTATATTAGATTTGCCAAATGATAGGGGTACCCAACGGTTAACCACCCTTTTGATAGCCTCCTATGGTGGGCAGTTGTTAAGATTTTATTTGTTCGCATATTGTGCGCACGTGTAGCCGCGTGCACAGCTGAGCCAGATCCAGGACGTTACAAATGGTATCAGTGCTGACTTTCGACATTGAGGGTGTGCAAGATGTACGCCTGAGAGGGAGCGAGGTTGGTACATGTTGCCCGGGTAGGGGACTGTACAACTAGCAGAATCAGGGTAATCCTCTCCACATCGGCTAGAAAGGAATTTTGGATCATGCTGCAAGTCCCGAGCTCAATGAGGACGCTGAGTTCTTAAGGAGGGTGTGTGTAACACCCCGTACTTAAGCGGGTATATATATAATATTATATAGAAATATATAATAGTATATATATATATAAATAATAAAGAAAGAGATGGTTGGTTGGCTGGGGCCTATAGAAGGATCCTATGGGCTTGATTGAAAGGGATTGATGAAGGGTGGCCTATAAGATTGATATATGGGGGCTATGGCTATTAATTGTGCATGAGAAGTATGCATGCATGCATTGGGTGACGTGGGGTTCTTGGGGAAAGTCCCATATCGGAAATCAAATGAGAAGTGTGTGGATATATTTAGGATTCCATATGATAAAGGTTACCTAACGGGTTAACCCACCTTTTGATGGTGCCTGTGGTGGGCGTGGCTAGAGTTTTTTGTCCGTTCTTTCGTGTGCGTGCACGTGTATCCGCATGCGCAGCTGAGCCAGGCTCGGGGCATTACAATCTTGATGGCCAAGAGATACATAAGAGAGACCGTTTATGATATTTATGCTCGATTATACAAAGAGATGGGGAGATTTGTTAAGATGTTATACATAGGATCCAAGCAGGGTGTCTTAAGTGGAGAAGTGCAAGTGGTGTTTTGTGTGACAAACGTACATCTTTGAAGTTGAAGGAAAATTTTATAGGACGGCTGTTAGACCAGCAATGATGTCTGGAGCAGAGTGTTGGACAACAAAGAAACAACATGTCCAAAAAATGAGTGTAACGAAGATGAGGATGATAAGATGGATGTGTGGTAAAACAAGGAGTGATAGAATTAGAACCGAGCATATACAAGACATGCTAAAGGTAGCTCCAATCCAAGATAAGTTAAGAGAGAATCGCATCAGGTAGTTTGGACATGTCACACGTAGACCTAGTAGTAGCCCCGTTAGAAAGAGTGATTTGATAAGTATTAAGAGTAGAGTTAAGGGTAGAGGAAGACATAAATTAACATGGGTGGAAATGGTGAAAAAGATATGATAGCTTGCGACCTTACAGAAGATATTGCACTAAACCAAGTAAAATGGAAAACCATGATTCATGTAGCCGACCCCAACTAGTTGGGAAAAAGGCTTTGTTGTTGTTGTTGTTGTTGTTGTTGTTGTTGAACTAGATATCCAGTTCGCATCACTATATCCTTCAAGTACAACTGGGTATCTTGCATAATACATCTCATATTTATGAGTAAAATGCAAGTACTTTAGTATTCTAGTAATTGCTTGTCAATACTCGCTTCCAGGATTACCCATATATCTACTTAGTTTACAAACTGCATAGTCTATGTCTTGTCTTGTACAATTCATCAAGTACATTAGACTGTCTATAATTCTAGAGTATTCTACTTGAAAAATACTCTCACATTTATTCTTGGATAAATATAAGGTTAGATCTATTGGAGTTCAGAGAATTGCAGAATTATCTCTATCAAATTTTCCAAGAATATTGTCAATATAATGTGACTGGCTTAAAACAAGCTCGTCTGATGTTCTTGTGATTTTAATTTTCAATATAACATCAGCTAGTCCCATGTCTTTCATGTCAAATCTCGAGTACAACATGTTCTTAGTAGATTTAATCATCTTATCATTACTTCCAACAATAAGCATGTCATCTACATACAAACAAATTATGACATATCCACTTTCCATGTCTTTACATACATGCATTTCTCACACTCATTGATTTTGAAACTATTTGTCATCATGATATTGTCAAATTTCTCATGTCATTGCTTTGGTGTTTGTTTTAAGACATATAATGGCTTCACCAGTTTACATACTTTCTTTTCTTGTCCTGGAGCTGAAAAACCCTCAGGTTGTTCCATGTAGATTTCTTCATCTAAATCTCCATTAGGAAAATCTTTTTTCACATCCATTTGATGTACTTCAAGATTGTGCAATGCTGCTATTGCAAGTACCATCCTAATGGAAATTATTCTCGTAGTCAAAGTATCAAAGTAGTCCTTACATTCTTTTTGTCTACAACCTCTGATTACAAGTTTTGCCTTGTATTTATCGATTCTTCCATCAGGTTTTATTTTTCTCTTGAAAATTCACTTGGAACCTAAAGGTTTACTAGCTGGTGGAAGATCCACTAGTTTCCAAGTATGATTTTGTAAGATAGAATCAATTTCGCTCTTAATGGTTTCTTTCCATAGAGGGCCATGACTAGAGCTCACCGCTTCTTTGAAAGTTTGAGGTTCACCTTCAAGCATAGAAGTCAAGAAATTCGGACTAAAAGATTTTTTAGTTCTTGTTCTTTTACTACGTCTAGGTTCCTTCTCAACTTCTTCATCTTGGTTTTCACTATCTTCACTGATAGTGTCATGTGTTCGTTTGGAAGAACTTGGTTCTTTCTTAGACTTACATAGAAATAAATTTTCAAAGAACGATGCATTTCTAGACTCTATTATCGTATTCTTTGGTATCTCAGGGATATCGAATTTGTATACCAAGAACCGATAAGATCTATTATTATGTGCATAGCCAATGAAAATGCAATCAACCATTTTTTGTCATATTTTCACTTTCTTATGTGGAGGTACTGCCACCTTAGCAAGACATCCCAACATTCGCAAATAAATGTAGGATGACTCTCTTCCTTTCCATAGTTCATATGGAGTTTTCTCTTCTTTCTTTTTGAGTACCTTATTCAAAAGGTAATTAGCTGAAAGAGAAGGTTCTCCCCACAAATTTGGTGGCAAACCAGAACTTATTAACATTGCATTCATCATTTTCTTTGAAGTATGATTCTTTCGCTCAACAACACCATTGGACTGAGGAGAATAAGGCGTTGTGGTTTCATGTATAATCCCATGTTTAGCACAACCTTCTTAGGTGGAGGTACTCTCCACTTTGGTCACTTCTTAGTGCCTTAATTTTCTTGTTGAGTTGATTCTCAACTTGATTTTTATAGAGAATAAATTTCTCTATTGCTTCGTCCTTACTTTTAAGAAAATACACATAACAGTATTTTTTGCTATCATCAACAAAGGTAATAAAATAACTCTTACCACCACATGTTTGTATCATTTTTAAATCACAAATATCACTGTGAATTAAATCAAGGGATTCGGTGTTTCTTTCAATACTTTTAAATGAAGATCTTTTTAGTTTTGCCTCAACACAAGTTTCACACTTATGTTTGGAATCAATCTGAAATGTTGGTATATGATTCAAATTAATTAGTCTACGCAAAGGGATCATAATTAATATGTCCTAGTCTACCATGCCATAAATTGGAAGACTCAAGCATATTAGTAGAAGAGCTAGCTTTATTGATATTCTTGACCATGGTCATTACATTGAGTTTAAACATTCCACCACTCATGTATCCTTTAATAAGATACATTCCACTTTTCGGCAAAATAAATTTATTTGACTCAAACACTAAACGAAATCAATGATTATTAAGCAATGACTAGATATCAGGTTCTTACGAATTTCATGAACATATGTAACATTGTTCAGAGTCAATTCCTTCCCAGAAGTCATCTTCATGATCACCTTGCCTTGGCCCTTGATTTCTGAAGTGGTCGAGTTCCCCATAAACATCTTCTCCCCATTCTCTAATGGTTTGAAAGTGGAGAACATACTTCTATTGGATCACATGTGTCGAGTAGCTCCAGTGTTAGTCCACCATTTTTTGGGGTTTGAACCCATCAAGTTCACCTCCGAAACTACAGCTAAGATGTTGATATCTAAAACATTTTGAGCAATGCCTCCAACTACATTGGCTTCTATGTTCTTGTTCCATTTAGGTAGTCTACAATCAGTAGACTTGTAACCTAACTGTCACAGCTGAAGCATTTGCCTTGAAACTATGGCTTCTTGGAGATTCCTCCCTTAGGCCCTAACTTGGACACCAACTTGGAGATTTCTCCCTTACACCCGTTGAACTTCTCGGGTTTTTCTCCATAGGTGACTAAGACAGGTACAACGGTATACACTGGCACTCGTGCCATACCATCGGTTGGCAATTTGACTGTTTCGAAAGTCATCAATTGGGCTATTTTTACCACAATAACATTCTCTGATGAAGTTGTCATTTTTGAATCTGAAAACACACAACACGAGTGTCAATTTTCAAAATGAAAAAGAAAATAAAAAGAAGTGCCTCAAAATCAAGGAAATAAAAAATCAAAGAAATCAAAATTTGTTTTAAGTTTTTTTCAAAATTTGGTAACAAAATTCTCAACAATAAAACCAAGTTTGATCTGGAGGCACAAAATCAGAGAAGGAGGAGAAGAAGAAAAATGAACAAATTAAAAGAAAATTAAAAATAACAAAATTACAAAACCAAACCGATTTGTATCAAGGCTTGTGTATCACACAATCTCCTTAAAATATATTCGCCACGTCTGGGTGCTAAAGTTTGTAGAGGCGTTCGTCTCCTAGAATGCGACGACAGTAGAGTGTTGATGTAGGCACCACGCCACGCTTATGCTCTCGAACTGAACAGTGTTTGAATTCTACCACCGAACGACCAACTAGAAGAACAGAACATAAAGAAAGAGGTAAGATGTTTTTGGTGTGTTTCATGAGGGGAGAAGAGTCCTATATTTATAGGGCCAGGTGATAAACGTAACGGCAGACATCGAATTACAGATCGGAAAAGCAGAACTGTAGCAAAAAGTGGCTCTGCACGAGGTGGACTCTCTAATCTAGAGGCACAAAATCAGAGAAGGAGGAGAAGAAGAAAAACGAACAAATTAAAAGGAAAATGAAAATAAAAAATTTACAAAACCAAACCAATTTGTGTCGAGGCTTGTGTATCACACAATCTCCTTAAAACAGATTTGCCTCGTCCGGGTGCTAGAGTTTGCAGAGGCGTCCGTCTCCCAGGAAGCAACGACAGTAGAATGTTGACGTAGGCACCACGCCACGCTCATGCTCTCGAACTGAACAGTGATTGAATTCTACCACCGAATAACCAACTAGAAGAACAGAACAAAAAAGAGGGGGAGTGAAAAGTTTCTGGTGTGTTTCATGAGGGGAGAAGATGCCTCTTTTTTTAAGGCCAGGTAATAAACGTAACGACGGATATCGAATTACAGATCGGGAAAATAAAGTTATAGCAAAAAGTGGCTCTGCACAAGGTGGGTTCACGTCGGTCTGACATTCGTGTGTGCAGGACGTGCGGTGTACATAGCTGCATGTAATCCGATCCGAGATTTGCACCACCCCCCGTGCGTCCGAGAGAGAGCCTCTTGACTTGCTATCTTACAATGCCAAGAAAATGGTTATATATATACCCTTATAATTCCTTTTTTTTTTCTTCCAATATGGGACTAAAGTCCCTCAACTTAATTTTCAGGAATCAACTGCCTCACTTTGGAAGACAATTTCTCATTTACTTGACAACTGTTTTAAGCAAGTAAATATAGGATTTTGATCTACTACTGAAGGAGAACACAAATCCATCAAGATCTCTTACTAACTCATAGAGGATCTTACTCAAAAAATTACTTCAAAACTGGTTCGTAAATGGTGTTAAGAAACCCATTTCTAACACTTCTATCCATGCCCCGTGGACCACTTGGCATATACAGCTTGTTCCTGCCCAACACCGTCGATCTTGGGATTGGTCGTCCTCGCAGTTGTTTGGGCTATTTGGCATGAGAGAAATTGTCTGCTTTTCAGTGGAATGTCCTTACCCCCCTCTGCTATCTTGTTCAAATCTAGATATTTTGCCTCGTTTTGGCTTTACTTGATGCATACTTGATGCATCTTACTTGTACATGTACATAATGTTTACACACACACTTATTGGATGGTTAGCCATCTTTCTAGCGGTTTATTCCCTAAATAATAATCTTACATAAAATTGTTTATCGAAGAAATACTTGAAGATTAAATAGACTGTTCTTAAATAATATCTAACATGCCTGCTATTCTTTAAAATGATTAGGTGTATCGGAACCATCATATTGTATGAATTGAAATACAAAACTACAATAAAATAAAATAAAACAAAAGTTCTAGTTTGATTGTTAATTTGACAGTAATCCAGTAAGTTAATATTTAAAACACATTTTATCTACTAAAAGAGGAAAAATATTAATAATCTAGGAAATAAATAAAAGAACTACCAAAAAAAACTGTATTAAAAGATAAAGACAAAGAAAGGATAAAGAAATTTACAACTTAACTTTCAACATTCTATAATACATTTATTTTGTTAGCGTCTAGTTAGTTCAATTAAAATGAGTGGACGTAGGGATGTAGGACTGCTTGGGTTTGATGGTTTAAAATTTTGGCAAGTTTGCAAGAGATTTTGTATGTTTTGTATGAAACAAATGAAGCATATTTTAAACTTGCAACTTATAAACAAAAAGTTAAGTATAGTATGTTTTAAATCCATATATTGTTCAATTCAATTTATCTTAAAATATTGTATATCGTAATATACTTATCGAATTATAAGATCCAGAAGGTTTATAGTAGAATACAAGTTCAGATAGCAAGCTCGGAATCAGTTGTCACCATGAAGCCATGGGGTCCTTGAATAGAGAAAACGCAAAACGATAGGATCCTCGTTCAACACAACTTGTAATGAGCCCAGTGCGTGGGAATTAAATTCAAGAAGAATCTTAAGAATTATCTTATTGAATCCTCTAATTTCCACATTGAGATCGAACAAAAATCTATGAGAACGCTGAAAAGATCAGACCATGAAGTTGAAGGCCATCTATGATGTTTTGCAAGTTAGCATAAACCTTTAAATCAGTAGAAAGATCGAGGTCAGTGCTGCCCCTTCGATGGATCTTAGATACTACATCAAGACCATGTATGCATCTTATGAACATATTGTAATGCCTTTGAATCCTCTCTTTGTGCAAAATCCACAATCATGTTGTTAAAAGAAATAACATCAGGTTCAGAATTTCTTCAAAAAAACATCAGGTTCAGAAACTCAACACGAGATATCTCGCTACCTCAACAACATTGCTGCTTTTAGCATACAAAGAAACCATTGTATTCCCCGAAGTGGGATTTACCGAAACTACCCCACCAACAGCTTCCGAGCTCAAAACCTCTGCTCTTACTATATATGTCAAGCACAGCATTTGCTAAAAGTGTCGATACGCTACAGGGAACTTCTCAATACTCGACCATGGATCCATTTTCCAATCTGAAGATCACCCACAATGGCTCAACCATCAGTGCTGCAGAGAAAGTTGCTCTTCCGAATTACAATTCAACATCTGGTAAACATTATCAATGCCTCACTAGCAATTTCTTTCATGAGTACGCACGGAAATTGAAGTAGTCCAAGAGTCTGCATTTCTTTCAAGCACTTGCTCGGCATCATAGTAAAGCTTCAAATTTCTGTATGTTTCCAATATATTGTTTGCAAGGAAATAATGAAGAAGTTCTGAAGGGAACTAAAGTTCTGAAGGGAAATAGTGAAGAAGTTCAGGAGCCTTCTCAAGGAATGGTTGTCGCAGTTCGCACTGCTCCTGTTGTTGTCCTACCATATGCGGGTGAAGCTGGGTCTGAAGGAATTCACGCCAAGTTGATAAATCAAAGCCTGAAAGTATACATGCAGATAGAAATGTACGGATTAATGGAAACTGCATCCAACTCAAAATAGTGTACAAATATTTTGACATGTAAATTGTGTATTCTCCCTGTCAATGCTTCAAGAATATGAAGATCCCCTCTTGCCAATTATAAGGTCTGATTGTAATTGTGTAATATGACTAAGAAGCACGGAAATAGTGTACAAATATTTTGACATGTAAATTGTGTATTCTCCCTGTCAATGCTTCAAGAACATGAAGATCCCCTCTTGCCAATTATAAGGTCTGATTGTAATTGTGTAATATGACTAAGAAGCACGGACACAGACAACATGCAACACGACACACCGACACGAAGAAATTGAAAAACTACCCTTCGTGTCGGATTCGGGTGTCCAACACGTGTGACAAGATACAACTACAAAATAGAGGTGTCCGCGCAACCAGGGCCGGCCCCACCCTTGAGGCGGGTGAGGCTGCCGCCTCAGGCCCCCGACATTTTTGTGATTTTAGGGGCCCCAAATTTGTAATTCCCTTGTAAATATAGACAAGTATTTTGCGCGTAAAAAATACTATTATTAGAGGCTCCCAAAAATAATTAAATGTATGTTTGAATAACTATTTTGGCTATGTGCTAAAGATCAAATATTTAATTTGATAAGTTAAATTATATGTTTTGACTATAAATTTGTAACTCCAATTAAATTGTTGTTAGAATTAAATAGTGCTAATAATTCGTTTAATTGACTAATCTTTAACAATTTGATGAATGTAGGAACTTCAAAGTTACTTACAAATTGTGTGTATTGGAGATGATGGATTTGTGTCACGGTATAATAAGTCTGCACTACGCAGGCTTCTCCATCGAATTTAGAAATACTTCTAACTTGAAGTGTCGGTATGATTAACTTTAATCTTTTTAGTATTTTTATGTGATGAATGTATTAACGTTTCGTGCGTTGCATCACATGACGTGCATTCTAACCACCAATCAAGCTACTTGCGCTTTAGTAGATCACCAATTCCTTAGAAGATTCTTCCACAACGGACTCTGATATGTGAGATTTCGAATAAGTGTTTACAAAATCTTCTTCTGTCCGAAGAAATGATTCATCGAAATAATGAGTCACCCATTCCATTGATTTGGACACATCTAAGATCAAGAAAATTGGACATTGAACCCATTTCATATGATGGGAATTCCCGGAGTATTAGGCGTTGCTCTGCTATGTGCTATTCATGGTGCTACTATCGAAAATACTTTATTCGAAGATGGTGACGGTGCAAACATTTTTTTTAGAAGGCGACACTCGGATTTGAACTGGCCGTGAAAAGATCGCAATATCGTTTTCATCTAGAAAAAAATAGAAATTGCGTTTTCATTATCAATCAAATTCATAACTGTCTCAATGGAATCTTTTCCTTCCTTTTTCTTTTTTTGATTGTCTGAATATTCGACTAAAGCTCATGGAGGTGTATCCGTATTGGCGGAGTAGGCAAACATACTTGTGAAGGAAATGGGCTGGGCCCTTCCCCATAAGGCCCCCCAAACCACAAGCAAAGGTTCTAGGAGTAGAGGTATCGTCTCTATAGGTTCGGAGCTCCTATCTCCATACCGAGCAAAAGCTCGTAATAAGGGACGTGATCTTGCTCGCGAAGGTAATGAAATTATTCGCGAAGCTTGCTGTTGGAATTGGAATAGGTTCGGCAGCAGATCACGAAATCTTGGTGATCTTCTATCTCGTAGGACCTCGACCTGCCTACTCGGGTCTTGTATGGATATGTAGGAAGGGGTGCTCCTAGGTGTGTGTAAGGGGTGTGTTTGTTTGCGAGAATTGATTCCTCGTCAAGTCAGGGGGTTGGTCAAGTAACAAAAATGTTGTATTTTCTGGTACATCGTTATGGATTGGATCATTCTTTCTGGTAGCTATCCTTAATTCTCTTATTTCTTGAATTTGGCATTTTGAAGAGCCAAAAAGCCATTCTTTCGCAAAAATTTCGGATTGTGAGACACATTAAGAATCAATCTCAGTTTGACAAAAAAATTTCTATTGAATTTTTTTCATTAATTGGATGTTCTAAATGGAATATGGATATAATAAGAATCTTATCTTAATTGGAATTTGACTTTAGTATACTATAAATTCAATTCATTTTAACTATATCTCTATAGCTATAGTATTTCTATCTTCTATCTGAGTATTTATATCTGCCCCCGGCCTTACGCAAATATGATCCACATGCATATCAATCTCAAAGAACCATAGGTTCGGAGAGAAACAGAGAAGAAGAACACACTCAGGAGCAGAGGAACAGAGGACTTCAACAGACGACATTACCTGAATCGCCCAATGAGGATAGAAAAGTTATAGCTTGTTTTTTCTTAAAAGATTGCTCTTGTTCTACTATCATTTTGGTATTTTCTAAATGGAGCATGGATGCTTTATTTGATTAGTCCAAGTCAACCATAAGGGTAGTCCAAGTCAACAGGTTCTGGGTTAGGCATTACAGGGTAGTCTTGGGTAAGAACATGGGCAACTTCCTTCAGCGATAGATAGGAAAACATCTAGTTCTTCCATCGCTTGAAGTTCAGGCCAGCAAATTTCTCGGGTTTGTTGGTTTCATACTTGCGGTCAGACACAAGAGCCATTACAGATTACGAAAAATAGCTTCTTAAAATTGTTTTAAAAAATATGGATTAAACCTGAGTGCACCAAATGAACCTTCTGAGAATGGCTCTGGAGTGGGTTGCATTTTCTTTAAGAAGTTATTTGGCCGATTCTGGAGATGAATCGTTGATCACCAAACACTTCTCCCGGGATACAACGAGCTTCTGTCTACAGTGTTGTGAATGCTCCAATAGCAGTACGTACCAACTTGCACCACCAAGACCAAGGCAAAAACCGCTCAAAATAGATTTGGAGAAGACAATGACTGGTTGTTTTTCTGTATATGTTTTTTCAAAAAAATTGATTCTCTTTTATAGCCAGTAACCAGATAGGAATAAAACTGTATATGCATTTAATAAAAAAACAGCAATATTAATATATCATAAAGACCCTTTAATTGTTGTAACAGCTATAACATAAAGCTCCTTTAATTCTTGAAATTGATATATTATTGATTGAAAAAACATTTTTGATCTGTTTGAAAATTCAAAAATTAAAAACATAAATTTTTTTTAAGAGACCCCACCCTTAAGGCTCGACCAGGTCATAGATATATATGTGTGTGTGTGTGTGTGTGTGTGTGTGTGTGTGTGTGTGTGTGGAATGTAGGAATTGAACCCCTAACCTCATGTGAACTCAAAACTTTAACCGTTGGGCCATAAGACATTGTTGTCAACAAGAGAAGTGTTTTGAATGTATACTCAATTCCAACAATCCCCCACTTATATATTTAAAACACTAATTTGAAAAGAAGCAGTTTTTTTTAAGTATAGAACCATGCATAAGTAAGGTGTCCGAAGACTTGAACCTTACATAGTGGACAGTCCCCAAAATGCAAGAATAATGAGTGATCTTAAGTCTTGAACTCATTACCCGCTTTTACATAGTGAAGGAAAACCACACGTGGTTCTACCAAGTGCAAGTTCTAAATGCCAGCACATTTCGGCCTTGTGCTTATCCCAGTATAGGTGAATGTTCAATAGAATCAGCCTCATTCCCATAGAAGCTGCCACACTTCACTATCACCCCGGTGAGTCTATCAAGAGTGCTCTTGTACCTAGGCACTCCTCTCATTCAGAAATATATAGCTCATTAAGAGTCAAGCTCATCCTTACTAATGCTATAAGACATTAAGCACATACACATCAGGATGGACTAAGGAATGGTAAACTCCTAGGTTGCATGATTCCAATCACAGTATGGCTTATTTTTCCAATTGAACCTATGTCTTGAGATCTCCAGTCGTATAGGTTGGGTTCCCACCAATTGTGATCCGAAATGGGCTTCAGTCCCATCCTTATTGAGGTGTTCCAAACTTTGTCTCGAGACAATCCTTTCGTCAAAGGATCTGCAATGTTACTTTATGATCTCACAAAATCCATAGTAACAGCACCAGACGTGAGGAGCTCTCTCACTGTACTATGCTTGCGACCGATCGCTAATCTTTTACCGTTATAGTAAGCATTTTGTACTTTAGCTATGGCAACAATACTATCTGAGTGGATTAAGATTGGAGGTATAGGCCTACTCCAGGAAGGAATGTAAGACAAGAGGTTCCTTAACCAACTTGCCTCCTCACTAGCCGCAGCTAGAGCAACTAACTCAGACTCCATAGTAGAGTAAGTTGAAATAGTCTGTTTCTTGGATCTCCAAGAAACAGCACCACCAGCGATACTAAAAATGTATCAACTTGTGGCCTTGGAATCATCTGAAAATGAATTCCAATCTGCATCGATGAATTCCTCAAGGACAGCGGGAAACCTCTCATAATGTAGTCCTAAGTTCATAGTCTTTTTCAAGTACCTCATGACTCTATCAATAGAATTCCAATGCTCAGAACAAGAACAACTCGTAAATCTACATAATACCCCTATAGCATATGCATTGTTAGGTCTAGTGCAGTTAGTAGCATAGCGAAGGCTACCAATAATACTAGCATATTGTTTTTGTCTAACTGCAACACCAGAATTTTTCAAAAGTTTAACATGAGGGTCACTGGGTGTACATGCATGTCCACGGTCAAAGTAATGGTATTTCTTCAAGATCTTCTCAATGTAATGAGATTGATCAAGAGTAATACCAGTCTCAGTTAGTGTGATTTTTATGTCTAAAATAACATTGGCCTCACCTAGGTCCTTCATATCAAAATTTTGACTAAGCATAGTTTTAATCTCTGAAATCAATTCAAGTGAAGAACCACAAATGAGTAAATCATCTACATATAGACAGAGCATAATGCAACTATCGCTGGATGCTTTATAATAAAGACATTTATCAATATTATTAATAGAAAAAATATTTGAGAGAAATAATTGATCAATTCTGTCATGCCACTATTTAGGAGCTTGCTTAAGATCATATAAAGTCTTATTCAGCTTGAAGACTTTGTCTTCCTGTCCTGGAATCACAAAGCCTTCAGGCTGATCCATATAAAGTTCCTTTTCAAGTTCTTCATTAAGGAAAGTTGTTTTAACATCCATCTGGTGAATCAACAAGTTATGCACAGCAAAAATGGCTAATAAAACTCTAATGGTAGTCACAGGAGTCATAGAGAGTAAGTATCAAAGAAATCTATATTTTTCTTTTGTACATATCCTTTAGCTACTAGTCTAGCTTTAAAATTTTCAATTATACCATCTGGTTTTAGCTTTCTCTTAAGAATCCATTTGCATCCTATAGTACAACTACCGCGAGGTAAGTCCACTAACTCCCAAGTACCATTAGAGGTTAGTGAATCCATCTCGCCATTTATGGCTTCTTGCCACAAATCGGCATCGGGTGAGGTTAATGCCTCATTGATAGAACGAGGGTCAAATTCTAAAGCACAACATAGTCATCACCAAAATCTTTAGCAGTTCTAGCACGTTTACTTTTACGAGGTTTAGAATCTAAATCAAAATGTGTACTAGTTTGAGGTACGCTAGAGAAAGTAGAGGGTTGTGAACCCCCACTACTACCCCCACTGTTCCTCAATAAGTAAGGAAATTTATCCTCATAAAAATCAGCATCTAAAGATTCAATAATCAAATTGTTATTCAAGTCTAAAAATCTGGAAGCCATACAGTTATCTGCATAACTAATAAAAACACATTCGTATGCTCTACTTGCAAGTTTGATTCTTTTAGGATCAGGTTTTTTGACATATGTTAAACAACCCCAAACTCTAAAATAATCAATATTAGGCTTTCTACTTCTCCATAATTTGTATGGTGAAGTATCAGAAGATAGATGCGGAATTCTATTTAAAACATGACATTCAGATAAAAGAGCTTCACCCTATAAGGATTTTGGGTGCTCTAGAGCTAATAAGCAAAGCAACTCAGTAAGAGTCCTATTCTTTCTTTCAACTTTTCCATTAGATTCAGGTGAATAAGGTGCAGTAGTCTCGTGAATAATTCCAAGTGATGCATATAACTGTTCAAATTCATTGGAATCATATTCTGGACCTCTATCACTACGAAATCTCTTAATATTTCTTTCAAATTGATTTTGCACTTCAGTTACATAAGTTCTAAAAATGTCAATTGCTTCACTCTTATGTGCCATAGGATAAACATGAGTATAATTTGAATGGTCATTAATGAACATAATGAAATATCTTTTACCATTTCTAGTTAAAGTTCCATCCATCTCACATATATCAGAATTTATCAAGTCTAGAATTTTTGTTTCTCTTGCTACACTTTTATGTAAAGTTTTAATTATCTTAGCTTGACTACAGGAGGTGCATTTCTCAAATTCATTTAATTTAACTTTTGGTATCATGCCAAGTTTGCTCATATTATTTACCAATTTCTTGTTAACATGACATAGTCTAGAGTGTCATAAATTAAAAGAAGACAAGGAGTTAACAGAAGCATTATTCTTATTCATTTCAATACTAAGTTTAAACATCCCATTACAAGCAAATCCCTTTTCCACAAAATCCCATTCTTAGTTATAACATACTTGTCGAATTTGATGCTCGGATGAAACTCAGTCTTGTTGAGAAGGTATCCAGAAATCAAGTTCTTCCTCATATCATGAGTGTGCAAGACATCCTTGAGGGTTACAGTCCTGCCAGAGGTAAACTCCAAGTCTTTCCAACCAGGTGGTAACTTGTCAATCATCATAGCTACTTGAAATTGCTCATCGAGGGGTATTCCCTCTGAAATGATCTCATGAGCAATGTATTGTAACTAGTGTGATTGAATAGTTACCAACTTGTCGTCGACCATGGTGTATTTGAGATAACGACTGACTGCGAATTTCTTCGAGCGAGCCTCTTCGGTGTCATATTTCTTTTGCAGGGCTTCCCAAACAGATCTAGTCGTATCGGACTGTAAGTAATAATCATACAGTTCGTCGGATAGCCCATTCAAGATGAAGTTTCTACATAAAAAATCAGCATCCTTCCATTCTGCTATGTCATTTAAGATTTGTTCATTATCATGGACATCAACAGGTTCTGGGTTAGGCATTACAGGGCAGTCTTGGGTAAGAACATGGGCAACTTTCTTCAGCGATAGATAGGAAAACATCTAGTTCTTCCATCGCTTGAAGTTCATGCCAGCAAATTTCTCGGGTTTGTTGGTTTCATACTTGCGGTCAGACACGAGCCATTACAGATTACGGAAAATAGCTTCTTAAAATTGTTTTAAAAAATATGGATTAAACCTGGGTGCACCAAATGAACCTTCTGAGAATGGCTCTGGAGTTTGATCTGCAACAGGAAGAAAATGAAAAGTGGCTCGAGACGTGGGTTGCACTTTTTTTAAGAAGCTATTTGGCCGATTCTGGAGATAAATCGTTGATTACCAAACACTTCTCTTGGAATACAACGAGCTTCTGTCTACAGTGTTGTGAATGCTCCAATAACGGCACGTACCAACTTGCACCACTAAGACCAAGGCAAAAACCAGTCAAAAATAGATTTGGAGAAGAGAATGACTGACTGTTTTTCTGTATATGCTTTTTCATCTTTGATAGCCAGTAACCAGGTAGGAATAAAACTGTATATGCAATTAATCAAAAAACGGCAATATTAATATATATATATATATATATATATATATATATATATATATATATATATATATATGGAATGTAGGAATGTTCCTCCAACCTCATGTGAACTCAAAACTTTAACCGTTCGGCCATAAGACATTATTATCGACAAGAGAAGTCTTTTGAATGTATACTCAATTCCAACACCTCACAAGGTGATTGATTAGAGATTAAGAGATGTTCCGAAGAGAGGACTGAGTTTTGATGATGCGATAGGTGATAAGAATCTCTTTATTACTTACTAGTATAATGCACGTGCGATGCACGTGGAGGGGGAATGAAAAGGACCAAAAAAAAAATCTACCAACACGTGCGCTTCTCGTGTTGACACACACACACCAAGGAATAAAAAATTGTTTATTTGTTTGTGAACCCCAACTCTCCCATTATAATAGTTATAGATTTAGTTCATCATTATCATAGTTATATTCTGATTATTATATTGCTATTATGCTTATGTCTCTCTCCATATCTTGTTTTAATTTTATCATCATTGTCAGTTATATGGTTACTATACTCCTAAAAGAACATTGGGCGGAGAGTATACCTCAAACGAAATGACTAACTTCTGTGAAGAACACGGAATAATTCATGAGGTGACTGCTCCTTACTCACCACAGTCTAACGGAGTTGCTGAAAGAAAGAATCGAACTCTGTTAGACATGGTGAATGCCATGCTTCTCAGCTCAGGAGCTCCTGATAACTTGTGGGGAGAAGCCTTATTGACAGCCTATTACATCCTAAACAGGATCCCTAGTAAGTCAAAGGATAAGACTCCCTATGAATTATGGAAAGGTAGAACTCCTAGAGTCCATTACCTTAAGGTCTGGGGATATCTAGCAAAAGTAGGAATCCCTGAACCTAAAAAGAGAAAGATTGGACCTAAGACTGTAAATGCTGTATTCATAGGATATGCCCTAGATAGCAATGCCAATAGATTTTTAGTGCCTCATTATTTTAAATGCTTTTGGCTTTTCTTGAGATAATGCCCACTAGTCGTTAGATAGAATGCCTCAACTGCTATAATGGTTATCACATTTATTACTTTTCTCTTTTTGTAGGCATCAAGAAAAATATTGACCAAGTATATATTTTTGTAATATTTTGACCATGAAAGATTGAACTTTGGACATGTTTTTGTTTAAATTACTGATTTGTGGTTTTTTTTTTTTTTTGCTCATTTGTTTATTGTACTTTTTTGTCATTCTATAGTTTGAGGCTTTCTATCCAAACTTGAGTGGTTTATTTGCATCTTCTATATTCTTCTATATTGAAGTAATATATCTAGAAGAAGAGTGAAGTGATAGAGTTACTACCGAAAATTACATTTGAACAAGATCTAGGGCTAGAAAATTATTTGATTGACTGTTGAGTTAAATATAATTAATTTTAGTCTTATTGTTTTAACTAAAACCGCCATTTTCATGTGGGTAATTTATATAACAATAACAATTACTACTTCTTAAGAGCATCTGTAGTCGTGTAGTCATTAAGATTCAAAATTTTCAGAGTTGGGTTTTAGAAATAAGAATTTTGAGTTGGGCTTGTAGTCATTGAAACCCAAAATTTGGTCAAACGGTAAAGGATATTTGATATGTTGAATCTCAACCATTCATAAAAATAAATAAAAAATTGAGTCCAACACATTTTAAAAAAATATTGTACACAAAGGTACACATAAAAATTCCTATAGGCTCATTCCATCGCAACCATTGATCAAAAAATTCACACCAATCTCAAATTTCAATCATATGCATAATAATCTTACAGGTCCTATTCCATTAAAAAAAAATTGTATTTTGGGGGAAATGTTCAACGACGGAAGAAGAACTTCCGTCTGTCGTCCCCCCCCCCCCCCCCCGGTTAGACGAAAGACCTTCTTTCGTCCGATCACCGTTTGAGATTTTTTTTAAATTTGGTCAGTGATGCCTATTTTATAAAAAAAAAGGATCGAACGCAGGATCATCTTGCGTGATCTTGCGCCTGACACCCTTTTTTAATTTTAATTCACATCAAATGCAAGATCATCTTTCGTCCGAGAAAAAATTTAAAACGAATGCAAGATGATCATTCGAATCTTATATTTGAGAAATTTCTATATCGTCTCTTAAATATAGATTAGTATTGTTCCTATATTTCCAAAAAATTGGAAATATATACAGCAGCTCGTTTCCTATATTTTTCAATATTTAGAAATATAGGAAACAACTACAATGCTCTAACGGCCTCCCTTACATGGTGGGCCCCATCACTATTCTCTTGCCCGTGAGAATCTAAAGCTACTCTTCAAGACCTGTATTGCCATAAATGGGCGTCAGGATTGGGATGTGGATTGGCATAAACCGTATATCTAAGAGAGGTCGTATTTCTGTGGGTTGGTAGTAATGAAATGGTTTCATTATCTATCAAACAGTGGCCTTTATTGTAAAAGATTTGTATATTTGTAAATAACCCTCTGGAAGAAAGACAATCTCATAGGACTGATACATGAACTACGAGACTGATACATATTGGGATTGTATCATTATCTTTGCTTACAAGTGCACCACAATAAGAAGGCCCACAAACTTCATTCCAACTCCTCCTTCCTCCTTCATTTCCAATGCTGGTTGACAAAGAAGGGGGAGGTTTGTTGGTTGGTGGTGGTAGTAATTTGATGAGACCCAGTGGTGGTCGTGGTTGCATGGATAAGAAGCTTTCAAATGGCTTGGTTCATTTTTAATACACATAATACTTATTTATTGCTCAAGTGCTACCAGGCCCTTTGTTGTGCACAAAAAGAAGAAAGTGTAGCAGAGTTGCAATCCCACAAATAAGGATAATCTAGAGTATGTATGAATTCATTATGATGGAAGGACAATATACTAATGGAGATGACCATGCGAGATGCTGGATTCTGGATCATCATGACACTTTCACGGTTTCTTCAATCTACAAGTGGATTAACGACAGAGAAATGAGATGTGAATAAGCTAATACAATCTGAAAAACCAAGACACCATTGAAAGTGAATGTGTTCCTTTGGTTAGTGGCAAACGATGGAATCCTATCAAAAGCCAGTCTCATAAATCGTAATTTGCAGATAGATGGAAGGTGCGCAAGATGTACGACAGAGATAGAAGACACTAATCACATTATTCTCAATTGTCCGAGGGCGAAATTTGCATGGGAGGTCGTGTGCTTAGGTTTTGGGTTAATATAATGTCCAGGGTTGATTACTGATTTGTGGGGTCAATGGAGGTTAAGTCAAATTAAACAGGAAAAAAAAGGTAGTTTTATGTTGTAGCTACTATATGGGGTCTTTGGCTAGACCAAAATGAGTTATAGTTTCGTAACAAAATGTAGATTCTTGTGATGATGCATAAATTTTTCGCTTTGATGCATGCTTGGGCAGATCAGGTAGGACAAAGAAGAGAGTGTGCATGAAAGAGGAGGAGTAAGACAGGCAGATAAACAACCGTACACCAAGTTGTTGGTATTACTGCCTCTAGATTATATTTTTGAGTATTTGTATTGTTTTTCTATGTTATCAATAGTCGCTATAGTAGTTGAGGTAGATGTTGTTGTAGTATTATGTTTGATAGGGCTAAAAATAGGGTTAGATCGGAACCGTTCAAATCGAGCACGAATCTTAAAGCTTAGGGGTAAAATGATAATTTCACCTATAAACGGATCTGAAATGGGAACTGGGTCTTTTTTCAAAGCCCAATGACCCACAAACGGATCTTTCTTACTGGGTACGGGTTCCAACCTGTAAGAAACCCAGTTTAACTGGATAGGAGAGGATTCAGATTTATGATTATCCTTAAACAGCAGGTCTTAACCACTTCTATCCATTTACATCGGAAAGTAGAGATTTGATCTTATCCTGAAACTGATTCCTAAGGCGGCTATAAATACCCCTCTCCCCCCACTATTACCAGGTAATCAATCTTTTGCCAACTAAAACTCTTTCTTAATCATTCAGATTACTGACAAGAGCGTCGGAGGGTGCGTCGCCGGAATCAACCTCGGTGTCTCGCACTTTTTGTAGGTTAATGGCAAGAGGATCTCGGTCAAACTCCGGTAAAGGTATTTAGGTTTGACTATTCACATTCCCTCGAATCCACAAATCTATCTGTTTGACCCCACACCGATTTCAGCGGCAACAGATTAGCACTGTCTGTGGGAAACTTTCGAATAGCAGTCTAACCTCTTCCATCGATCAAGACCGCCTCCAGCCATGCCTCCAAGGAAAGTAAGATCTACAGCCTTTAACCGTAGACCCGCTCCCATTCCTCCTCAACCACAACCAGAGGCTCCCCTCCAACCCATCCAGCCCATCCAGCAACAGGGACAGCTCCCTCCTCAACCTGGTCAGCCGCTGTAGCAGGGGCAGCCTCCTCTTCAAAATCCTCAACCCCAACAGGCTCAGCTCGGGCCCCAGAATGCTGGTGTAGGGACCTCTCGTCCTAATCCTCAAAAGCAACCTCTTCAACGTGATCATATCTCGTTACATAACCCTTCCACCGACTCCATGGCATCCCAAAACCCTCGGCCTTCAGAAGATCTCCGCAACATCATAATCAATTGGCAGAAGGAGGAAGTCCTTCGCTACCATTTGGATGAGTGGCGGGCCCGAGAGGGAGCCTCCCGCTCGGAACATCCAAATGCGCGATCTCCTCGCCGCCGTAGGAGGTCCCCTCCTCCTAGGAGGCAGAGGGAGTCCCCGAGTATCGTAGAAGGGGGAACCATTCTCCCGCTGGTCGACAGGCCCAGAGGGACCAGAACGGACCCATCACCAGAGCAAAATTCCAAGACTTTCAAGCAGCAGTCTTGCGGGCCCTCAATGCCCCGCCAAACAACAACAATAATATTCAGAGAGTCCCCACTCCTGAGCCGGTTTGAAGCCATCGCCATCGATCCCAAAGTCCTCCTCAAGCTCCGAGCCACTACCATCACGTCCCTAGTCCTCACCAGTCTCCGAGTTACCGTGACCGTAGCCCACGTTCCCCTTCATACGAAGACGAGTCCAGAGGCTTACCCGAATACCGTCGAAGGGAGGGTGCTGTCTATCGCCGTCTCCACGAGATGGAGAGGCATTTCGGCCAACTCGATAAGGACGAGGAACTAAGAGGGAGGACCCTTCGTCCAAGCAGGCCTCCATTCTCTCGTACCATCATGGAGGCCCCCGTTCCGGCAAATTTCAAGCATCCGCAGTTCGAGACATACACGGGAGAATCAGACCCCATGGATCACATCGAGAGTTTCAAACTCTCATGATGATCCACCAGGCCTCCGATACCCTCCTATGCAAGACATTTCTGGCTACCCTCAAAGATCCGACTCGGGAATGGTACTCCCGCCTCGCCCCGTTCTCCATCTTCTCTTTTGACCAGTTCGAGACCCTTTTCATAACCCATTTCGTGAGTAGCCGCCGCTCCGAAAAGACGAGTATTTCACTACTCTTCCTTAGTCAGAAGAAGGGTGAGAAACTGAGGGACTATCTCAAGCAGTTTACCGCGGAGGCCAGGTCCATCGCCTCTCTCGATCAGTCGGTCGCCATGACCGCCTTTCAATCCAATGTCCTTAACTCTGACCTCTGCTCGTCCCTAGCCAGGAAGCCCCCACGAGATTTCTCCGATCTTCTTCTCAGAAGCGAGAAGTACATCCGGGCGGAGGAAGCTGCGCACCGCCCTACATTCGAGGGATCCTCTTCTGGAAATAAGAGGAAGGCTGCTGAAGATGAGGGAGCTAAAAAGCTCCAAAAAGATAACGGGGTCAGCGTCGTCCACTGCCCAGATTTGAGAAATTTACCCCTCTCAATGCCAATATCTCGGCTATTCTGATGGAGGTTGAGAAAGAAGGAATTCTACCTCCTGTCCCAAAGATGAACACTCCTGGGAAGAAGAGGGATAAGGAGATGTAACGTCCCGAATCCCGAATACAATGAATTCGAGATGTTCTATAGGATCTTTTCGCTTCATTTAGTACAATTTTATAAGGAAATTTGAACTTTTCACTTTACATCAGAGTTTACATGAATATATTACAATTTACACTGCACAGTGGAAGTAAACTTTACAACAATGAAACAAATATACAACAACATTGAGTAATCTTTAAGCATTTGTCCTCTTTAATCTTTATCAAGCCATTTACCTGCATACAAGACTGTGGGTACGTCAGTTTATTCAACCGACGATCATTATACACGGCCATCCTCTCTATGTCGGAAATAGTATAACTTATTTTCCATATTTAGCAAACACAAACTTGTCACAAATCAAACTAAAGGGACTACCCTATTGATGTCGTGTTCTGATTGTGCACTTAGTCCTTAATGCAGTTTATTTATGTTACATGACACTAATGCGCACTTGTTCGGATTCTATGCATCTCATACTACATAGGTCCGAGGGCAAGCCCTTAATCATTCTTCATCTTTGTAGGGTTCAATCCCTCCCCATGACTTAATCTACTACTGTAATTATGGTAAGTATCCTAGATGTTCTATAATCTACGAGCCCATGTCCAGGCAGCCTGGAGGGGAATCCCATGCACTGACACGACGCATCGAGCAGGCAACCTATGGACAATTCAGCCTCCGCCATGGAACAATGGCACCACCTGTAGCCACTCAAACATCCCACAAGCGTCGCCACCGGAATGATAATTCTGGAGTAGTGCCCACGCCATGTCTTGACGCATCAAGCAGACTGCCTGTGGATCACTCTCACACCGCTAATCTGATGGCCCTCATACTCTTGTTTTTCTCCTACTTTCATCACGTCTCCACTATGTACTAATCCTTAGTTTTTATCAAAATCATGAACAAAAAATCAAAGCTCTAGAGTTAGCCTCTCCACTAAACCGGACTTATTCATTCATTCAATCACGACCAGCCTTGGTCTTTCTTTTCAATTTTCATTTCATTTATTTCCAAAATGCCGGGGGAGACTTAGCTACTCTTTTTGTTTCAATTTTCAATTCACAATTTCCAAAATGAGCATTTCCAACTCATACATTCATTTGTTGATTTGTCATACTCAAAAGTATTTCTCTTTTCCAATCATGATTTCTAATTCGTTCAAATAGTCCATAACTATACATGGAATTCATATGCTTTATCAATTATCAATTTCACTTTGAAGTTCACATTACTAACGAATATTCACATTTCACATTTTTCACACTATTCTCAAATGAGAATGAATTGCATCACATCACACAATATAATTTCTTTTTGCCACATTAATTTTCTAATCCTTCATTTCAAAATCATTTTTTGCAAGATACAATTTCACAAAGAATATCAATGTAGACTATAGTTCTATTTACTCATTTAGTCACAAATTATACTTTACTTTATGTAAATCATTCCCAAATTATTTTTATAAAGTCCCATATAATTTTAGAAGAATAGTCATATTTTTCTCATAATTTTTTGATAATTAAAAACCCCAAAAAATGTTTTTCAATCTTGCCGAGGGCAAGATTCGAACCCAGAACAACGGAGAACACAGCCGACAGCACAAGCCACTAGGCCGAAGGTGCCAGGCGTCATAAGTATGGCTGAGAGCATTAAATGCTCTCGGCTGCAGTAGATTTTGTTTTAAAAAAAAACGAACGAAATATATGTTGCCCACGGGATTCGAACCCCAGACCTCTGAGAAACAGGCCGCGCGCTCCGACCACTTGAGCTACGTGCTCAGGTTGTCAAGTATAGTTCGAAATTCTTTTTAAAACCATTCTCTCTGTTATTCAAAAACGTTCGATATTCAACAAGTCTTCATTTCATTTTGCTTTCATAAAAATTACTGTATATTGTCCAGGTTGACTAATATCATCATAAACTATATCCAGTATAAAAAATAATTTTTTTGTAACAATTAAAACATATTTTTCATATAATTAATTCGAAATATGAACTATCACTACCACAATTCTTCTCTTTTCGACATTTATTCACAATTAGCATTCTAATCTCTTTATCAATAAATTTCACGTTGATTCTCTGTCTTTAATCATTTACCCAACAAACAAACTCATATTTTAAATTATTCATGCCCACATTAACACAAAAAGATCTATTTAACACATGAAATAGCATTATTAATCTACTAACTTTTGTGTGTAATTCTTGATGGTAATAAATGTGTTTTCATCAATCAATCCATGATTCTAATCAATTCACATACAACTTAAATAATAGAACCACATATAAAATTGCATATCCACATTCAATCATTCAATGGGTTATTTTTTTCCTAATTAAAGTGTACTCTTCTTAATTTCTTTCATGCTTCATTCATTCATATCTAACATGCATTTCTAATTTAGAAATATGGAGAATCTACCCACCTCAAATGGAGAGACAAACACAATTAGCAACTTCCTAAACAAAAGTCCTTGCAACCGAATGCTTCTCCTCCTAAATGCGCGCACACGAACCTCCAAGTACACCCAAAACCGAACACTTCTAAGCCAAAACCGAGAGCACTCCTTGATGCCAGCCTCCTCTTCTCCTTGGTGTTGCAAGCACAATCCCACACACTCTCAATCTTTTAACTCACACAATCACTACTAGATAAGGTATTTGAACTATAGGTTTGGAAGAGAATAATTTTGCACAAGAATAACTAGCCATGGGGGGGGGGGGGGTATTTATACTAAAAATCTAGGAAAATAGATGGCTAGGATTGAAGTAGGAGTTGGAAACAAAGGGTTGAGATTTAAGGAGGAGTTACACTAACTACCCATGATGAGTAACCATCTCCACCATGATCCCCATCAAAAATTTGATTTTCCCTCCAAAAGATTGCAACCGGCCAAGCATGGAATGTGCATATTGCACGTGTACGTGCAATGCACGTGCACGCCACTTGGTCCAAAATTGTACATTGAATTTTATACAAAAATAAACTTTAATTGTATTCTTCATTACAAGTCATATTTAAGAATAAATTAACTCATGGGCTTTAGTTTATGGGCCAAAAATAATTAATTTAAAAAAATAAAATAAATAAACTAAATTTTGGGCTTTAGGAAAAAGGCTTTTTATCTAATTGAAAGAAGGCTTTACAGAAAAATAATTAAAGGCACATATTAAATATCTTTACTCATCTTGATGAAAATATTTACAAAAATATTGCACGTGCACACTACGTGCACAATAATTTTTCATAAATGAAAAATCAGGGCATTACAACACTCCCTCCTTAGAATAGTTCCGTCCCCGGAACTACAGTCAAGAGTGAGAAACAAAAAATACAACACTCACAACAAGAACAAAAAGATACAAAGATACAATCAAGCAAAAAGCTCAGGATAGTCCTTCAACATCCTCTCCTCAGACTCCCAAGTAGCCTCTTCAACAAGTGGTTTCTCCAGACTACCTTGACCATCGGTATCGTCTTATTCCTCAAGACTTTCTCTCGACGATCAACAATCTCGACAGGAGACTCGATGTAGTTCAAATCCAACTGCAAACCTTCCGGCACTTCAGGCAAATGATGACTCGGATCTGGAATATAACCTCTCAGCATAGACACATGAAAGACATTGTGCACCTGAGATAACTCTTCCGGTAATTCAAGCCGGTAAGCAGTTTTCCTGATCCTTTTCAATATCTTGTACGGGCCTATAAACCTCGGGGCTAACTTCCCGCCTTTGCCAAATCGAACCACACCTTTACTGGGTGATACTTTCAGAAAGACGAAGTCACCAACCTCAAACTCAAGGTCCCTTCTCTGGTTGTCTGCATAGCTTTTCTGCCTGCTCTGTGCTTCTACCAACCTTTTCCTGATCAGAACAATCTTCTCAGAGGTTTGCTGCACAAGCTCAGAACCAAACAACTGACGCTCCCCAACTTCAAACCAACAAACAGGTGTCCTGCACTTCCTGCCATACAGAGCTTCGTACGGCGCCATCCCGATGCTAGTCTGAAAACTGTTGTTGTAGGCAAATTCTACCAAAGGTAAATGCCTTTCCCAACTGCCTCCAAAGTCTAGTATACAACACCGAAGCATATCCTCAAGAATACGGTTGACTCTCTCGGTCTGCCCATCGGTTTGCGGATGAAAAGCAGTGCTGAAATCTGTCTTGGTACCCAAAGCTGTCTGAAGACTCCTCCAGAAATACGAAGTAAACCTGCGCATCTCGATCAGACACAATAGTTGACGGAACACCATGAAGTCGGACAATCTAGCCAACATACAACTCCGCTAACTTGTCCATCGAAGCAGTGAGTTTCATCGCCAAAAAGTGAGCGGACTTGGTTAGTCGATCGACTATAACCCAAATTGCATCATTGCCTTTAGGACTCTTAGGCAATCCCGTAATAAAATTGATGTTGATATTTGCAAGTGTACAAAATCGCACAAGTAATATAGATAGGTGAGTAGAGTGTCGAACCCACAGGGACTAGATATTTTACTGAGTACCGATATCACTAGATGAATCACTATTTGGAAGATCGAATTTTATAAGGATAAAATAACTAAATTAAATCAATCTAACTAAATCTAACTAAATTTGTGAAGAGGAAGAGGGCTGTGAAACGATAAAGCACTTGTACTTTGTTTAATGGTAAAATTAGTTCTAGGGCTCTTGGTTCACCTCGTTTATCACACACACAAATTATAACTCCTTAGGAATTAAAGATATTATCTTTCCAAATTGTCGACCAAAATCCTAAAGATATTAACCACTCTATCCACATAGTTTAAAAATTATTCTCAACTAATTCTTCGCCTATCCATCAAATCATTAATTGAAAATTTGGATTTCTTAACGGTCACGTCCTCCAATATACGGTGTTAATCTTTATTAATCACAAATAACCTGTTCGGTCTCTTTATGATTTGAAAAATCATACAAATGTCTATCCACCATGTTGTACGCATAAATAATAAAAATTAAAACACAATCAGGAAAAATAGAGTAATAATAAGGAATTAAAATTTGTGTTCTACAAAACTTGGCTACACCTTAACCTCTAGAACAATAAATTCAGTTCATATTTGTTTGGGATTGCATCAAAAAATATAGAGAAGAAAAGATACAAAAGAATACAAAAATTTAATTCAAACCCCTTTTCTGTCTCAAAAGTCGGAGCCAAAAGTGTTGTTGTCACGCGCCGTCACATCAACGCATCAGTCTGTCACACTGCCGTTGTCGGGCCGCGTGTCCAAAACCAGAGGCGCCACGTCAGCACTCAGAGGCTGTCTCGTCTTTCTTGTCGCCAACTCAGCGAAGTCAACGTCAGATGAAACCGGTCACTTTCCGTCTTCGAGCAGCACGCGCAAGAGATAAGAAGAAGTGGTCGCCACGTCAGGATCAATTGCCAAAGTTAGACAATGGCCAAAGTCAATGTTTTTTTTATTGATGTGAATAAATATTGGAGTCAGTTTGTGGCTTTGCATCTCTTGGAAGATGTGCAAAAACAGAGAGACTTGATCTCTCTCTGTTTCGTTATGTTACTCCTTTTTTTATTTTTTTATAGTTGTTGTGTTTGAGTAGCCGTCACCTCCTGAGTTTCTCCTCTCTCCCTTTGGTTAGCATTTATAGAGTACGGGAAGAGAGTTAGGGTTTTCACTTTTTGCAGAAAAGTCCACACTCTTTCTTTATTTCCTTCCTTTAATTGATCTGAATTTATTTCTTTCTCTTTCTTTCTTTTCTTCCTTTTTTGTCCACCACGTGCTGCTGCATACACAAAATAATACCTGAAATTAGAATTTTTAAATAAAATAAATTTAATTAGTTTAAAATTAATTAAACTAACTATAAATCATAATAGCTCATTAAAAATCATTTTAAAATTATTTGTCGCACTTTTAACTCAACAAAACAATAAAAATTTATAAATCCATTATTTTACTTTGTTTGTTGATTTTTTTTCCACAAATCTTTACTTTTTGCATCAAAAATATTATTTCTTCAAAAATAATTAATTAAATGAAATCCTATAGAAATAAGATGAATTATAGACAATATCAACGAAAACAAGCCATTTTAATAGGCAAATGAGTACAAATATTTGTATATAAATTAGACACATTAGAAATCCATATTGATGTTATCCCACTTCCATTCCGGAATAGGTAACGGCTGTAATAGACCTCCGGGTCTCTGATTTTCGGCTTTGACTTGCTGACAAACCTCACACTTCGCCACAAATTCAGCCACATCCCGCTTCAAACCTGACCACCAGAAATGCTGTTTGATATCTTTGTACATCTTAGTACTCCCAGGATGTACCGACAAAAGAGTAGCATGCGCCTCCTGAAGAATACTCTCTTTCAGGTCCGCCTGATTTGGAACACATAGCCTCTCTCCAAACCACAGCACTCCATCCTTAATTTGAAATCCGGGCAACCTGCCAGCACCAACCTGCTCCTTCATCTCCAAGGTATCAGCATCAACCTCCTGACTTGCAATGATCCTTGCATTCAGTGTAGGCTGAAACCTCAACTGAGCTAAAGATGCTCCCAATCCTTGCAAGACAACTTCAATACCTGCTCGGTCCAATTCCTCAATCAGATGTTTCTGAGCTGTAATCAAACTGGCTAAACTGTTCTTGCAACTAAGTGCATCAGCAACAACATTAGCCTTCCCAGGATGATACTTGATCTCAGGTCGCATGTCCTCAAGCACTTCCAACCATCTCCGCTGCCTCAGATTCAAATCCCTCTGCTGATATATGTACTTCAAACTCTTGTGGTCCGTGTACATGTTCAACTTCTCACGATACACGTAGTGCCTCCATTGCCTCAGGGCAAAGATAATCGCAGCCAACTCCAGATCATGAGTCGGGTAATTCTTCTCATGCGGTCATAGTTGCCTAGACCCATAAGCGATTACTTTTCCTTCTTGCATTAAGACACAACCAAGTCCACGATGTGAAGTATCGCTATAAACATCATACTCAACACCTGCTCTAGGCAAGGCCAAAATAGGTGTAGTAGTCAGCTTCTCTTTCAAATCCTGAAAGCTCGCCTCACATTGCTCAGTCCACTTGAAGCTCACATTCTTCTTGGTCAGTCCAGTAAGCGGCACAGCTATCTGAGCATAACCTTGAATGAATCTCATGTAGTATCCAGTCATTCCAAGAAAACTTCTGACTTCCTTTACTGTAGTAGGCCTTGGCCAATCTCTCACTGCCTCTATCTTCTGAGGGTCAGTTGCCACTCCCTCCTTAGAAAGGATGTGACCTAGGAATGCCACTTCAGATTTTCAGAAATCACACTTGGATAACTTGGCATACAACTCCTGCTCTTCCAGCTTCTTCAACACTGCTGCCAGATGCTCGGTGTGCTCCTCTTCTGACTTGGAGTACACGAGAATATCGTTGATAAACACCACGACGAAAGAATCAATGAACGGCCTCAGAACTCTATTCATCAAATCCATGAAGATTGCGGGTGCATTCGTCACTCCAAATGGCATAACTAAGAATTCGTAATGCCCATGTCGAGTTCTAAATGCAGTTTTGTGCACATCTTCAGCTTTCACTCGAACCTGGTGATATCCTGATCGAAGATCTATTTTGGAGAAAACAGCCGCTCCTTGTAGACGATCGAACAAGTCATCAATTCAAGGAATAGGATACTTATTCTGAACAGTGACCTTATTCAGCTCTCGGTAATCGATACACATTCTCATTCATCCATCCTTCTTCTTTACCAAAAGCACTGGTGCTCCCCAAGGTGACGCACTAGGTTGAATAAAGCCTTTCTCCAACAGTTCCTCAATCTGTCGTTTCACCTCATCCTGTTCCACTGGAGCCATCCTATACGGTGCCTTAGAAATGGGTGCACTTCCCGGTTGAACAGTGATGCTGAACTCTACATCACGATGTGGGGGCAACCCAGGAAAATCTTCCAAGAACACAGTCGGATAGTCCCGAACCACAGGAATCCCTTGCACTTCCACAGGAGTCTCTTTCTTGTGGATAGTTCCCACCAGCCTAGAACACTTCTGCTTCCCTTGGAAAGTGACTTCAGGTCCACCTGGAGCCTTCACTGTTACCGTCTTGGTCTTACACTCGATGCTTGCACTGTACACCGACATCCAATCAATGCCAATGATAACATCGACTCCCAAGATAGTCAGCTCGATCAGATCAATTCCAAAGATTCGATCTCCAATCACAATCTCACAATCAGCGTAATACCGATCAGTGGTTAGAGTTTCCCCTGATGGAGTAGCTACTGCTAAGATCTTGCCTGGAAAAATCTTCAGTTCAATTCCCAACACTTTAGCAAATTTAGGAGACACAAAAGTATGATAGGATCCAGTATCGAACAACACAACAGCTTTCATTCCATATTCTGATGTAAAAGGTCCATCAAATTCGAAGTATGAAACGTGATCTTTCAAGTCAATATTTTCATTTCATTGAATTTCAAACTTTATACATTCGAATTGAAAAACATTTCTTGACATCAGAATGAAAATAGTAGAAGCTACAACAGTCTAACTCCTACGGTTCCTCTTCGCTTCTCGAAGTTCTCCCCGTAGTTCAACAACTTCATCCTTCAGCACATCTGTCAAATTTTTCCTCTTCTCGAGTTCCCATACACGATGACTGAGAACTGAAAAGTCGTCCTTGCGATTTGCCAGCTGAGCCTCCAATAATCCGACTCTCTCTCGCAATGTTTCTACCTGCCTCTGAAGAGAAGTCACAAGACTATTTGGAACTGGTTCTTCTTCTTCGTCAGAAGAAGAGTCATCAGATGAATCCGGAGGTGGGGTAATCTCTCGGGATTCAGGTCATTCTTCTCCATCAGAATCTGCTTGCCCTGGGTAGTACTCATCATCGAAATCTGCCTGTCCAGGATGGTACTCTTCCTCAATGATATGCCAGTCGTCGTCTCCAGCAGGGTCGAAGAGATCAGCCATCTTAGAAATAGAGAGGAAGAAGCATAAGTCATAGAGCAACACAAATGTAAGTCACTTACATTTAAATCTCTAGACTCAAACACACACTCTAATGTCCACTACTAGGGTGTCGTTCCTTATAAATTTGTACAAGTATGGAAGCGTGGCTCTGATACCACTCTGTAACGCCCCGAATCCCAAATACATTGAATTCGAGATGTTCTACAGGATCTTTTCGCTTCATTTAGTACAATTTTATAAGGAAATTTGAACTTTTCACTTTACATCAGAGTTTACATGAATACATTACAATTTACACTGCACAGCGGAAGTAAACTTTACAACAATGAAACAAACATACAACAACATTGAGTAATCTTTAAGCATTTGTCCTCTTTAATCTTTATCAAGCCATTTACCTGCATATAAGACTGTGGGTACGTCAGTTTATTCAACCGACGATCATTATACACGGCCATCCTCTCTATGCCGGAAATAGTATAACTTATTTTCCATATTTAGCAAACACAAACTTGTCACAAATCAAACTAAAGGGACTACCCTATTGATGTCGTGTTCTGATTGTGCACATAGTCCTTAATGCAGTTTATTTATGTTACATGACACTAATGCGCACTTGTTCGGATTCTATGCATCCCATACTACATAGGTCCGAGGGCAAGCCCTTAATCGTTCTTCATCTTTGTAGGGTTCAATCCCTCCCCATGACTTAATCTACTACTGTAATTATGGTAATTATCCTAGATGTTCTATGATCTACGAGCCCATGTCCAGGCAGCCTGGAGGGAAATCCCATGCACTGACACGACACATCGAGCAGGCAACCTATGGACAATTCAGCCTCCGCCATGGAACAATGGCACCACCTGTAGCCACTCAAACATCCCACAAGCGTCGCCACCAGGACGATAATTCTGGAGTAGTGCCCACGCCATGTCTTGACGCATCAAGCAGGCAGCCTGTGGATCACTCTCACAGCGCTAATCCGATGGCCCTCATACTCGTGTTTTTCTCCTACTTTCATCACGTCTCCACTATGTACTAATCCTTAGTTTTTATCAAAATCATGAACAAAAAATCAAAGCTCTAGAGTTAGCCTCTCCACTAAACCGGACTTATTTATTCAATCAATCACGACCAGCCTTGGTCTTTCTTTTCAATTTTCATTTCATTTATTTCCAAAATGCCGAGGGAGACTTAGCTACTTTTTTTGTTTCAATTTTCAATTCACAATTTCCAAAATGAGCATTTCCAACTCATACATTCATTTGTTGATTTGTCATACTCAAAAGTATTTCTCTTTTCCAATCATGATTTCTAATTCGTTCAAATAGTCCATAACTATACATGGAATTCATATGCTTTATCAATTATCAATTTCACTTTGAAGTTCACATTACTAACGAATATTCACATTTCACATTTTTCACACTATTCTCAAATGAGAATGAATTGCATCACATCACACAATATAATTTCTTTTTGCCACATTAATTTTCTAATCCTTCATTTCAAAATCATTTTTTGCAAGATACAATTTCACAAAGAATATCAATGTAGACTATAGTTCTATTTACTCATTTAGTCACAAATTATACTTTACTTTATGTAAATCATTCCCAAATTATTTTTATAAAGTCCCATATAATTTTAGAAGAATAGTCATATTTTTCTCATAATTTTTTGATAATTAAAAACCCCAAAAAATGTTTTTCAATCTTGCCGAGGGCAAGATTCGAACCCAGAACCACGGAGAACACATCCGACAGCACAAGCCACTAGGCCGAAGGTGCCAGGCGTCATAAGTATGGCTGAGAGCATTAAATGCTCTCGGCTGCAGTTGATTTTGTTTTAAAAAAAAACCAAACGAAATATATGTTGCCCACGGGATTCGAACCCCAGACCTCTGAGAAACAGGCCGCGCGCTCCGACCACTTGAGCTATGTGCTCAGGTTGTCAAGTATAGTTCGAAATTCTTTTTAAAACCATTCTCTCTGTTATTCAAAAACGTTCGATATTCAACAAGTCTTCATTTCATTTTGCTTTCATAAAAATTACTGTATATTGTCCAGGTTGACTAATACCATCATAAACTATATCCAGTATAAAAAATAATTTTTTTGTAACAATTAAAACATATTTTTCATATAATTAATTCGAAATATGAACTATCACTACCACAATTCTTCTCTTTTCGACATTTCTTCGCAATTAGCATTCTAATCTCTTTATCAATAAATTTCACGTTGATTCTCTGTCTTTAATCATTTACCCAACAAACAAACTCATATTTTAAATTATTCATGCCCACATTAACACAAAAAGATCTATTTAACACATGAAATAGCATTATTAATCTACTAACTTTTGTGTGTAATTCTTGATGGTAATAAATGTGTTGGCATCAATCAATCCATGATTCTAATCAATTCACATACAACTTAAATAATAGAACCACATATAAAATTGCATATCCACATTCAATCATTCAATGGGTTATTTTTTTCCTAATTAAAGTGTACTCTTCTTAATTTCTTTCATGCTTCATTCATTTATATCTAACATGCATTTCTAATTTAGAAATATGGAGAATCTACCCACCTCAAATAGAGAGACAAACACAATTAGCAACTTTCTAAACAAAATTCCTTGCAACCGAATGCTTCTCCTCCTAGATGCGCGCACACGAACCTCCAAGTACACCCAAAACCGAACACTTCTAAGCCAAAACCGAGAGCACTCCTTGATGCCGGCCTCCTCTTCTCCTTGGTGTTGCAAGCACAATCCCACACACTCTCTATCTTTTAACTCACACAATCACTACTAGATAAGGTATTTGAACTATAGGTTTGGAAGAGAATAATTTTGCACAAGAATAACTAGCCATGGGGGGGGGGGGTATTTATACTAAAAATCTAGGAAAATAGATGGCTAGGATTGAAGTAGGAGTTAGAAACAAAGGGTTGAGATTTAAGGAGGAGTTACACTAACTACCCATGATGAGTAACCATCTCCACCATGATCCCCATCAAAAATTTGATTTTCCCTCCAAAAGATTGCAACCGGCCAAGCATGGAATGTGCATATTGCACGTGTACGTGCAATGCACGTGCACGCCACTTGGTCCAAAATTGTACATTGAATTTTATACAAAAATAAACTTTAATTGTATTCTTCATTACAAGTCATATTTAAGAATAAATTAACTCATGGGCTTTAGTTTATGGGCCAAAAATAATTAATTTAAAAAAAAATAAATAAATAAACTAAATTTTGGGCTTTAGGAAACAGGCTTTTTGTCTAATTGAAAGAAGGCTTTATAAAAATATAATTAAAGACACATATTAAATCTCTTTACTCATCTTGATGAACATATTTACAAAAATATTGCACGTGCACACTACGTGCAAAATAGTTTTTCATAAATGAAAAATCAGGGCATTACAAGAGAAGTGGTGCCACTACCATCGAGACCATGACCACGACACCAATGACTGTCGGGCCCTGAAAAATGAGATCGAAGCCCTCATTCAGAGAGGGCAGCTCGGCAAGTTTGTAAGGAAGGACCGGGTCGATCCTCCTCCACCCCGCACGGGGGCTAAGAAGCAGCCCGAGAGGCGGTAGACGAGTTAGAAGAAGTGCTCTTCTCGGAGGAAGATCCGACCCGAAAATTCTTAATCAGCAAAACCCTCCCCTCTGCCTTCTGCTTTGACATAGTCCAGTGCATAAAAAGAAACCGTGACCTCTTTGCTTGGACAACAACTGACATACCGGGGATTTCCGAAGAGCTTCTCGTCCACCATCTAGGTGTCGCTGCGGGGGCCAGACCGATCCAACAGAAGAGGCGTAAGTTCGCCCTCGAGCGCCAGTAGGCTATAAAGGAGGAGGTGGAGAAGCTCCTCAAAGCCCGGTTCATACAGGAGGTCAACTATCCAGAGTGGCTCTCCAATGTTGTGATGGTCAAAAAGGCCAATGGAAGTTGGAGGATCTGTATCGACTTCACAGATTTGAACAAGGCATGCCCCAAGGATCCCTTCCCATTCCCTAGCATCGACACCTTAATCGACGGCACTTCGGGCCATGAGCTGCTGAGCTTCATGGACGCATTCTCCGTATACAACCAAATCTGAATGTTCCCTCCAGATATTCCAAAGACGTCCTTCGTCATGGATCAAGGCCTCTACTGCTATAGAGTGATGCCCTTCGGGCTTAAAAATGCTGGTGCCACCTACCAACATCTCGTAAATAAGGTCTTCAAAAATCAGATCAGGCAGAACAGGGATTTTTACGTCGATGATATGTTGGTGAAAGGCATCAATGGGTCTGACCATGTTGCCGACCTCCAAGAGGTCTTTTGTAACACCCCGAATTCCAAAATACACTGAATTCGAGATTCCACAGGATCTTTACACTTCATTTAGTACAATTTTACAAGGAAATTTGAACTTTTCACTTTACAACAGAGTTACATGAAAAACTCTACTCTTTACATTGCACAGCGAAAGTAAATTTACAACATTTAAATAAATGTACAACAACATTGGATAATCTCTAGGCATCTGTTCCTCTTTAACCTTTATCATGTCATTTATCCTGCATACAAAACTGTGGGTACGTCAGTTTATTCAACTGACGAACATTATACACGGCCATCCTCTCTATGCCCGAAATAGTATAACTCATTTTCCATATTTAACAAACACAAACTTGTCACATATCAAACTAAAGGGAATACCCTAAAGATGTCGTGTTGTGATTGTGCACTTAGTCCTTAATGCCATTATTTATATTACATGACACTAATGCACACTTGTTCGGATTCTATGCATCCCATACTACATAGGTCCGAGGGCAAGTCTCTTAATCGTTCTTCATCTTTGCAGGGTTCAGTCCCTCGTCATGACTTAATCTACTACTGTAACTACGGTAAGTACCCTAGATGATCTATGAGTACAAGCTCATGTACAGAAAACCTGGAGGGGAATTCCACGCCATGTCTTGATGCATCAAGCATGCTTCTGTGGCAATTCAGCCTCCTTCATGGCTCACGATCCTCTTGCAGTCACCAAACATCCCACAAGCATTGCTAAAGTCCGATCATTACTGAGTAGTGCCCACGCCATGTCTTGACTCATCAAGCATGTATTCTGTGGCTCACCCCCGCATCGTAAACTCTAGCTCTCATACTTGTGTTTTTCTCTCACTTTCATCACATCTCCACTATGTACTAATTTTAGTTTAATAAAAATCATGAACAAAACCAATCTTTTAGAGTTAGTCCTCTCACTACTACCGGTCTTATTACTTTCATTTTACAATGACCCAACCTGATCTTTTCAATTTCAATAATCATAATTATTCATCACTTTCACTTGCCGGTGTGAGTTTGACTACACTTTAATTTTCAATTTCAATTTATAATCCATATGTTTAAGTTTTCATGCTCAATAACATTCTCTTTTCCAATAACATGATTTCTAATTTATTCATGGGTCCATAGCCATACATGGAATTCAATTATTCCTTATGTATTTCATCAAATATCATTTCCACATTAAAATCACATCACTAAATGAATATTCACATTTCATAATTTTCACACTATTCTCCAATGAGAATAATTCACATCACATCACTACATATAATTTCTTTCTTATTCATATTTCTTTTCTAACATTTTATTTCAAGTTCTTGTGCAAATTATAACCTCCACAAAATATAAATATAGAACCCTAGTTCTATTTATACATTTGTTCTCAAAACATACTCTATTCCATGTAAATAATTCCCAAATTATTTTTCATAAATCCCACATATTTTTAGGATAATAATCATATTTTTTTCATAATTTTTCAATCATCAAAACACCCAAAAAATATTTTTTCTCCACAACTTAAACACAGGCCGAGACCAAGGATCGAACCAGCAACCACAGGGAAACAAGCCACAGGCACAGACCAGTAGGCCACTTGCGCCAGCGGTATACAAGAGTGCTGAGAGCATTAAGTGCTCTCGGCTGCAGTTCATTTAATCTTTTAAAAACACAAAACAAAATATGTGGTGCTACTGGGAATCGAACCATCGACCCCTGAGGAACCCCGCACAACACTGTAGCAAATAAGAGCATCCCAACCGCTTGAGCTATATGCTCAGGTTGTCATAGTACAACTCGAACTTTAATTAAATTAATTCCCTCTGTTTAATAGAACATTTCGATGTTCAAGAAACTCTCATTTGATTTTACTCTTATTAAACTTACTGTAAATTTCCAGATTGACTATTCCCATCATAAATTATACTCCAGTATATTAAAATAAATTTTCTAATAATTAAACATATATTCCTCATACAATTTGGTTAAATTGTAAGTTACTACTACCACACTTTCTTTTTCGACTTTCTTATCCAATTTTGATTTCAATAATCTCTACATCAATTTTCTGTTTTTATTCGTTTCACAACACACAAATTATATCTTTTTAGTCATCTATTACAACATTATCACAAGAGTCCATTTAATCACATAAAGCAACATTGTCAATTTACTAACTTTTGCATATAGTCCTTGATGTTAATAATGAAGTTTTCTTCAAACAATCCATGGCTATAATCAATTTACAGACAACTTACATTTAATGATAGAACCACATACAAGTTGCATACCAACATTTCGATCAATCAATAAGCTATATATATTTTTTCAATTAAAATGTACTCTTACTAATCTTTTTCATGCATCACCATTTTAATTCAAATCTAGCATGCTTCCTAATTAGAAATATGGAAAATTACCCACCTTAATTGGAGAGAAACACAATTAGCAACACCTCCTAAACAAATGTCCTTGCCAAGAGAGCGGTCCTCCTCCTCGTCGATGTGTACGCGCGCCTCCAAGATGTTCAACCCGAGCACCTTCTTGATTGCCGGCCTCTCCTTCCTTGGTGCAAACACAAATTCCTCACACAACTCTCAATCTTTTAACTCACTTACTAAACTACTAGATAATGTATTTTAAACTATAGGTTTGGAGGAATAATTAGTACAAAATAACTAGGCAGGGGGGGGGGGGGGGTATTTATACTAAAAATTTAGGAAAATGGAAGGCTAAGATTAAAGTAGGAGTTAGAAACAAAGGGCTAGGATTCAAGGAGGAGTTCCAATAACCAACCATGATCAAGTAACCACCACCCATGACTCCACTTAATTTTTTCATTTTTCCCTCCTAAGATCAAAACCGGCCTATACACATGCATGTGCACGTGTACGTGCAATGCACGTGCATGCAACTTGTCACCATTTAAAAAATGTACATTATATTTTACATAAAAATAATCTTTAAAATGTGTTCTACATTACAAGTTGTATTAAAAATAAAAATAGCTCATGGGCTTTAGTTTATGGGCCAAAATAATAGTTTATAAAAGAAAATAAATAAATTCAATTTGGGCTTTCAAAAGAAAGGCTTTTGTCTATTTGAAAAAGAGCCTTTATATAAAAATAATTAAAGGGCACATATTTATATACATATACTCATCATAAAAATTTAATATTACCAAAATATTACACGTGCACACTACGTGCAAAATAAAATAATTTTCATTAAATGAAAATCGGGGCATTACACCTTTGACGTGCTAAGAAGGTACAACATGAGACTAAATCCGAATAAATGTGCATTCAGGGTCTCATCAGGTAAATTCTTGGATTTTATGGTCAGCCAGAGGGGGATTGAAGCCAACCCTGAGAAGATAAAGGTCATACTCAATATGGCTCCCCCCTTAAAACGTAAAAGAAGTGCAAAAGCTAACCGGGCGCCTCTCGGCTATAGGGCGTTTCCTCTCCAAGTCCGGGGAAAAGTGTCTCCCCTTCTTCAAAGCCCTCAGGGGGGCTAAAGGGCTTCGAGTGGGGCCAGCAGCAGCAAGAGTCGTTCGACCAACTCAAAGCCTACTTGGTCAACCCCCCACTCCTCAGCAAGCCGACACCCGGGGAAATCCTTTACCTCTACCTTGCTGCCTCCGAACAGACCCTCAGTGCTGTCCTAGTGAGGGAAGAAGACAAGGCACAGAAACCTATCTACTACGTGAGCAAGGTCCTTAGAGATGTCGAGCTCCATTATGTGAGGTTGGAGAAGATAGCCTACGCCCTGGTTACGGTGGCCCGAAAGCTTCGTCCCTATTTCCAATCTCATTCGGTGGTCGTCCTCACCGACCAGCTGCTCAAGCAGGTCTTGTATAATCCCAAGACCTCCGGACGTCTAATGAAGTGGTCAATCGAGCTGAGTCAACACGACATATCCTATCAGCCTCGGACCGCTATCAAAGCTCAAGCGCTAGCCGAGTTCATAGTGGAAAGCACGATCCCTGAGGTCAGTCAAGTGGCAAATGGGCCACCCATCTAGACAGTGTATGTGGATGGGTCTTCTTGCGCTAAAGGGAGTGGAACCGGAGTTATCCTGGCAAGCCCAGATGACTTCATCCTCCAATACTCCCTCCGCATCAATTTCAAAGCTTCCAACAATGAGGCCGAGTACAAAGCCCTAATAGCGGGCTTAGGCATGGCTCGCAAGGTAGGGGCGAAGCGTGTTCGAATGTTCAGCAACTCTCAGCTCGTGGTGAATTAGGTCTTGGGAGAATACGAGGCACGAGACGACCGTATGGCCAAGTACCTATCCAAGGTCAAAAGTCTCATGGCTTCGTTCGAGGAAGCACAACTCCAGTGGATCCCCCGAGAGGAGAATGCCCAGGCAGATGCCCTCTCGAAACTACCCTCCTCCTCCCTCCAAGGCCTCGAGCAGACTGTCTTGATCGAAGTTCTACTAAGGCCGAGCATCGAAGAAGAAGCCCCCGACTCAATGGAGTCGCTTTCGGTCCAACTCAAAAAATAACTGGATGAGGCCTATAGTTGAGTTCCTCAGAGACGGGAGCCTTCCCCAAGATCCCAAAGAAGCTTGCCAAATCTGAACAAGAGCGGAGCGGTACACCCTCATTGAGGGAGTCCTATACAAATGCTCCTACACCCAAGTAGATGGCCGACCATACTTGAGATGACTCTCTCCAGAAGAAGCCCTGTATGCTCTGAAAGAACTTCATGAAGGAATAGGCGGAGCCCATTCGGGATCAAGGTCCCTCGCCCGAAAAGTCTTGAATTATGGGTACTTCTGGCCTACCCTCCTTTGGGACGCCGAGCAACATGTCCGATAATGTGGCCCCTATCAACAATTCTCCACCATCTGTCGCCTACCGCAAGCTCAACTCTCTTCTCTCTCAAGTCCAACTCTCTTCGCAATGTGGGGAATGGACCTACTAGGTCTGTTCCCACCGACTCCAGGCCAGCTCAAGTTCCTAGTCGTGGCGATCAACTATTTCTCCAAGTGGATTGAGGCCGAACCACTAGCAACTGTTACTGAGAACAAGGTGCAATAGTTCTTCTGGAAGAACGTGATCTGCAGGTTTGGTATACCTCGAGTCTTGGTGACTGACAACGGAACACAATTCTTGGGGGCAACATTCCGCTCCTTTTGTGAAGACCTCGGCATTCAGCAGCGGTTCTCCTCCATCTCCCACCCTCAGTCCGATGGCCAGGTCGAGAACGCCAACAGGAAAATCCTTTCGGGCATCAAGAAGAGGCTAAATAAGTCGACTAAAGGATTGTGGGCAGAGCAGCTTCCTAACGTACTGTGGAACTACCGCACTACAAAGAGAACCCCACAGGAGAGCGCCCTTCAACCTTACCTACGGTTCCGAGGCCGTAATCCCCTTAGAGGTTGGTTTTCCATCCCCCTGCCTAATTGCATATAATGAAGAGCAGAATGCAAGGGAGCTCCGAGCTAATCTGGAGCTTATCGATGAACTCCGTAAGAGAGCCTCGATTCGCCAAGAGAACTATCGAAGAAGGATCGAGCAATCTTACAACAGAAGAGTCTGTCCCACAGCTCTTAAGGAAGGGGACTTAGTACTCAGGAAGCTAGCCATCTCGTTCTCCAGCCAAAGGAGCAAGCTAGCCCCAAATTGGGAAGGACCAAACAAGGTCTCCATGGTAGTTCGCCCCAGAGCGTACCAACTTGAAGACCTCAAAGGCAGCAAGATACCAAGAACATGGAACGCAGATCATTTACTGAAGTATCAAGAGGGTGTTTGAACACCTCTCCAAGCACCATCAAATTTTAGGCTATTCTATTTGCTTTTCCATTGTAATAACGGCCCGCAACTTAGAAGCGGCCGATTAGCAATAATTAATAAAGAGTTTCTTTTGAATAATAATTCTCTTGTGATCAGTTTATCTCTGTTTAATACCCCAATTGTATTGTCCTAAATGACAAGTTCGGAGTCCAACACTTGGCTCGATTCCGCTTCACCAACTTGCTCTTAAGCGAGTTAGAAGTAGTTCGCCATTCGGAACTGCTCCAGCAACCATTGAATCTCTCTCAAACGACGAGTTCAGAGTCCAACACTTGGCTCGATTATGCTTCACCAACTTGCTCTTAAGCGAGTTAGAAGTGGTTCGCCATTCGGAACTGCTCCCACAACCGTTAAATCTCTCTCAAACGACGAGTTCGGAGTCCAACACTTGGCTCGATTCCACTTCACCAACTTGCTCTTACGCAAGTTAAAAGTAGTTTGTCATTCGGAACTACTCCCACAACCGTTGAATCTCTCTCAAACGACGAGTTCGGAGTCCAACACTTGGCTCGATTCCACTTCACCAACTTGCTCTTAAGCAGGTTAGAAGTGGTTCGCCATTCGGAACTGCTCCCACAACCGTTGAATCTCTCTCAAACGACGAGTTCAGATTCCAACACTTGGCTCGATTCTGCTTCACCAACTTGCTCTTAAGCGAGTTAGAAGTGGTTCGCCATTTGGACTTGCTCCCACAACCGTTGAATCTCTCTCAAACGACAAGTTCGGAGTCCAACACTTGGCTCGATTCTGCTTCACCAACTTTCTCTTAAGGGAGTTAGAAGCGGTTCGCCATTCGGAACTGCTCCCACAACCGTTGAATCTCTCTCAAACGACGAGTTTGGAGTCCATCGGAACTGCTCCCACAACCGTTGAATCTCTCTCAAACGACAAGTTCGGAGTCTAACACTTGGCTCGATTCTGATTCACCAACTTGCTCTTATGCGAGTTAGAAGTGGTTCGCCATTCGGAACTGCTCCCACAACCGTTAAATCTCTCTCAAACGACGAGTTCGGAGTCCTACACTTGGCTCGACTCCACTTCACCAACTTGCTCATAAGCGAGTAACAAGTGGTTCGCCATTCAGGGGTGCTCCTACAACTATCTGCAACCGTAGGTGCTAACAAAACACACAAGTGCGAAAAACAAGTATCATTTCTGAAAAGTTTGAGGAATAAGTCAAGTTACAAAGCCAACTACTCGTCTTTATGACGAGTTACAAAAACTTGAAGGAAAAAAAAGTACAAAGAGCTACTTCAATGCCTCCTGGGCGGGGATACTTCAGTTTAGAGACACCCGGGGACGACGAACGCCGTACTGCCGACGTCTCACCTCAGCGCTCGTCTCTAGACCGGCAAGCTGATACGCATCCTCTGCACTGCTTCTAACGGTAGCCCCAATGGACACTCCGCTCGACGAAGCAGCCACCCCACTTTGTGTGTCACAGGGATCCGACGAGTAACGGGCGAGCGAGTTGCAAGCTCGTAAAATGAAATTCCTCTATCGCTCTCTTCCTGCATGCAAGAGGTGCTCCTAACATTGACACGCTCGGGTTGGGGCTTAAGACGAGCGACCTCCTCCTCAAGTTCAACTATTCGTTCCTTCAGTGAATCATCCTTCATAGTTATCTTCAAACGGGGCAGTCGCGCCGAGCCCACACCACCAGAGTTGTCAGTGACAATTCGATGAAGATTAGTAACCTCAATGCTCTTGTCGACCGTCACCCTCTTCAACTCATCTCTCTCCTCCATCAGCTTGTCCATCGCTGCTGTCAGCTCGTCTTTTTTCGCCATAACCTTGTTCCTCGCTGCCGTCAGCCCGTCTCTCTCAGCTGCCAGTTCGTCTCTCTCCGCCGTCATATTAGTTAGAGAATAACGGAGTCGCCTAAGCCTCAGGCCTTGGTTAACGGCTGTCGATGAACCATAATCATCACCTTCGGGGGTCGTCTCCTTGAGCTTCTCTTCTAACCGCCGGATCTCGAGGTCTCGACGGCCTAAGACTAGCCACAGATGATTTTTCTCACGTTCGGCTCTGCGAAGATCCCACTCAACTTCGTAAAGCCGCTCTTGGCTCCTAGAGAGGCACAACTTCATCGCCCCTAGCCCGGCCTCAGGACGAGTCGCCTCGGTTACATAAGGCACTTCGGCAAGCTGCATCACTTCGGCAATCTGAAAATTTGAAAGTGAAACCGCGGTAAACACATAGCCAAAACTTCAAGGCTAAGCCTAGGTGAGCATAGTGAAAGACTCGAGGGTTCGATAACCAAGGAATTCAAAATATCCCCAACACTTAGTCAAAATAGAAAGTTTCATTCATACAAAAAAGCGGTGGCCAGTCCGCTATAAGGCAATATAAGAAAAAAGAAAACGAAAATACAAAGCAACTAAAGTCAAGGGACCACCTTGGGTGGTAGCTCGGTGACAGGCTCCTTGGTGGTCGCCTCCCTTTCCTCCACCGCTCCGACTTGGGGGTCGGCCATAGCCTTGTCACCCCCTTTCTCCACCACCACGGCCTCGGGATCGGCCACAGCATCGTCGCCAGCTTGCTCCTCCCCCTCCTCGTCCATGGCCTCTTGATCGGCTTCGGGGTCCTCCTCGTCAGCAGGACCCCACAACCCATATCTCGACCTGTCGAAGCTGGGGACTTGAGCCTCGATGTGCTCGAGCGCAGTGGCGTAGGAATTCTCCATATTTGCCATCATATGCTTCTTTGCCTCGGCCTCTATCTCCGCCCTCGCTGCCTCCACTGCCTCGTCCTTCTCCCACGTCACCTCCTCTAGGGCCTTCTTCTCCTTTGCCCTCTCCTCGTCCGCCTTGGCCGCCTCTGAGGCTACTTTCTCGTTTGCTTGTGCCAGGGCTTCCTCCAATCCCGCGACCTAAGCTGCTAAGGCTTCCGAGAGGTGCTGCTCTGCCTCGTACAGCTTCACGACTTTCGCCCTTTCCGCTCGGTCCCTATCACATATGAACTTCAGCTCCTTCTCCTGCTCGGAATATTGCTCGAGGAGGTGGCTGAAGTGGCACGTGATCTAAACAGAAGAGGAAAAGAAGCAATGAAAACTGAGCTAAAGACTTAGAAATTTTTTTGAGTTATCAAAATCGACTAAGAGACTTACCGACATGGTCGCCCGAGCTATCTCGAGAGCGTCGTTGCCTGTCGTCCCCACCTTCATCGCTACTCGGTCCTTTGGGATCGGGAGATGGCGCAAGGCCTGTAAGCTCATCGCTGAGTCCCCTAAGAAGCCGTCGTGGTTCATCACCTGCCAATCGGGAATGAAGAGCTTCTTGTGCCTCTTGGTCAGAATTGCCTCGGCCTGCTCGGTGAGGGGCGGGGCCTCGAGCGCCAATACTGCCGAGATAGAGAAGCCTTCAGCCGAAGGATCTGACAGGGTTGGCTGAGGAAGAGCAGTAGCTGAGGCAGATCACTGAGGAGATGCCAGGTCGACGGTCTCGACCGCGGCAGAGGACATTTTGGCAGGTCGGCCAGACGAAGGTCCCGTGCTCATCCTCTTTCGCTCGGCCATGATCACCCTAAAATCCAAGTTCGGAGCCTCTACCAAATAAAGAAAACAAAGTTAAGACAAAAATACACAAGGAATAGAAAGTAAACAGAAGAACAAGATGTCCGGAGCATACTCGGGTTGATTGGACTGAGGCCCGACCTGTGGAGCACCTCCTCTGTCATATCCCTCCAGCTCAGGGTCGGGAGGTCGACTAGCTTCGCCAAAACTCTTTCCTCGGCCGGAGTCAACACCGGCTCGACCTCTGCCCACTTCGGCACATCCTCCTTCCACCTGGTCGGAAAGTCCCATGCCGAGGGGGCTCGGATCAAAAAATACTTACCGTTCCATGACTTGATAGAGTCCGGATTCTCTATCAATTTGACGCCTTTCCAAGGCAACAAGTAGTATCGGTGTTCCGTCTTACTCATCCGGTTGATCCGATACAGGCTTCGGAGAACGACGAGCTGAAACTCCACCTTCGCCATTCGACACTGGAGCAGAAACCCGAGCACGTGTCGCCACATGTTCGGCATGAACTCGATCGAGCTCAGTCCATACCACCAAAGCACATCGGTCACGAAAGGGTGAAGGGGAAGGCGCAGGCCTGCATTCAGCGCGTGGTTGGCGAAGATGCACATGTCAGGCGTGAACACCGTGCACGCTCGCACCCGGGTCCGGGGAGGATTAGAGTGTACTCCGGGGTAATCACGAAGCTCTTCTGTATCCGAAGCAGATCCCTCTCTGTCAGAACTGAGGTGATGTCGTCGACCTCGGTAACCTCCTTCAGCTCGTTCTCCTCGTACGTCTCCGATCGCCCGTAGATGGCCTTTGTCAGCAGGTCACTGATATACTGCCTGATCCCCCCATGGCCAGATATCTCCGTCGGCAGTCGACCCATTTCTCCTCCCCGTCTGACGGGCTCTACCACCGTCTCGACAATCACAGACCGAGCCACCTCCTTCCCCTTCTCCTTGACAATCGAAGCGACCGGCTCGACCACGGACGACCCTATTATCTCCTTCCCTCTCTCTCGACTCAGCTCTTCTGCCCCCTCTTCTTGAATGGTCAGACCTACTAACCGCTGCTCACTCTGCCCTCCCGAGGAAGAAGCCTCACTACTCGAAGATGCTCTAGACATCTTGAAAAGTATATATATATAATTGAAAATATATATATATATATATATTTACCTTGATGTGACGTTCTCGGTCGGAATAGTTCGTCGGAATTCGCCTTGCCACACTGCGACAGCTAGCACAACCACCCAAGAGCGAAAATCACCGCTAGCGGAGCGACTCGAGAGCAAAAAATTTCTGAGAGTGAAAAGTGAAAGAGAGGGAGAAATGGTGAGGGGGGGACTAATAGTAAAAAGAGCGCGACTCTTGGGCTTCTAACGTATTGGGCCCCACTCAAGCCCGTTAAGAAGGCTAAACGACAGAATGCAGAAGGGCGGGAACACCCCAGGAACCGACCCTATAGCTCGGTAGCCATATAAGCGCCGAGCTACCGAGGAAGAGCTACCAAGCTACTCTTACCTACCGAGGCACTCAGCCGAGCAACCGGGGCACTGACCTCCACATTTGGAGAAAAAGGCCGCCGAACTCCTTGGGCCGTCAAATTGTCCCAAGATTCACACCAAAAGCTGATGAACGACTCAGATTTCGCCACATCCACAAAACGACAAAAACACGTTTTCTCATGATCTGAGCCTCGTGCATCGTGATTTGCGCCGTGATGGACGCTCTAGATTTAGCCACGTAGCTCAGCACCCCACGAAGCACCGAGCTACCGGGGCACCGACCTCCGCATTTAGAGAAAAATACCGCCGAACTCCTTAGGCCATCAGATTGTTCCAAGATTCGTGCCAAACGCTGATGAACGGCTCAGATTTCGCCACATCCGCAAAATGACAAAACACATTTTCTCGTGATCTGAGCCTCGTGCATCGTGATTCGCACCGAGATGGATGCTCCAGATTTAGCCACGTAGCTCGGCAGCCCACAAAGCGCCGAGCTACCGGGACACCGACCTCCACATTCGGAGAAAAATGCTGCCGAACTCCTTGGGCCGTCAGATTGTCCCAAGATTCGCGCCAAAAGCTGATGAACGGCTCAGATTTCACCACGTCCACAAAATGACAAAAATACATTTTCTCATGATCTGAGCCTTGTGCATCGTGATTCGCGCCGTGATGGACGCTCCAGATTTAGCCACGTAGCTCGGTAGCCCACGAAGCGCCGAGCTACCAAGGCACTCTGCCGAGATACCAGGGCACCGACCTCCACATTCGGAGAAAAATGCTGCCGAACTCCTTGGGCCGTCAGATTGTCCCAAGATTCGCGCCAAAAGCTGATGAACGGCTCAGATTTCGCCACGACCACAAAATGACAAAAATTCATTTTCTCGTGATTTGAGCCTTATGCATCGTGATTCGCGACCTGATGGATGCTCTAGATCTCGCCACGTAGCTCGGCAGCCCACAAAGCGCCGAGGCACTCTGCCGAGCTACCGAGTTGCCCATACGGAGAAAAGCGCTTCCGAGCTACTTGAACCGTCAGTTCGCTCATATATTCATGCCCCTAGCAGATAGACGGTCCAGATCTTGCCACGTCATAAATAGGTATAAAAAGTCTATTTTTTATTTATTAAATTTGAATTATTTATTTAAAAATTGCGAAAAAATGATTAAAAATTTAGGAAAATTAATTAAAAATTCTAAAAAATAATTATAAATTCGGAAAAATATTTTTGAGCCCATGGGTAATTAATTATTGCTTAGAATAATTAATTAATGCTCTCGAAAAATAAATCACCGCTTTGCAAAATTAAATAAATGATCCGAAATATAATTAAAAAATTAAGGAAAATCACCAAAAATCCAGAAGAGCTCAAGAACAATCTTGAGTGCGCTACCAACTAAGAAAAATATCATCATGCTTCGTATAAAATCCGAAACCCCTCATTTGGACTCTGATACAACCCTGCAAGCCATTAAATTAGTAAAACTACTCCTCAAAGACTGATCAAACTCAGTCTTCAGGAGTGGGGGGCTCGTGATATGGCTAAAAATAGGGTTAGATCAGAACCGTTCAAATCGAGCACGAATCTTAAAGCGTAGGGGTAAAATGATAATTTCACCTATAAACGGGTCTGAAATGGGAACTGGGTTTTCTTCAAAGCCCAATGACCCACAAACGGAACTGTCTTATTGGGTACGGGTTCCAACCCGTAAGAAACCCAGTCTGACTGGATAGAGAGGATTCAGATTTATGATTATCCTTAAATAGCATGTCTTAACCACTTCTATCCATTTACATCGGGAAGTAGGGATTTGATCTTATCCTAAAACTGATTCCTAAGGCGGCTATAAATACCCATCTCCCCCGACTGTTACCAGGTAATCAATCTTTTTCCAGCTAAAGCTCTTTCTTAATCATTCAGATTACTGACAAGAGCGTCGGAGGGTGCGTCGCCGGAATCAACCCCTGTGTCTCGCACTCTTTGCAGGTTAACGGCGAGAGGATCTCGGTCAAACTCTTGTGAAGGTATTTAGGTTTGACTATTCACATTCCCTTGAATCCACAAATCTATCTATTTGCCCCCATACTGATTTCATCGGCAACAATGTTATTTTCGTATATTAGGATTGTAATACTTTGTTTCGTTAATGATCATTAATAAAACGGTGAAGTTGTCACACCCCGCTTCCCAAAACATGGAATACGAGCGCGTGACGAAGCCCAGCGAATGATTTTAACATCATCTACAAGCTGTAGGATCGACTCAGCATCATAACAAGAATATAACAAGATATATATACAACAAAGCATGCATGAATAATTTATTAACAACAGAAACAATTGAAAATACAATAATAACATCCAAATAGTTTCAAGTCTGGATCAAGTTAAAACTCGGGAACATCAACCCGTTACAAGTTCTTAAGTAGCAAGAATAATAATTCAAGAAAAACAAATATTCTAATCAAGTCCTTTCTTCACTTGAAGGCTAGAACCTTTGCTCACCAATTCCAGCTGGTAGCTCGTCACCAAAGTCTGCTTAATAAATATAAAAGGGAAACATAGTAAAAAAACAAGAGAAAATGCCCTTAGTGCAAGTTAGGACCACAAATAGTAAAAACAAGTACAAGTAAAGTGGAACAAGAATTGGAATCAAGAATATAATAGGGTTACAATAAGTAATGGAGATTCAAGAATTAACTAGCAGGAAGGACACTCAAGAGACCAGGTTAGGTAAACAAACACTAATGGAGAAGCAAGTGACAAGTGAACTTGTAGGGACATCTAACTTCAAGTGACAAGCATCTAATACAAGTGTCTGATATCAAGTCTTAAGTCTAGTGTCAAGTTGTCAAATACAATTATCAAGTGAGCAAGTATCGAGTTGCAAGTATCAAGTATTAAATTCAAGTATCAAGTCTCATGTATCATGTAGTCAAGTATCGTGTAAGCATGTATCAAGTTCAAGTTTCATGTATCAAGTCTTGTAGTTATTACTATCTAGGTAGCACTTCATGCATCTATTCTTTTACTACATGATTGCTACAGTCAACACAATTTTGTTTAGGCCTAGTAATGGAGTTTATAGGGCGGTGTACTCAGGTATCAAGTAGCAAGCAAGTCATGCTCATGAATCGGGTAATCATATAACTAGTTCATGTATCAAGTCATAACAAGACAAGTCATGAATCATATATATATACTAGTTCATGGATCAATAATATACTAGTCCATAAATCGATTTATAATATACTAGTTCATGAATCAAATAATATACTAGTTCATGAATCGAATAATAATATACTAGTTCATGAGACATGTATCAAGTGGGAAACACGGGCCCCCTTCCGAGTACACTTACCTATATTGTCCACCACTATGGTCTTTCCCTTTACCCCGGCTTATTACTTTTTATTATCTTATCAAGCAAGCATATATGTGTACGAAATAAGTCAAGAAATTAGGGTTATGTATATGGGACAAGTTTAGGGTAATTATATGGCATACTCGAGGGTCGACGTGAATAAAAATAACACGAACAGCGAAAATCCCAAATCTGGACAGCACGACGTTGATGTACCAAAACTGTGATTCCCGTTGCTACGAAATAGCAAAAGTGGATCCGTCAGGAGACCTAGAAACTAGACTCCTGCCCGGTTTCAACACATATAATTAAGGTACGAGAAAGTGGTGGGAACATGTATCAAAACAGCGAATTACACAACTAAAGTGTTCAGGCAGAATTTGTGCATCTAAGTTTAAACCTGTGAAACAGGGTTGAAATATTGTTAATTAATTCTAAGAAAATTTGGGAAGGTTCTCTAGGGTGTCCAGCAATAGCATCTAAAATTTCAAGTCAAACGCTTACTGTTAACATGGTTAAATTAATTTGGAAACAAAAGGTGTGCAGCAGATTTGCGAATCTGCGTCCACCGACACAGCTGCAGTTAAACTGCGATAACTCCTAGACTGTAACTCGGAATTCAATAATTCCGGAGACTATCGATATCTAGACATCCAGGGATACATTTACCGTTCAGGGCTCGGGTTTAGATTCTGATGTTAAATGGGTCAAAACAGCATAACAAGATTCAGGACAGCAACATGTAGGAATATCTTACTAGTATAGGTCACATGAAAATTGGTTATTAGGCGTCTAGGTTAATGTGTGATATAAATACAGGGAAATGTTTATCAAAACATCAAATACATGGCTCCTTAATTGTTTATCAAAACATCAATTTTCATGTTTATCAAAACATGAAAATTGGTTATAAGTAACAATTGTTTTTCGAGCCAAATGGTTGCAAGTTCATCAAATACAAGATATAACATATGTCTACAAATCTATGGCTCCTTAATTCTTGTGTTCATCTGTTCAGGGGATAAAATGAGTCCAAATAGTTATAATATAATACAATGAAATTATTGTGACTCTTAAGATTATGAAATTGAGGAGGTTTAATATTTGATCAACAACGACAGTCAAGAAGGAGTCACAATTTCTAACTATTTGTAGTATTTTCAAGGAATGCTTGTACTAGAACAAAAACATGTACAAGAGGAATACTTGCCTTGATTGACGACGATTAGATCCGATTATTGAGGAAAATGGGGTCGAAAATTCCCGGGCGAAGTCTCCCAAAAGAACGTGTAAAGCACGTGAAAAATCCAACAGTAGATCGAATTTTCCCCACACTAGATCGGCCAAAACAGCGGACAGCAAACTTGGATCAGGCGCGGCAAAACAGCAAAACACCGAACCAGCGAATCAGATCGCTCCAATGCAGCGGATCGGGTCCAGAACACGGAACGGCAATCGGGATCCGGTGTGGCCAAAACACAGGACAACGATCAGATCGTCTGAGTTGCACGGATCTTGAAGCGATCCAATGGTTGAGATCCAATCCCACCAATCCTGTTCTTCTTCTTCATTGAAACAAAGAGTGAGAGAAAGAGAGAGTGCGGCGGCGATCGGCAGTGGCGATGGCTTTGACGGTGACGAGGCGAGGCTCGCGACGACGAGGAGGACGACGGTGGCGGAGTCAGCGGCGCTACGTCGAGAAGCGACGCAGCGTCGAGGATGGCGCTGCTCTGTTTCTTAGGTTCGAACAGAGGAGCGATCGGAGGAGTGGGTTCGGGGGTGTTAGCGGCGTGGACGAAGGTCGTGGTGATGAGGGGGAGATGAGGCGATGGTAAAGGCGATGGTTAGAGGTTGGTGGAGGTCGAAAATGGCGAAAATGGGTTTTGGAGGTTGGGTTCGATGGTGGATGAGGACAGCGGTGGTGGTGGTTCTGTGGTGGTTGACGAGGGTGAAGGGGACGAATGGAGAGGCGATCGGAGTAGGGAAAATGGATCTGGGCGATGGGTTGCGAATCGAAAGGAGAAGAAGCAGAAGGAAGAAGGAGAGCGGCGGGTTAGGGTTAATACAGTAAGAGGGAGTAGGGTTTAGGGTTAGGGTTAGGTGATTAGGGTTTAAATAGTATAGGGTTTCGGGTTTTTGGGTATTAGGGTATCCGATTCGAGTGTGATCCAACTGGGGAATTGGTCAAATTGTATTAAAATAGGGATTAAAGAGATGAATGAGATGAAATAGCCAATTCTTCATGAAGAACGACACAAGGAGTACATACAATTGAACTAGATAAAAGGACCAAAAATTGAGTCGAAGCAAAATAATTATTTTATTCAATCTGAAATAAAATATAGGATCTCAAATAGATGAAAGAGTACAATGGGGCAAAATACAGTATAAAAATACAAATACGGGGAAATACGAGTTACAAATCCTACCCACCTTACACAAAAATTCGTCCTCGATATTTGCTTAGGCGATACATAGGACAGGGCAAAACATACTTGGGGAAGGTAACAAAGCAGTGGCAATACCAGAAAAATGAGGAAGTGGGTAACAATGATGTCAAATGGAAATACATGAAAGAGAATAAACAATATCAAAAGAAACGAAATAACACAAGATAACAAACATGATAAATGAGTAGGCAGAACTGGAATCGGAGAGCGAAAAGACAGGGAAGAACTGAATCAAATAATGAATGGGAGCATGATGGCAAAATGGAATACAAGAAAGAAGCAACTGGTATAAAAAATGAAGAATGAACAACTCATGACTTGCAAGATAACAAGGCAAAAAGATGAAGGAATAGATAGAGTTGGAATCGAAGAAATGATGGACAAGGAAAAGATGAACCAAGCGATGAGTCAACGGATGAGAACAAATGCAAGAGAGAGGGGATAGCAACCAATGTAAGGAAGGAGAAGCACCAATAGATCCTGTGACCTGTAGGTTATGGGCCCACCACGCTTCCGCTGTGCCACTCTGATGGTGGCGTTCCAAGCTCCATACATGTCGTTGTAGACAACGTGACACCAAGCGACGATCCGAGCAGGAAGAAAAGAATGAGGCACCAAAATCAAAGAGAATATGGGTTCCAAATAGAGATAAGCAATATTGCGAAGTGAATATAAAGCTTTAGCTTCAATCCAAATAATTAAAAGATGCAATACAGATCAAAACTAATGGTTTTAACAGAAATAATGACAACAACAAATATCAATGATAATAATATCAATAGTAATAGAACAATAATAACAATAATAAAAACTAATAATAATAATGGTAATAATAAAATTAGTAATAATAATAACAAAATAATAATAATAACAATAATAGTAATAGTAATCAAAATCATCATAATCATACAGGTAATAATAAAAATATAATAAAATAAGAATATCAAAAATAATGACAATACATACACGACAGTGTTGAATTTAACATATTCATGAAAATAATGCAGTAATAATAGAAATAATAATAGCATTAAAAATAATAACAATAATGATAAAAATAATAGCAATAATAGTGATAATATCAACAATAATAATATCAAAAATAATAACAACAATAATAATAACAGCAATAGTAATAACAATAGTAATAACAACACCAATAATAATAATAACGAACACAATAGCAATAATAATAATAATAATAATATCATAAATAATAAAATGACAGTAACAATAATAGAAGTAATAACAATAAAGATAATGAACACAATAATAATAACAACAATAGAAATAAAAATAATGATAAAAATACCAAAAATAATAACGAAAATAATAGTAGTAATAATAATAATAGCAATAATAATCTTATACACAAAATCGAGCAAAATCAACTATACGAGTTCAAATTGTATGGAAACATAAAGTGTAACAGTATAAACAAGATGTCATAAAGGAAATATTTCTTTACCTTTAGTTCCATTATATAAGTAAAAATTGTCTTGAAATATCAATTAGACAATAGGTAGAAAATCTTGTCTCCTTAACATCAAGTTGCATGTTTGCCTTCACGACATCAGGTTGCAGGTTGCCGTCTGGATATTCGGTTGCACATTTTGCCTCCCCGATATCCAGTTGCAATTTGCCTCCATTGATATCGAGTTGCATATTTGCCATCTCGACATTAGGTTGCACCGAAGTGGTGAAATGTATATAAAATTGAGCATGCTCAGGCTCAAAAATAATAATAATAATAATAATAGTAACGATAAAAATTATAATACCAATAACAATAATAATGGCAAAATATCGATGCTAATAACAATAAGAATAACAGTGATAATAACAATGATCATAACAATGATAATAACAGTAATCACAAAAAGAATGATAACAATAATAATAAAATAGTGAAAACAACAATAAGAATATCAATGGTAGTAACAACAATAATAATACTAGTAATGATAATGAAAATAATAGCAACAATAATAATAGTAGTAATAATAGCATTATACAACAAAGTGAGAATTTGTCTTATCAAAATAATCTAGTAGAAATATATCGTCGATCAGAAATGAAAATTGAAGTTTAAAATGCTCCATTGTTCGAAATAACAAAATCTTTGTTGAGAAACATTTTTATAGAAGGTCGAAAATAAATATAACAATTAATAATCGAAATATAGAAAGTATTCGGAAAAATAAATAAATAAATAAATAAATATAAAAGGAAAATAGGTAAGAGAAAAATGAATCTATGCTCAATAAAGAGATAAAGAGGAGGATGACTAGAAGGGACAAAAGAAAATTAAGGAATTGAATACAAAGGAAGAAGGACGAGGGGCAAAATCGGAATTAAAGAGAATATAGCAGGGAAAGAAATGACAACATGATACTCAATATGAATCAACAAATGAAAATGAATGCAAGGCAGGGAAAGCAATGAACGACGCACGAATTGAAAATAAGAAGGGGTTAACGAGGCAAGCAGAAAATCAGAGATTGCTTGCACCGGAATCAAAAGCATATGGATATGAAAAGATTAATTGTACCCAATAAGGAATCAACAAAAAGCAGGATGACTGTAAGAGATGGAAGGAAGCAATGAACCAAATAATTGAATATGAGGGGATCAAAATGGATGGGACAAGACTTGTGTCCAGATCGACTTGATTATCAAATTATTTATGTAGTTGCATGGCCTGTTTAATGTTGAGTTAATCCTGACTGATTCAAGCCTGTCTAACGTATTACTCAAACTAACACATTAGCCAAACCTGAGCTCTGATACCACTAAAAATCTTGTCATGCCCCGCTTCCCAAAATATGGAATACAAGCGCGTGACGAAGCCCAGCGAATGATTTTAACATCATCCATGAGCTGTAGGATCGACTCAGCATCACAACAAGAATATAACAAGATATACATACAACCAAGCATGCATGAATAATTTATTAACAACAGAAACAATTGAAAACACAATAATAACATCCAAATAGTTTCAAGTCTGGATCAAGTTAAAACTCGGGAACATCAGCCCGTTACAAGTTCTTAAGTAGCAAGAATAATAATTCAAGAAAAACCAATATTCTAATCAAGTCCTTTCTTCACTTGAAGGCTAGAACATTTGCTCACAAATTCCAGCAGGTAGCTTGTCACCAAAGTCTGCTTAATAAATATAAAAGGGAAACATAGAAAAACAACAAGAGAAAATTCCCTTAGTGCAAGTTAGGGCCACAAATAGTAAAAACAAGTACAAGTAAAGTGGAACAAGAATTGGAATCAAGAATATAATATGGTTACAACAAGTAATGGAGATTCAAGAATTAACTAGCAGGAAGGATAACTCAAGAGACCAGGTTGGGTAAACAAACACTAATGGAGAAGCAAGTGACAAGTGAACATGGAAGGACATCTAACCTCAAGTGACAAGCATCTAATACAAGTATCTGATATCAAGTCTTATGTCTAGTGTCAAGTTGTCAAATACAAGTATCAAGTGAGCAAGTATCGAGTTGCAGGTATCAAGTCTCATGTATCATGTAGTAAAGTATCGTGTAAGCATGTATCAAGTTCATGTTTCATGTATCAAGTTCAAGTTTCATGTATCAAGTCTTGTAGTTATTACTATCTAGGTAGCACTTCATGCATCCATTCTTTTACTACATGGTTGCTACAGTCAACACAATTTCGTTTAGGCCTAGTAATGGAGTCTATAGGGCGGTGTACTTAGGTATCAAGTATCAAGCAAGTCATGCTCATGAATCAGGTAATCATATAACTAGTTCATGTGTCAAGTAATAACAAGACAAGTCATGAATCATATATATATACTAGTTCATGGATCAATAATATACTAGTCCATGAATCGATTTATAATATACTAGTTCATGAATCAAATAATATACTAGTTCATAAATCGAATAATAATATACTAGTTCATGAGACATGTATCAAGTGGAAAACACGGGCCCCCTTCCGAGTACACTTAGCTATATTGTCCACCACTATGGTCTTTCCCTTAACCCCGACTTATTACTTTTTATTATTTTATCAAGCAAGCATACATGTGTGCGAAAGAAGTCATGAAATTAGGGTCATGTATATGGGACAAGTTTAGGGTAATTATATGGCATACTCGAGGGTCGACGTGAATAAAAATAACACGAACAACGAAAATCCCAAATCTGGACAGCACGACATTGCTGTACCAAAACTGTGATTCCCGTTGCTACGAAATAGAAAAAGTGGATCCGTCAAGAGATCTAGAAACTAGACTCCTGTCTGGTTCCAACGCATATAATTAAGGTACGAGAAAGTGGTGGGAACATGTATCAAAATAGCGAATTACACAGCTAAAGTGTTCAGGCAGAATTTGTGCATCTAAGTTTAAACATGTGAAACAGGGTTGAAATATTGTTAATTAATTCTAAGAAAATTTGGGAAGGTTCTCTAGGGTGTCCATCAACAGCATCTAAAATTTCAAGTCAAAAGCTTACTGTTAACATGGTTAAATTAATTCGCAAACAAAAGGTGTGCAGCAGTTTTGCGAATCTGCGTCCACCGATACAGCTGCAGTAAAACTGTGATAACTCCTGGACTGTAACTCCGAATTCAAAAATTCCAGAGACTATCGATATCTAGACATCCAAGGATACATTTAAATTTCAGGGCTCGGGTTCAGATTCTGATGTTAAAGGGGCCAAAACAGCATAACAAGATTCAGGACAGCAACATGTGGGAATATCTTACTAGTTTAGGTTACATGAAAATTGGTTATTAGGCGTCTAGGTTAATGTGTGATATAAATACAGGGAAATGTTTATCAAAACAGCAAGTAACAATTATTTTTCGAGCCAAATGGTTACAAGTTCATCAAATACAAGATATAACATATCTACAAATCTAGGGCTCCTTAATTCATGTGTTCATGTGTTCAGGGGATAAAATGAGTCCAAGCAATTATAATATAATACAATCAAATTATTTTGACTCTTAAGATTATGAAATTGAGGAGGTTTAATATTTGATCAACAACGACAGTCAAGAAGGAGTCACAATTTCTAACTATTTGTAGTATTTTCAAGGAATGTTTGTACTAGAACAAAAACATGTACAAGAGGAATACTTGCCTTGATTGACGGCGATTAGATCCGATTGTTGAAGAAAATGGGATCGAAAATTCCCGGACGAAGTCTCCCAAAAGCACGTGTGAAGCACGTGAAAAATCGAACAGTAGATCGAATTTCCCCCACACCAGATCGGCTAAAACAGCGGACAGCAAACTTGGATCTGGCGCGGCAAAACAGAAAAACACCGAACCAGCGAATTAGATCCCTCCAATGCAGCGGATCGGGTCCAGAACACAGAACGACAATCGGGATCCGGTGTGGCCAAAACACGGGACAGCGATCAGATCGGCTGAGTTGCACGGATCTTGAAGCGATCTAATGGTTAAGATCCAATCCTGCCAATCCTGTTCTTCTTCTTCGTTGAAACAAAGAGCGAGAGAAAGAGAGAGTGCGGCGGCGACCGGCATCAGCGATGGCTTCGACAGTGGCGAGGCGAGGCTCACGACGACGAGGAGGACGACGGCGGCAGAGTCAGCGGCGCGACATCGAGAAGCGACGCAGCGTCGAGGATGGCGCTGCTCTGTTTCTTGGGTTCGAACAGAGGAGCGATCAGAGGAGTGGGTTCGGGGGTGTTAGCGGCGTGGACGGAGGTCGTGGTGATGAGGGGCAGATGAGGCGATGGTAAAGGCGATGGGTAGAGGTTGGTGGAGGTCGAAAATGGCAAAAATGGGTTTCGGAGGTTGGGTTCGATGGTGGATGAGGACGGCGGTGGTGGTGGTTGATGAGGGTGAAGGGGACGAACGGAGAGGCGATCCGAGTAGAGAAAATGGATCTGGGCGATGGGTTGCGAATCGAAAGGAGAAGAAGCGGAAGGAAGAAGGAGAGCGGCGGGTTAGGGTTAATACATTAAGAGGGGGTAGGGTTTAGGGTTAGGGTTAGCTGATTAGGGTTTAAATAGTGTAGGGTTTCGGGTTTTTGGGTATTAGGGTATCCGATTCGAGTGGGATCCAACTGGGGAATTGGTCAAATTGTATTAAAATGGAGATTAAAGAGATGAATGAGAAGAAATAGCCAATTTTTCATGAAGAACGACACAAGGAGTACATACAATTAAACTAGATAAAAGGACCAAAAATTAAGTCGAAGCAAAATAATAATTTTATTCAATCTGAAACAAAATATAGGATCTCAAATAGATGAAAGAGTACAATGAAGCAAAATACAGTATAAAAATACAAATACGGGGAAATAGGAGTTACAGAAGTGGTCACCTTTATCTTAAATAAAATGAAAAATGAAAAAGCGTTGGCAACTGTGGCCTCTTCAAAAATGTCTTTTTCCGAAGCAGCAGTTCCCAAATGTGGCCTAAATATAACAAAGGTCGCAATTGGGAATTGCGGCCAATATTATAATCTTATTTAAATTTTTACTTAGAATATTTTTTTGATTATAATAGATGCTGTAGTTCCCAACTCTCTATTATATTTAGATTGCAGTTGGGAACTGCAGCCTATATTTATCACATTTTTACTTAGAAATTTTTTCTAAGTCTTGAAGTTTCTATAGCCCAACTATGAAATGAACTAAGGCTACAGTTGGGAACTGCAGCCCTGAAAAAAGACATTTTTGAAGAGAACACAGTTGGGAAGTGCGGCCTCACAATTGAACAGGCCACAGTTCACAACTGTGGCCTATGAGGACTGGACTATCCTCGAAATTAGTTCCGAAATTTGTCTATCTTGGAAATTAGTTTCCAAAAGTGGGTCAGCTCAGGAAAAAAACCCATAATGATCGGTATCGATCGTCTACAACATGTGCCAACATATATGCACAATTTGTATATATAATGAGATTTTCATCCTATAAATATGAAACTCCATTTCCTCAATTTGTAAGACCATGAAAACTTAAAGGTTGGCCAAGGTCCGAGGTTCAATGGATAGGGTATGGGTAGCAACCGGGCTACCCGGGTCGGGCTGAGCCTCAATCTCGTGGGTTTGACCTGGTCTAAAGCCTGCCCGGGCCGGGTTGAGGTGAAAGGCGGGTTGGGCCGGGGAGGGGGGAAGGAGGGCCCGGACCTGGCCCTGGCCCCTGGCTCGGGTGTTGGGCAGGGCCATTGCGGGTTCGCGGGTTTAGGGATTTTTTTTCATTTTTTCATTTTTTTTGTTTTTCTGTTTTGTGTGTGTGTGTGTGTGTGTGTGTGTGTGTGTGTGTGTGTGTGAATAGAGTAGAAAGATAAAGAGAAAAATTGAATTAAGACAACATTTGTAAGAACATATAGATTAAAGGGCAAGATTCATATATTAAATTGTTATAATGAATTACAAAATTTTCCTAATTATAAGATTCATATATTAAATTGTTCTGGCTCATTGGACGGTGGGATTTTTACTCATCCATGACACCATTAGGGATTTTACTCATCCATGACACAATTTTTTATTGTCAAGTATTATTTTGAGCAGACGTTTGGTACATGAGTAAAGGAATTCTTCATTCTTGATTAAACTTTGTTTTTACAATAATTTTAGAGCTATTGTTTATAAATTTTCCTATTTAAAATTACTAGTAACCTGCACGTGCGATGCACCTTCTAATCAAATTTATATTTATTTTAGAAAGGAAATAATAAGACATAATCTGGCCTCGAACCTGAGACATCCCTTTACTCATACATACTCTTTACAAATTACCCCTAGTGACACAAACTTTTATTTTATATGAGTGGTATTTTTGTAAATAATTATGTTGTAAATAAATTTGAACTTTGAGGATATTATGGTAACTAATAACAGTTGAGCAAATGAATAGTTGAGATTAGATGGTTAAATGTCTACAAATCACAGGTTGTCTACAAATGACAACCCCAACTCTCCCATTATATTATATATACTAGTAATCTGCATGTGTAATGCACGTCCTACTATTATTATTATTTTAAGTAACGACTATGACATAGTCTAGACTCGAACCTAAGACCTTCCTTTACCCATACCAAATCCTTACCATATTCTTTACAAATCTCTAATATTTTAATGGGAGAGTTGGGGTTGTGTAACCAAACAAATACGTGCATTGTAACCAATCAAACACGTGCATAACTAATATAAAAGAAGTTTTAGGTTTGATGCCAGACAACATCAGAATTTTTATTTTAAAAAATATATATATTTATAAAGATGTGCATCGCACATGTAAATTACTAGTTACTCTTAGTGGCACTAATCTTTATTTTATATGAGTGACACTTTTGTAAATAATTATGTCGTAAATAAATCTGAACTTTGACGAGATTATAGTAACTAACAACTGTTGAGTAAATTAATAGTTAATATAACTCCCACTTAAAAATTAGTGGTTAAGATTATATTGTTAGTTGTCTACAAATTACATGTTGTCTACAAATTATACAATCCCAACTCTCGTATTATAGAATTAGAGATAATAATCATAATATTAGAGATTAGATATTAGAGATTAAAGAAGACTAATTAGGTGGAATTCTCAACTCAATAACAAATTTATTTATTAATTAAAACACCAAAAGTAAACAAAAACAAAAATAAAATATTATGAGTGAGTCCCGCTTGAGCTCTCATTCATTTATTATTTTCTTCCCTTCTCTTTCTAGAATTTTTTCCCAAACTGCCCCACTTTTTGTAAGTTTTTCCCAAGCTGCCCTACTTTTTTTTTATTCCTTAAATGCCCCACTCGCTTTTTTAAAAAGCGAGTCTGGGATAAATCCCCTCGCTTTTTCAAAAAACGAGTCTTAGGTTGTAGATTTTCAACATCTCAAGACTCGCTTTCTGAAAAAGTGAGGGGATTTATCCCACACTCGCTTTTTCAAAAAGAGAGTCTGGACTTTTTTGGCCCAGGAACACTCGCTTTCTCAAAAAGCGAGGGGATTTATCCCACACTCGCTTTTTGAAAAAGCGAGTGTCGATTTGTGGTTTAATGACCCCCCACGCCCGATATCAGATATCATATTCTCTTTACTTCTCTATCTTCCTCCTCCTCTTCTAACCCCGAAACCCTAACCCATCTCTCATCTCAGATTCGTCAAAGTTCCACCGAAATTTGTGGATTAACCCATAAAATTGCCTTGAAAACCTTAAACCCATCTTCCGAGACATCAAAATTTTGGAATTTTGATATACTTGAAGAGGAAAGCAACTTCAACTATTTGACCCAAGTATCTACGACAAATTTCTTTTCAAATAATCTTGTGAAGGTATGATGTTTATTGCCCTATTATTTTATTAATTTCCATAGGTTTTGTTTATGGGTAGATAATAACTCGTATTTTGGTATAAATTAACGTAGGTATGGATTTGGAGATTCCTATTTGGTTATACTTTGGTGGAGAAATAATTCGTGATCCAAAGATTGGTTGTTGTTATAGTGTGTTGGATCCGAAAATAGTTTGGGTATCTCGTACCATTACATTTGCAAAAGCAGTTGAGAAATTTTATGAAGTTACTAATTGGAATAGGAATCAATGGAATGTGAAAATTTTAGCTCGATATGCAGCAGGAAGAGGAGATGGTCAGTATTTTATGACAGTGCCCGTATCTACTGATAATGCTATGAAGTCAATGATTGCTAGGACATTTGATCCCAATTGTTCTTGGTCTGTATTAGAGTTATATATTCAGTAAATTCAAATTTTGAATGCTCAGCCATATGATATTCCTAGTTCAAGCTTCGTAAGGGTGGTACCTACACAGCAGATGAGGTCTAACCCCGCTTAATCTTCACATTCCAAATCTGCTGTCCTCACAAGAAAACACATTCACAAATACAACAAACCCGAATTCTACATATGTTGAGTTGTCACGCCAACCTAGTCCGGTTCCTGACAATGTTCCAAATGACAGTGTATTTGAATTCTTTCAAAATGCAGTCATTAACAACAACTTATTAGACGATGATGAAGAAGAGGAAGAAACAGACGATGAAGTTGATGATAGTGTAGAAAATGATGATGGAGACGAAGATGATGATGTAGCAAATGTAAATCATACGAACAACAGTTCTAATGAAGTGAGAGCTACTGATACCTACTTCAATGTTGACGCTCATGTTACCGAGGAGATGACACAAGGTGCTAGAGTACACCAAGTTCCACAAGAGTCGTCTAGTTCATCCAATGTAGACGAATTGTATATTGGACAGGAGTTTGTAAGTAAAGAGTCGATTCAACAGGCTGTGAAGTTGTATTCTATAAAAAAATATTGTGAATTCGTCACCTTGAAATCTACACCGTCATTGTACACTATTAAATGCAAAATGGCACCTAGAAAACATACCATTGAGGAGATCGTGCAAGGTCCCCCAGGAGTAAGTGATGGTGGATGCCTTTGGAGATTACGAGCAATTGTTCCAAAAGGCGGGACGAATTTTGTGGTGAAGAAGATAGTTGGGCCTCATACTTGTACGAATCCCACGTTGAATCAGGACCACCGTAAAATTGATTCCAATCTTGTTTGTAATTTGATTGTAGGTGTGGTGAAGAAGGATACCGGTTTAGCACCGCAGGAAATTATTGAGATAGTGAAATTACAATATAATTATTAGATTTCATATAAGAATGCTTGGATAGCAAGATAAAAGGCAATTGAGAGGTTGTATGGTACCTTCGAAGAAGCATACACGAAGTTGCCTTTTCTACTGACAGCAATTCAAGCAGCAAATACAGGAACCGTTGTCCACTGGGATAAATATGAGTCTAGTCCTAGCGAGGAAACATTCAAGAGAGTATTTTGGGCATTTGGTCCTCCGATTGAAGGTTTCAAGTCTTGCAGACCTGTTATTAGTGTCGAAGAAACTCACTTGTACGGTAAGTACAAGGGTTGTTTGCTAATTGCTGTTTCCCCAGATATGAATGATTGCTTATTTCCTTTTGCATTTGTATTGGTTGATGGAGAGAGTATAATGATGTTGAATTTGCAAGTGTACAAAATCGCACAAGTAATATAGATAGATGAGTAGAGTGTCGAACCCACAGGGACTAGATATTTTACTGAGTACCGATATCACTAGATTAATCACTATTTGGAAGATCGAATTAATGATAAAATAACTAAATTACTTTAATCTAATTAACTAACTAAATTGGTGAAGAGGGAGAGGGCTGTAAAACTTTGAAGCTCTTGTACTTTGTTAAGGGTAAAATTTAGTTCCAGGGCTCTTGGTTCACCTCGTTTATCACACACACAAATTATAATTCCTTATAAAAAAAAATATTATCTTTCCCAATTGTCGACCAAAATCCTAAAGATATTAACCACTCTATCAACGTAGTCTAAAAATTATTCTCAATTAATCATTCGTCTATCCACCAAATTATTAATTGAAAAATTGGATTTCTTAACGGTCACGTCCTCCAATATACGGTCTTTAATTTTTATTAATCACAAATTACCTGTTCGGTCTCTTTATGATTTGAAAATTCATACAAATGTCTATCCACCATGTTGTATGTATAAATAATAAAAATTTAAAACACAATCAGGAAAAATATAGTAAGAGCAAGGAATTAAAATTTGTGTTCAAAACTTGGTTACATCTCACCCTCTAGAACATTCAAATTCAGTTCATGTTCGAATTGCAATTAATAAAATGTTCAGATTGCATCTACAAATATTTAAAGAAGAAGAAGTACACAAAAATTATAATAAAAATTATGTATGCAACCCTGTCTAAAGAATACCGAACCCAGGACTTTGAAAACTGCGTCACGTCAAATCGCTGGCAGCTGTCGTCGTTCTCCGCGCCAGGTGCTGCACCAGAGTCAGCACGTGGTCCCAGGTACTGCACCGCAATAACTTCGCTCTGCTGTGTATCTCGTTTTCCGAGTCGCCAAGTCACCACTTCAGCCGGGTGCACTTCGAATACTGCGCCAGATGGCAGCCCTACTGCCCGCACGTACTTGGTTTCCTTGGAACTCGTACACACTTTCTCTCTCTCTTACTTTCTTCTCTTATTTTTTTTTTTTGTATTTGGTACAGCCGTCACCTCTTGAAGTTGTTTCCTCTCTTTGGTTTGTATTTATAGGGAAACGGAGAGAAGCTTTAGGGTTTGCACTTTTGCAGAAAAGTCCACATTCTTCCTTTATTTCCTCCTTTTATAATGCAGAATTTTATTTGTTTCTCTTTTCTTCTTTTCTGCCTTTTCTGCTCACCACGTGCTTCTGCATACACAAAATAATACCTGAAATTAGGATTTTTTTAATAAAATAAATTTAATTAGTTTAAAATTAATTAAACTAACTATATATCATATTAGCGTATAAAAATCCTTTTACAATTTATTTGTCACACTTTTAAGTCAACAAAACAATAAAAAATGATAAATCAATTATTTTACTTTGTTTGTTGATTTTCTTTCACAAATTTTTACTTTTTGCATCAAAAATATTATTTCTTCAAAAATAATTAATTAAATCAAATCATAAAGAAATAAGATGAATTATAGATAATATCAGCGAAAACAAGCCATTTTTATTGGTAAATGAGTACAAATATTTGTATATAAATTCGACACATCATATAAATACGTGGACATGGTTCATGAGTTGCATTCGGTATTATGTCACCGATCGCACTGAGTTGTGTGTTATCTCGGATCGTCATGCTGGTATATTGTCTGCTATGGATTTACAAAATGGAGCTTGGAACGAACCAAATGCATATCATCGTTATTGTATGCATCATTTTTTTACAAAATTCTTTAGTAAATTTGGTAGCAAGGCATTGCGGAAAAAGGCCAAAATTATAGCGTGTCAAAACCAACCCAAAAAGTTCATGGCCAAACTCCCTGAACTTGAAACCGTCAATGTCGATGCGGATATTTGGTTGGAAGAGAAGCCGGTTGAGAAATGGGCACTTTATGCAGATGAAGGTCGAAGATATGGCATAATGACTACGAACCTGTCAGAAGTCTTCAATTCAGTCTTGAAAGGAGTCCGTAGTTTACCAGTAACTGCGATTGTTGAGACGATCTTCTTACGTCTGAACTCTTACTTTACTACTCGTCGACAAGAAGCCAGTAAGCTTTTATCTGAAGGGATGTTTTTTGCTCGAAGAGTACATGAACTGATTGATAGTCGCCGTGAGAGAGCAAACCGACATAAGGTTACAATGTTCCATCATCAACCTGGAGTTTTTTTCGTGAGAACGGGTATACGCATGGTAAGTAGAAAAAGGAAGGGTGGGAACTTGCACACTGTGAATTTGGGTACGAAAACATGCATATGTATGAAACTTCATCTATATCATATTCCATGTTCTCATGTATTGGCAGTTTGTGCGTATCGTGCAATCGATCACAAGCCTTTTGTTGATAAATTTTACCTTGTAACTTCATTAGCATAAACATACACTCCCATGTTTCATCCTATTCTAGATCCAGCATATTGGCCTACTATTGATGGACCAAGACTCGTACCTGATGCTAGTTTGCGACGTAAAAGGAAAGGAAGGCCTCGATCTACGAGAATTCGCAATGACATAGATGTAAGAGATAGGTCTAGCAGGGGTACGGTGATGAAATGTTCAAAATGTGGTTTGCATGGACACAATAAGTGGCGATGCATTAATAGTGGAACTCAAAATATTTAACCATTGTATGCTTGTAATTGTACTATTTAATTTGGACTGTGTAATTGTACTAAGCAGTATGAGTTTAATTTTGAAGAATTGAGGTTACAAAGTTTGATTTTGAATAATTGTTTGTATCCATTTCTTATGTAGGAGTGTGATTGTTGCGTGATGAGTATTGTAATAAAAAATGAAGATTTAATTTTCATTACCTAAACTCGCTTTTCCGAAAAGTGAGTCTAATAAAGTTCTCCAGGCTTCAGCCTGTATGTTTTAACGAGCAGACCAAAGACTCGCTTTTTGAGAAAGCGAGTCTGGTACAAAATAACGCGGTTTTTCAAAAAGCGAGTCTGGAGTTAAGTGATATCCAGAGATGCAACCTTTCTCTGGATTTCACCTTGCCTACACAGTCGCTTTCCGAAAAAGCGTGGGAGTATTAACTAGGCTCGCTTTCTAAGAAAGCGAGTCTTTACCTGTGTGCTCAGGCCAAAGACTCGCTTTCTAGAAAGCGAGTCTGGTACAAAATAACTCGATTTTTAAAAAAGCGAGTCTAGAGTTGAGTGATATCCAGAGAAGAAGCATTTCTCTGGATTTCACCTAGCCTACACAGTCGCTTTTTGAAAAAGTGAGATAAGTAAAACCAACCACGCTTTTTCGAAAAGCGACTGTTGGGTGGTATGTTTTCCAGAGAAACCTCAACTTTGGAAAACGATCAGCCCAACACTCGCTTTTTGAAAAAGCGAGCCTATCACACCTTCAGAACATTTTTAATTGGGACATAAACCCTACAAACTTCGCAGCAACTTAAACAATTCAACTACAAACTTCAACAATGCGAACAAACAATTCATCTCCAAGCATCAATAATAAATCATACGATCCCAAACTTCACCAATTCATCATTTTCTCCAAACTTCTCAAATCCACCACATTTTAACTATACCAAACTCACACAAAACCACATAATTAAAACATCACACACTCACACACCCCATACCAACAACTCATTCGTCATATATTCCATATTTCATATCGTTAGTACATGATTGATATAAACAACAACTAACATTAACAAATTAATAATACAAAACAGGTTAAACAAAATACAAAGATGCTTCACGGATCAGGGGTGAACAATGTAGGAGGTCTCCATTGCCGTTTACCTCGTGGTGGAGTGGCCTATGTCACACCGGACATAATTATCGGATCCTCTTCATCTTGTTGTTCTGTCCCCTCAACTTCAATCTCAGCCTCTTGAACTTCCTCTTCTTCTTGCTCATTTCTAGGACGACGTGGTGGTTTGCGGGCGACTTTCTTCATACGTAGAGCACGTGCACTGGTTCGATGAATGGGAGTGTTTAGAATAGCATCCAAGGTCGCCCCCTCTCCCACAGCATCAGCTTGTGCACGACAAGACGTCAACATCTCCCGTGCAAAGTCCTTCATCGCATCGGCGACGTTGCTACTCAACACAGTAGCACATTTTTTGCCCATACTCCAAGTCTGGCTCATCTACAAAACGTTATAAGTTGAAATATTATATGCAGTGAATGTATATGTAAACCAAAATACTAAAATAAATTTGATGAATACAACAGTACTTAAAAACTTACAATAGTACGAATAGCCGATGCCTTCGGTTGAAACATAGGCAAGTTCATTGAATGTAGATCTGCTGGTTCGGCTGCCGGTCGACGGATTGGGACCACCACACTTACAGGAGTCTGTCCTGTCGGAGATATATATTGCCTCGTCATCCTCCCGTACCAGCCCATATAATTCTCATGCACGGTTCGATCAAATGGAAGAATGCTATCAATGATTTCCTCGAACCGGTGTAGATTCCATCTCTCCACATATGTCGAGAAGCTGGCGGCCCAATTATGTCCTGATTGACGACCCATTCCAGTGATTCCATGCATGTCCGCATTAAATGGTTCGGCAACAAGAATCATCTGCTGTACACCAAACTGCCGAAGCACTCTATTGACATAATAGAACTCAACTGTGTCGAAATTGATCAATGGTGCTTTCGTTAGCCACAGATCATGCCTATACAAGGAAATAGGCGGTAGTCGAGTAAGACGCGCCTCCGTGTAGTGAATCCACACTACGCAATCATCTGCCAACCTGTCCAACTCATCATGGAAGTAGGTTAGGCACCTGTTGGGGTTGGCAGTCCATGTAAGATTTTCGGACCAGTACACATCAAGAGGAGGTAACATGTGTTGGTCCTCGGGGAGATGGATCCAGTGGGGTGATTGCTTTCCGCACTATAGGCCGACCCACGTGAATACGCTCCCAACTCCACACTTGTAGCAATATCATTGGTCCATTCATCTGTACGGAACCGAGACTGCACAAGCACAAACTCTTGTAGAGGGACGCTAAGGCGGCACTACCCCAATTGTACTGACTGACTCATCCCAGATCTGCAATCAGTGGGAGGTACATCAAGGGGACAGAGTGTCCACTTGAATTTGGGAACAACACTCCGCCAAACAATGTCAGAAGGTAGGCCCTGCAGTAGCACTGGACCTCCTCATCAGTGAAATCATCTCTCAATCAGTTCTTGAATCTATCCTTTAACCACTTCAACTGAATTTGTTTTCCATTCACTGCTCCGGCCTCCACTTCAACACCGAGATATTGTTCCACTAAATATATCGGGTCGAAGTCCATTGAGCCTGTCACTGCCTGCCCATCAACTGGAAGGCCGGTGAGTACAGAACGTCCTGCAGCGACACTGTCATCTCCTCAAATGTCAAGTGGAAGCTGTGTGTTTCAGGGCGCCATCTCTCAAGCAGAGCTGTAAGAAGAGGTCGATCGCACTTGATGGAGCTCATCAGTGCAATACCATACAGTCCACAATCCCTTAAGATCTGGTGAATCCGTGGGTGCATAGGTAGTGGATGATCCCCACAGAATGTACATTCCTTCGAATCGCCTTCCCACACATCCCTCGAATGAAGCTGCGACTGAAGAGTAAGAAGTGTGGGGTCGATGGGACCTGGACCTCCAAGGGGACTATAAGATGAAGAAGGGGCCGGAGAAGAAGTACCTGCCACATTTGGGTTACTTGGGACCTGTACAACAACAATAACATTTACATCAACAGAGAAATTGTCACGCCCCGCTTCCCACTATACGGAAATACAGACATGCAACTGAGGTCCAGCAAATGATATACATTATCCATAAGCTGTACAATTTTAAGTTCAACAAGATATTTATAACACATTTACGCAGACAAATATAATGATCACATGAGCTGAAAATAAAATAACCATCATCCATATAATGCATAAACATCGGGTCAAGTTGCCCGGAAATACATTGTGCCATAATTAAAACAGTACGATAAACAGTTCGCTATAACAACTAGATAAAATAGCGACTGAAAGAAAAACAATATGAAGTAGTAAGGAAGCAGCAACGATCGTCTAGAGAGTCTGCTCGTCGGATCCATCAGTACCTGTATAATTATTAACTCAAAGAAAAATAGAAAAGTTCCCGTTAGAGCAAGTTTCGGGCAGCAAGTAGCAACAAGCAGTGAAAGGGGTAATATAACAAGATATAACATGGAAGAAACAAGAAGTAGAAGTACAAATACAATATAGAAGGAGGCAAGGAATTGGGACAATATGAACATGTAAGTAATAACTGTAACTAGTGTATTCAAGACTTCAAGGTATAAGCAATTGATAACCTAGGCTCAGTTAATCGAAAATCATGTAATCAAGGATTGAGAGTCATGTAATCAAGAGTCATGTAATCAAGAGTCTTGTAATCAAGAGTCATGTAATCAAGAGTCAAGTAATCAAGAATCATATAATTAAGAATCTTGTAATCAAGAATCATGCTTAGTGGAAATATCAAGTTTATCTGTTTTATTAACTTATCTAATGCACGCAATTATATGTTCCATACCACAAGTTTGGTGCATATCAATCATGTGACATTTAGACTTAAGTAGTGAATTCTATAAGATTATGTACTCGGGTCTTCCAGTGATAGTATCAAGACATGTAATCATAAATCATGTAATCGAGAATTATGTAATCAAGAATTGTGTAATCAAGAATCAAGAATCAAGAATCACTATTTCGGGAAACACGGGCCCTCTTCCGAGTATACTTCCCTGTATTGTCCACTATTAAGTCGTACCCTTATATCCCCGACTTGTTATTCCTTTATAATTAATTATGAACATGCAGTTGGTACAACTAGTGGAACAGTGTAATCAAGACAGTTAATCTAGAAAAATATCAAGGGCAATAATCATGGTATGAGATATAACGGGTACATGTATCGAGAGTAGTTATTATAAATTATCAAGTAGTATAAAATATATGCTATCAACCTATTATATCTATTCAAGTTATTATTACAAGAACAATAATACACTCAGTTCATTAAATATGAAAAGTAACGGGTTTATATGCAAAAACGTAGAGATGAATTTTTAGACAACTTGACATATCTGCATTCAAATTCACTTTTCCGTTGTTACAGAAAAGCAAATCCGATTCCGTCAGAAATTCTAGAAATTACACTCTCTTTTGGTTCCAACGCATATTCACACGATACATTCTAAAGACAGTAGCTATGCATACAAATTCATTCTTCGCTGGTTTCGATGTTTCGCGAGCATTCTGAAAATTCGGAGTCACAATACTAAAACTGCGATATCTCACAATCTATACATCAGATTGAGAAACTGTAGGATGTTTCGGATATCTAGACTCGAAGAGATACAATTTTCATGTAGAAAGTTTTTCGATCCAGTGTCGGAAACATGGTAAAATTCTCAGTACAAGAGACAGGTTAGTGATCCCGTGCAGGTTCAGAAATTCACGATATGACGGTACTAAAATCGCGATATCTCACAAACTATACATCCGATTGAGAAACCGTAAGATGTTCTGGATTCGGGACTCGATGGGCTACGATTTTCACGTAGAAAATCTTCAATCCAGTATTAAAAACATGATCGAATTCTTAGTGCAAGATCAAGAAATTTTAGAGATAGTAAGGTTGAATATTCGATATCGATAACACGATTCGAAATATATTAACGGTTCACTCTTGAGTTGATATAGCATGGAAAAAGTGACTAGAACAGAGTGTGACAATAAAATATAATGATAACTAGACTACTTGCCACGAGTCAAAGGAAAATGCTTGTACGCGAACAAAAAAAGTGTACAAGGTACTTACCTTATAACGTGACAATTTCGGTGGTAGTGTTAACCACGGAAAGAAGAAGCGACGTCGGCAACAGATGGCAGCACAACGGCGGTAAGAATGGCGGCAAGACGGTAGCTTGCGAGCAACGGTAGCAACGGTGAGCGACGACAACAACAAGGTGGCACGGCGTCGGGTTGTTTTTGGGGTTCACGGAATCGTAGAAGTGGAGTCGTTGGCTCGAAGGTGGAAGGTAAAGTGAAGCTCGGGTGTTGCTTGAGCTCTCGGGTGTGAAGAAGGCAAAGGAAGAGAAGAAGGGAATGAGGTGGTCTGCATGCTTGTGTGTGTATATATAGAAAGGAAAGGAGATGGACAGTATGGTGCATGCAAGCTGTATGCATGCATGGTGTGTGTATAAAATAAACGGAGAAAGAGATGGGTGTAGAAAAATTAGGCATATGTGTGGAAAAATGAGAAGGAGTTAGGCGTAGAATGAGAAAAATGAGGGGGAGAAATTTGGCGTATGTGTGTGATTAGCGGGAGTGGGTTAGGCAGATAGGAGAAATGTTGATTAGGGATAATTGGGGTTAGAATTTGTATTTAAACTCCGATCGAAAAATCATAAAATTATGAAATTGATCAGAAAAATATTCTGGCTTTAGATAAAGAGTCTAAAGAGAAAAATAACTGATCTGAAAATTGAAGTACAAAAATTCACGTAATAAAATACGTACAACTGGGACAGGGAGTTACCATCCTACCCACCTTACAAAAAATTTCTTCCTCGAAATTACTTAGGCGAGATATAGGATAGCTTAAGAAGTAAATGCAATACACTTCAATAAAGAGTATAACAGAAGATAAAAGAAACAAAGAGTACAAAGACACGAAAACAACTAAAGATAAATTGTGCATCCTTAACAGGAGGACTCAACAATTTAATGTCTAGGCTCAGAATCTGAACCGCCGACATCGCGAACATCCCAGTTCAGCTGAGTCACAAGCTCATCTCGCTCTGGCACATACTCCTCCAATTTTCTGAGTAACTCCTTAGGCGAAGGTGCTGAAATCAAGATGTGTCTGGCCTTACTGGATATAAACTCCTCAGCCATAGCTGAATATATGAAGGACAGAAGTAAGTCGTAATATCCATCAACATTTAAAATACCCACCGGTTTGCTGTGGATCCCCAGTTGGGCCCATGTGATCACTTTAAACAACTCCTCAGGTGTTCCATAACCTCCGGGCAAGGCTATGAAAGCATCAGCAGCGCGAGCCATTTCAGCCTTCCTCTCGTGCATGTTAGAGACAACTCTAACATCTCCCACAGTTCCCCCAGTAATCTCTTTCGGCATCAGCGGCTTGGGAATCACTCCCAAAACGTGTCGGCCACCAGCACGAACAGCGTTAGAAACTAGGCCCATTAATCCTGTGCTCCCACCACCATAGACGAGATCGATATTCCTTTCTACAAGCTCCTTGCCGAGCTCGATCGCGGCTTCCTGGTAGCTAGCTCTTTTGCCAGAGCTACTGCCACAAAATATACAAATCCTGCCGAATCTCGATAAAGATGAAGAAAGCTTCATCTTCTTTCCTGCTTCACTTTCTTCTTCCACCGATTTTTTCTTCATCCCCGCTACCGATTCTTGATCTCTTCTTTCCATTTGCCAAGAAAATCCTAGATCCTACTCTCTCTTTCTTTCTTGCTTTTGCCTCTGCTATCGGCTTCTCACTTTCTCTCTTCTCCGAAACTTACTCCCGAGTTGTCTTCTTCTTTCTCTTCACCCCTTTCTTTCTCGGCTTCTCTCTCTTTCTTTCTTCTCCGACTTCTCTCTCTTTCTCTCTTTCTTCTCCAATTTCTCTCTCTTTATTCTTCCTCTTTCTTTCTCTTTTTCTTTCTTCTCTTTTTCTTTCTTCTTTCTTTGACTTCTCTCCTCATTTCTCTTCTTTTTATTTCCTCTTCTTTTTGTCTTTTCTTCATTAATTCACCACCCCCTATAACCGGCCTATGATCAGTATCTGCACTTTGGCCCTGGCCCTATCCATTCCAAATATAACATCGAGCCTTGAGTTGTTGATGATGTTGAAGTTTGCTTTGATATTCATTCCACGAATCAATAAGGGAATCTACTATGCTTCCGCTGCGCCACTCTGATGGTAATGTTTCTAGATGCTGATATCACGTGATAGCGATCGATGAATTGAGCAGAATTAAGATATTGGTAACACGAAGATGTTGGTTGTCAAACTTATTTGGTAAAGTGGACCCCACCCACCAAACAATGTTGAAAAATTGTGACAAGATTGGTGCCGCGGAAGAAACGGGAATGAAGAATTTGTCAGTTAATCATCTCTCATTCCTATAAATGAAAGGTTTAGGAAGGAGAAAAAAAATTAAGTAAGACAAGAACAAGAAACAAGCAGAAAAGATGAAAAAAAATGGAGTGTATATTTGTAAGGTGTAGTAATACCAGTTTTAGAAAATAGTGAAGAGTCTTTTTGTTGTTATTCCAATTTCCCATTTGTTTGCTAAAAGCCAAACAAAATTCCTACTCTCTTCCAACAGAAGATTCAAGAAAATAGGGATAGAAAGAAATAACTAGTATGATACTCAATAATGGATTGATCGATGAGAATGAATGCAATGTACAGAAGGTAACAAACGATGCAGGAACTGAAGTATGACTATATCAAAATATACCAGTAACTGTTTCTTTGGTGATCTCTGCTTCCTCTGTAATCAGGTTATGAGCCTGATTACACTCTCTAGTATGTCCTTCACTGGGATTTGATCTTCCTATTGGTGTGACACTCTTTCTCTTCGGGCAATCCCGAACATTGTGATTATTCGCTCCGCATGCAAGACACAGGTTGTTGGCTTTCCAACAGTTCTTGCGTATGTGTCCAACTCGGCTGCAATAATAGCACTTCTGGGCTTTCTTCGGAGTCGCCGATGGATAAGGTGATCCTCTAGTAGTCGGGGTCTGAACTGGCCTCCGTATCGGTCCACCTGTAGACTGTGCAACAGTAAGAAGATGTAATGCTTCCTGAACGGCATTCCACCCTCTACGGATCTACTCCTGGGTATCGAGCATGGTGGTGTAACTCTTATGCTGGTACACAAACAAGTCCCATTGAGTTGAGTTTGCGACATCCTATACCCTATCCAGATTAGCTCTCACCACTTCATTTTGTCCTTGCTGTAGCTCCATCATTCGTTGCATCTCCTGAAGAATGGCGACGATCTCCGATAGTTCATCCCTGGGTGTAGAAGTCAAAGAGCCCCCGTGAACCATAGTCTGAAATGCATATTCGAATGGGGTAAATCTCCAGATGGCAAGTTGGTTATTAACATTCATGTGATCCACGTGGTGTGTATATTGTTGAGCTTAGCATGATTCGAGCCTAGGCTCTAATACCACTAAAAACCTGTCATGCCCCGCTTCCCACTATACGAAAATACAGGCACGCAACTGAGGTCCAGCGAATGATATACATCATCCATAAGCTGTACAATTATAAGCTCAATAAGATATTTATAATACAATTACGCAGACAAATATAATGATCACATGAGCTGAAAATAAAATAACCATCATCCATATAATGCATAAACATCGGGTCAAGTTGCCCGGAAATACATTGTGCCATAATTAAAACAGTACGATAAACAGTTCGCTATAACAACTAGATAAAATAGCGACTGAAAGAAAAACAACATAAAGTAGTAAGGAAGCAGCAACGATCGTCTACAGAGTCTGCTCGTTGGATCCATCAGTACCTGTATAATTATTAATTCAAAGAAAAATAGAAAAGTTCCCGTTAGAGCAAGTTTCGGGCAGCAAGTAGCAACAAGCAGTGAAAGCGGTAATATAACAAGATATAACATAGAAAAAACAAAAAGTAGAAGTACAAATATAATATAGAAGGAAGCAGGGAATTGGGACAATATGATCATATAAGTAATAACTGTAACTAGTGTATTCAAGACTTCAAGGTATAAGAAATTGATAACCTAGGCTCAGTTAATCGATAATCATGTAATCAAGGATTGAGAGTCATGTAATCAAGAGTCATATAATCAAGAATCATGTAATCAAGAGTCTTGTAATCAAGAGTCATGTAATCAAGAATCATATAATCAAGAATCTTGTAATCAAGAATCATGCTTAGTGGAAATATCAAGTTTATCTGTTTTATTAACTTATCTAATGCACGCAATTATATGTTCCATACCACAAGTTTGGTGCATATCAATCATGTGACGTTTAGACTTAAGTAGTGAATTCTATAAGATTATGTACTCGGGTCTTCCAGTGATAGTATCAAGACATGTAATCATAAATCATGTAATCGAGAATTATATAATCAAGAATTGTGTAATCAAGAATCAAGAATCAAGAATCACTATTTCGGGAAACACGGGCCCTCTTCCGAGTATACTTCCCTATATTGTCCACTATTAAGTCGTACCCTTATATCCCCGGCTTGTTATTCCTTTATAATTAATTATGAACATGCAGTTGGTACAACTAGTGGAACGGTGTAATCAAGACAGTTAATCTAGAAAAATATCAAGGGCAGTAATCATGGTATGAGATATAACGGGTACATGTATCGAGAGTAGTTATTATAAATTATCAAGTAGTATAAAATATATGCTATCAACCTATTATATCTATTCAAGTTATTATTACAAGAACAATAATACACTCAGTTCATTAAATATGAAAAGTAACGGGTTTATATGCAAAAACGTAGAGATGAATTTTTTAGACAACTTGACATATCTGCATTCAAATTCACTTTTCCGTTGTTACAGAAAAGCAAATCCGATTCCGTCAGAAATTCTAGAAATTACACTCTCTTTTGGTTCCAACGCATATTCACACGATACATTCTAAAGACAGTAGCTATGCATACAAATTCATTCTTCGCTGGTTTCGATGTTTCGCGCGCATTCTGAAAATTCGGAGTCACAATACTAAAACTGCGATATCTCACAATCTATACATCAGATTGAGAAACTGTAGGATGTTTCGGATATCTAGACTCGAAGAGCTACAATTTTCATGTAGAAAGTTTTTCGATCCAGTGTCGGAAACATGGTAAAATTCTCAGTACAAGAGACAGGTTAGTGATCCCGTGCAGGTTCAGAAATTCACGATATGACGGTACTAAATTCGCGATATCTCACAAACTATACATCCGATTGAGAAACCGTAAGATGTTCTGGATTCGGGACTCGATGGGCTACGATTTTCACGTAGAAAATTTTCAATCCAGTATTGAAAACATGATCGAATTCTTAGTGCAAGATCAAGAAATTTTAGAGATAGTAAGGTTGAATATTCGATATCGATAACACGATTCGAAATATATTAACGGTTCACTCTTGAGTTGATATAGCATGGAAAAAGTGACTAGAACAGAGTTTGACAATAAAATATAATGATAACTAGACTACTTGCCACGAGTCAAAGGAAAATGCTTGTACGAGAACAAAAAAAGTGTACAAGGTACTTGCCTTATAACGTGACGATTTCGGTGGTAGTGTTAACCATGGAAAGAAGAAGCGACGTCGGCAACAGATGGCAGCACAACGGCGGTAAGAATGGCGGCAAGACGGTAGCTAGCGAGCAACGGTAGCAACGGTGAGCGACGACAACAACAAGGTGGCGCGGCGTTGGGTTGTTTTTCAGGGTTCACAGAATCGTAGAAGCGGAGTCGTTGGCTCGAAGGTGGAAGGTAAAGTGGAGCTCGGGTGTTGCTTGAGCTCTCGGGTGTGAAGAAGGCAAAGGAAGAGAAGAAGGGAATGAGGTGGTCTGCATGCTTGTGTGTGTGTATATAGAAAGGAAAGGAGATGGACAGCATGGTGCATGCAAGATGTATACATGCATGGTGTGTGTATAAAATAAAGGAAGAAAGAGATGGGTGTAGAAAAATTAGGCATATGTGTGGAAAAATGAGAAGGAGTTAGGCGTAGAATGAGAAAAATGTGGGGGATAAATTTGGCGTATGTGAGTGATTAGCAGAAGTGGGTTAGGCAGTTAGGAAAAATGTTGATTAGGGATAATTGGGGTTAGAATTTGTATTTAAACTCCGATCGAAAAATCATAAATTTATGAAATTGATCAGAAAAATATTCTGGCTTTAGATAAAGAGTCCAAAGAGAAAAATAAAACTGATCTGAAAATTGAAGTACAAAAATTCACGTAATAAAATACGTACATCTGGGACATGGAGTTACAATCGTAATCAAGAATTATATAATCAAGAATCAAGAGTCATGTAATGAAGAATCATATAATCAAGAATCTTGTAATCAAGAATCATGCTTAGTGGAAATATCAAGTTTATCTGTTTTATTAACTTATCTAATGCACGCAATCATGTGTCCCATACCACAAGTTTGGTGCATATCAATCATGTGACGTTTAGACTTAAGTAGTGAATTCTATAGGATTATGTACTCGGATCTTCCAGTGATAGTATCAAGACATGTAATCATGAATCATGTAATCGAGAATTATGTAATTAAGAATTGTGTAATCAAGAATCCAGAATCAAGAATCACTATTTCGGAAAACACGGGCCCCCTTCCGAGTATACTCTCCTATATTGTCCACTATTAAGTCGTACCCTTATAACCCCGGCTTATTATTCTTTTATAATTAAGTATGAACATGCAGTTGGTACGACTAGTGAAACGGTGTAATCAAGACAGTTAATCTAGAAAAATATCAAGGGCAGTAATCATGGTATGAGATATAACGGGTACATGTATCGAGAGTAGTTATTATAAATTATCAAGTAGTATAAAATATATGCTATCAACTTATTATATCTATTCAAGTTATTATTACAAGAACAATAATACACTCAGTTCATTAAATATGAAAAGTAATGGGTTTATATGCAAAAACGTAGAGAAGAATTTTTAGACAACTTGACATATCTGCATTCAAATTCACTTTTCCGTTGTTACAGAAAAGCAAATCCGATTCCGTCAGAAATTCTAGAAAGTAGACTCTCTTTCGGTTCCAACGCATACTCACACGATACATTCTAAAGACAGTAGCTATGCGTACAAATTCATTCTTCGCTGGTTTCGATGTTTCGCGCGCATTCTGGAAATTCGGAGTCACAATACTAAAACTGCGATATCTCACAATTTATACATTAGATTGAGAAACTGTAGGATGTTTCGGATATTTAGACTCCAAGGGCTACGATTTTCATGTAGAAAGTTTTTCGATCCAGTGTCGGAAACATGGTAAAATTCTCAGTACAAGAGACAGGTTAGTGATCCCGTGCAGGTTCAGAAATTCACAATATGACGGTACTAAAATCGCGATATCTCACAATCTATACATCCGATTGAGAAACCGTAAGATATTCTGGATTCGGGACTCGATGGGCTATGATTTTCACGTAGAAAATCTTCAATCCAGTATCGGAAACATGGTCGATTTCTTAGTGCAAGATCAATATATTTTAGAGATAGTAAGGTTGAATATTCGATATTCGATAACATGATTCGAAATATGTTAACGGTTCACTCTTGAGTTGATATAGCATGGAAAAAGTGTCTAGAACAGATTTTGACAATAAAATATAATGATAACTAGACTACTTGCCACGAGTCAAAGGAAAATGCTTGTACGAGAACAAAGAGAGTGTACAAGGTACTTGCCTTATAACGTGACGATTTCGGTGGTGGTATTAACTACGGAAAGAAGAAGCGATGTCGGCAATGGACGGCGGCACAACGGCGGTAAGAATGGCGGCAAGACGGTAGCTAGCGAGCAACGGTAGCAACGGTGAGCGACGACAATAACAAGGTGGCGCGGCGTCGGGTTGTTTTTTGGGGTTCACGGAATCGTAGAAGCGGAGTCGTTGGCTCGAAGGTGGAAGGTAAAGTGGAGCTCGGGTGTTGCTTGAGCTCTCGGGTGTGAAGAAGTCAAAGGAAGAGAAGAAGGCAATGAGGTGGTCTGCATGCTTGTGTGTGTATATATAGAAAGGAAAGGAGATGGACAGCATGGTGCATGCAAGGTGTATGCATGCATGGTGTGTGTATAAAATAAAGGGAGAAATAGATGGGTGTAGAAAAAATAGGCATATGTGTGGAAAAATGAGAAGGAGTTAGGCGTAGAATGAGAAAAATGAGGGAGAGAAATTTGGCGTATGTGAGTGATTAGCGAGAGTGGGTTAGGCAGATAGGAGAAATGTTGATTAGGGATAATTGGGGTTAGAATTTGTATTTAAACTCCGATCGAAAAATCATAAAATTATGAAATTGATCAGAAAAATATTCTGGCTTTAGATAAAGAGTCCAAAGAGAAAAATAAAACTGATTTGAAAATTGAAGTACAAAAATTTATGTAATAAAATACGTACAACTGGGACAGGGAGTTACATAAATATAACATTTAATTATATGATACTGAAACAAATCGAATATAGAAAATTATAAGCTTACATTAGTACGCGTGGTACCACCACGACGACCACCACGTCCACCGCGAGGATGTGGGCCGAAAGATGTACGTGGTCCATCGCCACGAGGAGGTCTACTACTAGATCCTACCTCCACATTTTCCATCGTCCGTGCCATTTTTAAAAAAATAGAGTATCCTACAACTAAAAGCAATCGTTATTAACATTACCAAAATATAAAACCAACAAATATAGAACACATACGAACATACAATCATACAATCATTAATAACTATATCCAAAATTTACCCACAAATTCTACAACTATCCACTTTTTAAAACTAATACATCTCCACCTCCACCGACACGATCCAAATTTGACACCCAAATTACCCCCACATTTTACCCTGATTTTTCCACAATATCGACACTATCCATATTGTACCTCCAATAATATCAAGCAATTTCTAACTAAATAATTCTACATATATATACAACATTAAAAAATATAGAGTTTGAGAAATATTCCACAATCTTTAGGCAAGATGCGAACCACTACACCTCCACCAAAACCCTCACCCCCAAATGTGAACAACTACACAGCAATCCACCCCCAAAATCGCGGCAGCCCCCAATAACGAAGTGGCCAATTGAACGGAGATGAGATAGTTAAGTATTTCGGAGTGAATCGACAAAATTTGATGGGTTAATCGCTTGGATCAGAGCAAGAAGATGTTGGGTTAAGGCTTCGTGACGAAGGGGAGAAGGAAAATGGAGAAAGTGAGATCTGTTTGCGAGGGGGTGGGGTTTAAGACCCAATCGACACTCGCTTTTTCAAAAAGCGAGTTTGGGATAAATCCCCTCGCTTTTTGAGAAAGCGAGTGCTGCTGGGCCAAAAAGTCCAGACTCATTTTTTGAAAAAGCGAGTGTGGGATAAATCCCCTCGCTTTTTCAGAAAGCGAGCCTTAAGATGTTGAAAATCTACAACCTAAGATTCGCTTTTTGAAAAAGCGAGGGGATTTATCCCAGTCTCGCTTTTTGAAAAAGCGAGTGGGGCGTTTAGGGAATAAAAAAAATGTAGGGCAGTTTGGGAAAAACTTTCAAAAAGTGGGACAGTTTGGGAAAAAATTCCTCTTTCTACTTCCCCTTCTACGATCTCCTTCTCCAAATCCTCATTCTACCCACTCCCCCTCACTCCCACCATGAAATTACCCGACGCCCACTTCCCTCCCATCCCCGCCCCCATCTCCACCCTCTCCGCCTCCATCTCCACCGTCCAATTCTTCCGCTCCCGCTGGCTCACTGTTCAATCCACCCTCCACCGCATCTCCAAATCCAACGATTGGCCCGGCGGTTCAGCCCGGACAGGATCGGACTGGGCAGGTTCAATCTGGTCCCAGTTCGAGTCGGGTCGGGCCGCTGCGGGTTCAAGAGGGGAAAGAGAGGGCTCGGTCTGGACCAGGTTGGGTGCGGGTTCGGGTCGGGGTTGGCCCGGGTTATGTGCGGGCCGGGCGGAGCTGGTCCTGGGCTGAACTAACCCAGATGCCACCCCTGATTGGGCTACGACTTTGATACTGGAATTGCCTGGCTAAAAGAATAGGTCGTACAGGTTTCAACCACCATTATCATCTCCATATATTATTCTCCGGCCTATTCTCTTTCTCTCTCTTTCTTCTCTCTCTCCCCCGGACATTGACTCTCCCTTACATGACGCCAGGTACCTCTCTCTATCTCTCTATTTACAACTCTCAATACTCTATTTCTTGTCCCCTAACAAGTGAAAATTATTTGCCCCTGTTTAATTCGAATATTTCTTTTGAGAGTTTGCAGTTTAATTCTAATAGTTGTTGATTTTTTCTCTCTCATCCTGGGACTTTGTCCCCATTTAGAAACAAAGTTACTGTAAGATTGACTGGAAGTGCGTGGAGCTATCTAAGATAGCAACAATTATCTAAGATTTGGGTATGTTTGAAAACTCTTTGAGAGGTTAAGTTAACTATAGGTATCTTGACTATTTGGGTCCCAAAAGTTTAGATATCTATGACCGAAAAACTTAAGATACCTACTAATATCTCATCTTGATTGAAACTTAAGTTATCTTACCTACAAGGTCAAATGCTCACTTCGGTAAACTAACTATATGTATCGAAATGAAATCATATGCACACACGGTCATAAAAAAATCATATGACAGATGATCTGAGTCTTTGATTATGTTTGATTGTCTTCAAAGACCATGTCCCTTACAAGATTGTCCTGCATTCCAATGGATTTTTGTAGGAGCACGGTTTTAAAGGAGAATCAAAGGCTCAGATCTTTTGTCATGTGATTTTTATGACCACGTGGGTCATATGATATTTTTGTCGTCTGTATCTAAACTTCGGGTAAAGGCAAAGTGACATGTAGCTTGTACCTCAATTTTTTTCCCTGGTGGGGCTTAAGTTGTTAAACATAAAGTAAAATAAATATTCATTTTGTATGTAATAACTCAACGTTTAACATTGGCTGACCATACTTCATTCTGTTAAGGTTGTGGCTCCAATAGTAGTTCAAATGGATAATGTGATAGAGATGGTTAGATGGTTAATATAGTTCGACTAGATTTATCAGGTTTGCAATACATGGTACTGGTATCACGTTATGTAACGCCCCGATCTCCCCGATGCTGGAAAACCGTGACACATGCCAAGATCTTTCCTTCAATTAGTCTCGAGACACAGAAAAATTGGAGAATTTAAAAACTTTTCTTCAACACAGAGTTACTATGCAGTAATTACAAATATCAATTTGTAATACCAAACTGTACTGCCTGCCCCTTTTCTTTTCTTTTTGACTCCAAAATCAATTCTTCCAATTTCTATACCACTTTAAACATAAACTAAAATAGTTATGTTTCAAAGAAAATTTGGACAGAGTCTCCCTTGTATTTTTTGCCCAAAACACAGAAAAGCTTACGGAATTTTGCTCTAAATTCCGTAGCTTACATCACAGTCAATAATAATACGGGCTCCCCAGGCCAAAATGAGTATCATCACACAGGCAATATATATATATGCTCTGGGGGCCAAACTCATAACGGTTTAACAAATATCAATTAAAAAGCATAAATTCCTTTGAAAACGTAGTAAGTTTTTAGAAAATAACCTGTAAAAACCTACCACGACGCCCGGCACTCCACAACGAAATGGGTACGGGTCCAAACCATATCCTGCTGCCTCACACTATACTCCTCATCATCATCCTCATACTTATACATCAAAAATACAATTTAAAGCATAAATCTTTACTATTTACAATTAAACATAACAACGAATTATAACTGGAGCTCCACTCCACGGAACCTGTACCTACACCTCACCTCTGCACTGCTGAGGACCTGTAACAGTAGGGACCTAGGGTAGCCCAGGGACTTCCTAACCCCCAAACACTAAGGGGTTAGCCATTTCTGGTGTGAGTATAATTTATTAAAATAAGTAAATAAATTAAACTTACAAGTAAAAACATAACGAACTCACAATTTCCAAGATAAACAAATCTTACTTGACATCTGAATATGTAAACATCATAAATGCGATTTTTACATCAAATACTCTCCGAGTCATCACCTGTATGTGTATCTATACCCGCTCATAACATACTTATATTTAGTAACCATTTGAATAACCACTCATAATACAATATTGATTTTGTTCCCTTATCTCACGTATCCCATCATAAATATATGTCTTCAATCTCATACTACCCCATTCATTCATGTCCAACCTAACATCTCATTTCACCTTACCAATTACTTGCATTTTATCATAATACACCCCATATCCCAACATAGTTTTGGCAATAACATATCACACCCCAAGCCGATAGCTTGGGTAATAATCACACACATCCCAAGCCCAACTTGGGTAATATCACTTCACATCCCAAGCCCATAGCTCAGTTGTTAATTTACTTCACTATCACACTCGCAATTCATCTCGAATGGAAAAGACACGTGTACCTATAATTTTGTGCCTGTGTACCTTATGACTTAAACTCTAATGCAAAATTACCAATACGATGATGCTCTTATTCTAATGCAAGCAAGTCTCCGGAACAGTATGCATCCCATACTACATACGCCCCATCTCAAGCCGTCTCTCCAAATATAGGAATTTGAACCCGCGTTATGAATTTCTAATTGTACACAACCTGTTCCTGACAGATACTACATGACTGATGAGGTTGCAAATGTGGTCAAGTCCCACCAATGCAGTACGCTCATGGTGTCTATGTTTGCCACTACTACCCGGTATACCGGACTTCACTCAAAAACCAGACGAACACGGGGTTTCTCCGAGCGCAGTATAGCATACAAAGCCTATCCTGTGTCGCCCCTAACTCATAGACCGTGATCTATGGCATGTTCGCTCTCTCCTGGCCAAGGACCCGACGAAGTTCCGGGGTCCATTCCCCTAGCTCCGCCGCCTTATCATGGCACTTCAGGAATTAACAGTGTGCGATACGCATCCCGTGCTCCCAACTCGTGAGAAGGCACTGTACGTATCCCTTTGACAGGAAGGTACAACCCAATAACACCACCTAAGGCCTGCTTCGAGGGACAAGTTGGTCGTAAGGCGCTACCTACAACCAACTCCTCTCTTTTCGGCAAAGGGTCGAAGTAAAATGATCTTTATAAGTCACTACCTTAATGATGTTCCTAACCCTGAACAATCCTAGGAATGACAACATTACACAACATGCTAGGTCTTAAATTAGACTTCGCAAGATAACTCTATTAGGCTGCTCAACCTAAACTCACCAGAATCCCTCAGGATCTGGTTCATGGCCTATCGATCCAAGACCCTGGCAATACGAACGCATTCGCATGCTACTACCTGAACTTGGATTTCGTCACACTCCGGTCCGCAATCAACCAACGGTTAGGATCTGACGGCACCCGCGAAGTAACTCGTCCACAGTCCCTTAGGAGTAAGCTAAACACACGTCTTGATGGTCGATAGCCCTAGGACAATGATATCACCCTAGACGAGCACAACAAACTGCGTATTAGCTAAGAAGCTACATACGAGTAACCAAAAACGCATACGAGCTAAACAGCTACGTATGGGACCAACAGCTACATACGGGCCAGTCGAGCCGCGTATGAGACAACAACATGCATACGAGCCAAATAAGCTCCGTATGAGACCAACATCTACATACGGGCCAGTCGAGCCGCGTATGAGACAACAACACATACAACAACCATACAGGTAATCAAACCTAGAAGCAATCAACTGTGCTTACTAGCAAACTTGATCTTCTAAAATTAGAAGTAACAAAAGAATCTACTATAATCAACTTAGCATGGGTTTCTTCTAAAATCAACTCATCATGGCATACCTACTATAATCGACTCAAACATGAGTTTCTTTCTAAAATCGACCCAAACATGATATTCTACTACAACTTAACCATGGATTTCTTTCTACAACAATTCAAGCATGGATCTAATACAACTCAAGCATGGTAGTCCTACTTACTAACTCAAACATGATAAGTCAACTAGAATGTCACATAGCATGAATGGGTTCCTTTTTTTTTGACATAGACAACACTCATCTTTATGCTATTCTCTCAAGTTCTACCATTCATACTTTTTATAGGATCCCTTTGATCCATAAATTTTTATATCAATACTTTAGTTTATTCGAACTTCTTCAAAACATCAAAATACGTATATAAACCATACACCCATATTTTGATATCATCATCTAAATATAACTCATCCATTATATAGGTTTTTATATGCTCAAAATAGTTAATTTCACCAACTTTTTATAATCACAAAAATACGTAAATAAATCGATACTTACTTATTTCTTTAAACCACAAAATACATAAATGAATTAACACTCACATATTCTTAACCACAAAATATGTAATTAAAATAACTCACACATATCTTTAAACCACGAAAATATATATATATATGATATAACTCACCACATATTTCTTAAATCACAAAATACCTAGATAAATTAACTCACATATTCATCAACCCACAAAATATATAAATATACTAACTCACACATATCTTTAAATCATAAAATACACAAATATATAAACAAACTAACTCACATAATACATATGATAAATCATACTCACATAATTTTTAACACACCAAAAACACATAATAAATTAACTCACCATTTTCCGCGAAGATCCGAAGCGCCATGCCACTTCGCCTCCAAAGTCGCAATATATCCTATCATCAATTTCAAAGCCATTAAACTCAAATAATTCAAACCAATCATAAAAGCTAATAACACTATCCCCAAATATCACACAAGCGTTTACTGAACGCTTGGAATATACACGTGCGATGCACGTGATAATCTAATGCTTACGGTATTTTCATTCCCAATTAATCACTAAAATCACCCCCAAATAATCTAATAGTCCAACTACAATTTCTATTACTATACGAGAATTAATCCATACCCATATAGTTCTCTTTTACAAATCCAAAACCCTATTTTACTAACAACTTACAATCTCTCTAATAACCTCCTAATCTTTCACATCTACAATTTCCAATATCTCTAAATCTCCCTACCAAAATAATTCTACTCAATAAAAATTTACCCAACTAAATTCTATACACTAAAATAGTTAGGGTTTTACCTTCCGAAATCCAATCGAAAATCCGACAACACCACCATGTAGAGAATCCCTCCATTAATCTAACCCTCAACTTAATTCGAAATTGACGAAGGAATGGAGGTGGATTTTGAGGTGGGGGAGAACTGTCGATGGGTTCGTTTGGGTTTGTTTTGGGTTCGGAATGGAAGGGGAAGGGAAGGAGAAGATGAAGGAGGGTGGGGGGTCGGGGCTCCTTCCGATCATGGTTGGCGTGCGAACGGGAGGAGGAGGGGAGGAGTAGGTCGGGGTTCTTTTTGCTTTGGCTGGCGTGCGAACGGGAGGAGGAGAAGGGAGAGGAGGTCAGGGTGGTGTGGGGGTTCATTTGGGTTCGGGGTTGGGGAAGAACAGATCGGAGAGGGAGAAGGGAAGAAGAAGAGAACGGGGGTGGGGGATTTCTTCCGATCGGTTGGGACGAACGGGAGGAGGAAGGGGGGGTTTCCATCGTTGGTTTGGGAAAGAATCGAACGGAAGGAGAAGAAGGGAAGAAGAAGGAGCTGGGTTCTCTTTGGTTGGGAGTGAATGGGAGGAGGAAGAAGTAGGGGAAGGCGAAGGAGCGGGGGAACCCGGGGGAGGGTTTTTCTGGGTCGGGTGGAACCAGACGGGGAGAAAAGAAGGAAGAAGAAGGAGAAAGGAAGGAGAAGGAAAGAATGTGGGGGGGGGGGGGGGGGGGGGGGGGGGGGGGGGGGTGGGTTTTGTAAAAATGGAAATAGATAATAATAGATAGATAAATATCTAGGGGAATGTTGCATATAAGCCCTCTAGTCTTAACACATTTCAAATAACACCCAATTCTCTACTCTAATAATCCAAACAATACAAAATGCATTAAAACTACTTCGTAGATAATCCATATGAAAAATAATTTAAATTTTAAAAATAATAATAAAATAAAATAGGCAATATATTAAAATAATTTTTATCAGAAAATCCATGATCGCGCAACATTCTCAATCGCGCACACATTTCGATGCAAAATAGCCATATGCTATTTTTCGGGTCGTTACACGTTATGATTGAGCTGGGCATAGTATGGAAGAGGTAGGAATAATCAGAATGCTCATTCGGGTCGTGATATACTTGGGATCACATATGTGAGTCGCTAATATATATGTGTATGTAGTGTTTTGTAGTTGGCTGCCTAGGTGGAGGCAGCTGATGAAATGCCTACCGACCGCCTTCGTGCTTAAGATAAACAGGAGTGTTAAGATAGCAATATTTCTATTAATTACTTGTTACTAATAATTCTTTCGTATCAACATCTTTTAAATATATTTTTTGTGGTGTGTTAATGAAATTTTTTAATCTTACAAACTAAAATATAAAATTAATATTAATTATAAAGTAAAATTAGTCAACTGCCTAGGTAGTACTCCACCGCCCTGCCTCACCTACGGCCTACAAAAACCTGTGTATGCCGTTTTTTAATATTAATTCAGTAACTGATTTTACTGTGTAATTAATTCAGTAACACTGGTGGTTTGGACTTAATACTCGAATAGGCACCGAATATCCAGCTGACCTAGTCGGTCAAGGATTAATGGGCTTTAGTCGCTAGACATTTCTTTAAAAAAAATATCTTTTTCCAAAGTTTTACCTACCTAAATTGTTGTTGATTGACTCTATTCTCGGTCATTTCCTAATAAAGCATACCAAAGTTTGTACAATTCAAGATCCGCAACTCAGTTGCATAGAACATAATTTATTTTCCAGTATGTCTTGTATTTTGTACTACACACTACAGTATTGGTACATATACAGTAGACCAAGATAAAATATTTGTTCAAGACAGTGAGCTCAAATTGTGAAAGACCCTGCTCATAGTTGTTGGGGGATTTAATATTTATATTCTAACATAAATGAGATTCAATCCGGGGGTCGTACGAAATTGGTTTGAACGTTAAAGTGGTAGGATATCTAACAGGGGTACTATGGTATCAATAGTATTTAGGGCAAAAATCAAAGTACCCTTCAAAGTTTGGCCTGAGTACAAAATGCCTATACAACGTTTTAAAAAATACATTATACTCATTCATCTGTTAACTTAACTCATTTCGTTAATTTTGAATTATTAAATTATATTTCTACCCTTAGCCTTTCATATCTCAATCTCTTTTTCTTTTCTCCATTTTCTTCATTCTCAAATATTAAACAAAACCAAATCTGAATCACATTGGTAAACATAACCAAATCTCAATCTCATTGACAAGATAATGAGATTACTATTTGTCAATCTCTCGCTTGATATCCATTTTACCTCCTTTGGATCAACAAGCATGTTAATAATGGAAGCATCAATCGTATCTTGATTTAGAAAGTTAAGGATGTAGGGTTATATGATTAGACAGAAATAAATTTATTTATTTGTCATTTTATTAATAGAGCAATTTTTGGTTTATTCACAAATATTGATATTGTGCATCAATAAGGTCCATGCTGCATAGTAATTATGTCTATACACAAAGAACATATTCACAGTCTATAATAGAACTGGGTATTCTATTTGGCAGACTGTAGCACAACAAGTTAGCACAACAAGTGAGAGGGTTGACTCGAACTTGTTCTGCTAGTTCGTTTAGTACGAATTGATGGAACAAAAAATGATTACACTTGTAAATAACCACAAGACAGTGTTATCATTAAAGGCAATATAAATATAACCTCTAAATCTTGAGCATTTAGTGAACTCATTTTTTAATATCGCACATTTTGATAAATCAAAGAATGAGGTCTTCCAGACCAATATCTCGATGCATTGGATGTGTCTTATTAGAAATATGAGAATATGTATTTGTAATACGGAATCCTATATCTAAAAGAGAAGATATTCCCTTGTTCATTTAACGAAGGTTATAATCTGACAATAAAATCCCATGGGTATATATTACAGAAAAAATATTTTATTATATACAAAATTTTATTTTGTAAAAAATAAATTTTAGAGTCATTGTCAGATTGTATAAAAGATTAAATGTGAAAACAAGATTTAAGTTACAAATTGACCCATTGAGGTGGTATCACGAATTCCAAGGGTGCATTTGTGAATATCGGTAAAGGAGGGGTGTCTTGTAGAACTATATTGTGACAGGGATCTAATAATAATGTAGATTTTAGTTGGGGAGCAAAATACAAATACATAGTGGACAGTATTGTAATTTTATCCCAACTAGGATTTCCTAAAGTTCCTAACCTTAGGCTTTCATCTTCTCTATAAATATGAGAGCAAGGGTAAAACATAGTCGACTCACTTGTGTCTCCCACCAGAAGAAAAGGAGAGGAAGAACTAGAGTTAGAATTGAAGGAGAAAAAGAAACAAGAAATCAAAACTTGAAGGTAATATTTATTGATTTCTATTCTTTTTATTTTATTTGAGATTAGATTAAATATTAGATCATTGTGATCTTGGAAATAGGGAAGAACAAAATCCCAATATTGATATCAAAGCTACTTTGATCTAATTTTAATCAATCATCTAATTGATTCTTATTAGTTTTTAATATTTTTTTATATAAATATATATCTATACTATCATTAAGCAAAGCTCCATTTTGGCGGCTTTTTACTATCATGCCCTCATAAGCATAAAAAGCTAAAAAAAAATGGTTAATATCGGAGGTCAGAAATCTATACTATTATTAAGCAAAGCTCCATTTTGGCGGCGTTTTACTATCATGCCCTCATAAGCATAAAAAGCTAAAAAAAAAATATAAGGTTAATATCGGAGGTCAGAAATGTAATTTATATATATTAGAAAAATAATTAACATGCATAGATTTGCATGCCTGTCTGCATAGATTTGAGGAAATAATTAATAGTACAGATTTGCATGTACTTGCATGTACAATTTATTCATAAGAAAGCTTCCTCTTATCAAAGTCAGTAGGTCTAACACATACATGCAAATATGAAAATGAATAAATTGTGCATGCCTGTTTGCATGCATGCATGCAACCTCTTCGGTGATCTGTCCCTTCCTCAAAATCCTACACACCTTTATAGATGTACATTACACGTGCATTATACTAGTATATATATATATATGTTGAGGTCGGCTGATGGGAGCGCAGTACTCCAGACCCATTGAAAAAAAAAAATTAAAAAAAAATGGTTGAGTTATTTTGGTTAATCAATCGCCATGCTCCAGAACCTACATTATCTTGATTGTAGTTCTTATGATTCGTTAACCAATCAATGATTGAGTTTTTATTTATTAATAATAAAAAATATAAAAAAACAGATCCGCTCATAAATTTTTGTTCTTTTATACAATGGTGAAACATAATCATGACAATCATAATTTTTTTTATGAGTAATGCTACATCCAGTACCAATTTCACTAAATTTCTCTGTACTACTTTAGATGACACACTCCAATAGATAGAAAAAGATAGAGTAGGTGGAAAAACTTTCCAATACGAATATGCCACTTAATGTAGTGAACAGAATGGTAGTGAAATTGGTAGTGGCTGAAGTATTACTCTTTTTTTATTGAAACAATCATGACAATCAAGATCTGCTAAAAAACCTTCATGACAATCAGATCCGCTCATAATCTGTGTCCCTTTCATGAATCAAATTTTTTTTTTCTTTGAAGATTTTTTTTTTGAGATCGGCTTTTAATCTTAGACTCATGAATGTTGATTATGCTTTTTTTTTAAAAAAAAATGGATCTAAATTGTTTTCCAATTTTTAATTATTAAACCAATAATCTAGATCTCCTTTTTGCTTATATAAGTTTAGATCTAATAATTATTCATGATTCTTAGATTCTTTTTTACTTGTTGATATTAAGTTGATTATTTGAGATCTTAGATGATATTGGTAGATACAGTTATAATTATAAGATTGTATAATTATGCTTTCCGCTCTGTTGCATTATTATACTGCCTGTGGATATATGTGTATGTTTGTGAGAATCCCCCCATGGCCAGAACTTGTTATTTTTTATTTTGTTGTTCTGTGATGTAAACTTCCTTATTTTGAGGTAGTTTTGTTTTTCATTGATGTAAACCTCCTTAAGTTGAGGTAGTTCTATTATAATTTAATGTAAGGCTTCTTATGTTGAGGTAGTTTAAATTTTGTAAATGTTGATGGAGCAAAGACAAAGCAAAGAATGAGGACATGAAGACTAGATCTCTAGGTTCTCTATTGCAGGGATACAACTAAATATTGTTTATGTGTTTGGTTGGGGGATGAATGTTTTATTTTTGTTAATATTTCTGTTTTAAATTGCATTGAATGTTAATTGAGCAAAAAACAGATATGTCTTTTAATTTTCTCATATAAAAATATCGAGTGGGAGAGGGTTCTTAATGAAACCCACGACCTTCCATTATCTATTCACAATAGTATTGAAACGGTACATCGTCTTCCTTTGTGAAGCTCCCTAACGGAGGGTACTTAATATGGACTATAAGTGTGAATTTCTTTAAGTTAGAATATGAATTGGTAGCATGAAAAGGAATTCTCCCATCGAGGACTTAATTCATGCAATCAATTTTAGATTCTTGATAATGGTGCACACTCGACCAATAAATAATGGTAAACTCCCCAACGGATGTTTATCGTTAAGTATTGGAGGCCAAAGAAATCATATGTTAATTTGACATATCAAGTCTAAGAAAATTAATGGGTTTCCCGCTAGTTAGTGGGAGCAAATTTTCCCAACGAAAATTGTAACCATAGGACTAGTCATTCGATTTTTCTCTATAAGTTTATGGTTTGAGGAACCCCATAATGATTATGATGAGAATTTAAAAAGTTTTGTTTAAACCATTTTTTTTGCTATAGTTCTTATATTTTTTTAAAAATTATTTCAGATGTCTTCCGGCATGAACCCACTCTTTATGATTCTTAAAGACAATAAGTTAGAAGGACTTAATTATGTTGACTGGAAACGCACTTGACTTTGTCCTTACCTCTCAGAATTACAAATTTGTACTTCTAGAAAAGAAACCAGATGAGCCCACAGATGAAACTTCTCAGGAAGATTTTGATTATCATGAAGCATGGGTTAAGGCTGATGACATGGCCAAATGTTACATTTTGGTGTCCATGTCAAATGTGCTTCAACACCAACACAATGAAATGCCGCATGCTTTAGATATGATAACTAGCTTAAAATAAATGTTTGCCAGTCAATCGCGAGCCGCAGGACAAGTTGTGATGAAAGCAATAATGAATGCTGAGATGGCTGAGGGTACTCCTGTTCGTGAGCATATCTTGAAAATGATGGGGTTTCTTAATGAACTTCAGATTCTTGGTGCAGTAATCGATAAGAAAACCCAAGTTGATATGATCCTTCAGATGCTACCACACTCATTCAATCAGTTAACGCTCAATTACAATATGAGAAAAATGAATCTGTCCCTTTCCGAACTGATAAATGAGTTGATTGCGGCTGAAGGTATCGTGAAGCCAAAACGTAGTGTTTTTTATTGGTGAAACTTCTTCTATCAAACTGAAAGGTAAGATAAGAAAGAAGAAGCAAGGCAAAAATTTTAATGGTAAATCTGGTTTTGGGAAACCAACAAAGCTTGTGAATCAGGAGAATAAACCAAAGGAAAAATGTTTTCACTACAGTATCAAAGGGCACTGGAAAGGGAATTGCGTGAAATATCTGGCAAAGAAAAATGCCAACTCAGGTGTGCCTGAATCACTAGTTGTTGAAACATGTTTTGTGGAGAAGTCTATAGACACTTGGTGTTTTGAATTAGGAGCCACTAACCATGTTTGTAATTCCATGCAGGGGTTCAAGACAATAAGGGAACTAAGTGATGGCGAAGTTGACATTTATCTAGGATCGCAACATCGAGTTAAAGCTGTAGCAGTAGGATCGGTTGATTTGCAGTTTAGTGATGGAGGATCTTTAGTTTTGAATAATGTTCTTTATGTTCCATATATGAGGAGAAATTTAATTTCAGTTAAACCTTTATAGAAACATGGATATTCTACTGTATTTGAGGACAAAGCCATAGTCCGTACGAATGGCAAGTTTATTTATTCTGGAATAATAAAAGATAAATTATATTTGCTTCATACTATTTCTTCGAAACTGCCTATTAATGAAACTAATGCCTTATCTAGTACTATATCAAACAAAAGAAAAACACCTTCTAGTAATTCTAAGGCTTTTTGGCACTTACGTCTAGGACATATTAACCCTGATAGGATTGACAAATTGGTGAAAAGTGGATCTTTGGGTCCCTTGGCAGAGGAGCCTATGCCAGTTTTTGAATCTTGTTTGCAAGGGAAAATGACTAGAAGACAGTATTCTGGAAAAGGAAATAGAGCCAAAGAACCTTTAGAATTGGTACACACAGATGTATGCGGACCTATGAGCACTAGTGCAAGGGGAGGCTATGAGTATTTTGTGACTTTCACAGATGATTACTCAAGATATGGCTATGTATACTTAATGCATCACAAGTCTGAAACTTTAGAGAAATTCAAGGAGTTTAAGACAAAAAGTGAAAAGCAACTAGGTAATCACTTGAAGATTCTTGGATCAGATCGAGGAGGAGAGTACCTCTCTAGTGAGTTTTGGAATTATCTTACGCAGTGTGGGATTGTACCACAGTTATCTGCACCTAACTGTCCCCAACAGAATGGTGTGGCTGAGAGGAGGAATATGACTTTACTTGATATGGTTAGATCTATGATGAGTTACGCTACATTACCTATATCATTTTGGGGATATGCCCTACTTACAGGAGTTTATCTTTTGAACTTAGTTCCATCTAAGGCTGTTGATAGCGCACCTACTCAGTTATGGAGTGGGAGACAACCAAGTATACAACATTTGTGTATATGGGGTTGTACTGCATATGTGCGGAAGCAACAACCAGATAAGTTGGAAACAAGATCAGAAGCTTGTCTGTTCATTGGGTATCCAAAAGGAACTCGTGGAGGCATGTTCTATAGTCCTAGTGAACAGAAGGTATTTGTTTCAACACATGCTATTTATCTAAAGGAAAACTATGTGATGAAACATGTTTCACGAAGTGACTTGGTTTTGCATGAGTTGTCAGATAATCCAACACTAAGTCCTGATAGTATAGATGCAAATTTACCCTGATATTACTTTAGTTACCATAGAAAATTCTAATATTGCACCGGTACTTTCATCGTAGTGGGAGAGAAACCCGACTACATGCTTTTGGGGGAAGCCTCCGGGCCCATCCCTGATGATCATGACTCAGATCCCAGACACTACAAAGAGGCACTTAAAGATGTTGACTCAGAATCCTGGCAAAAGGCCATGAAATCAGAAATGGAGTCTATGTACTCTAACAAAGTCTGGAATCTTGTAGAACCACCTGCAAATATTAAACCAATTGGATGCAAGTGGGTATACAAGAGAAAGAGAGGAGTAGATGGAAAGGTTGAAACCTTCAAAGCACGATTAGTGGCAAAGTGTTTTAACCAAAAGGAAGGCATTGATTATGAAGAAACCTTTTCGCCAGTGGCTATGTTGAAATCTATTTGAACTCTCTTATCCATTGCAGCTCATTTCGATTATGAAATTTGGCAAATAGATGTCAAGAATGCATTCTTAAATTGGTATCTTGAAGAAGAGATTTACATGTCTTAACCAGATGGTTTCATAGTTAAGGGCCAAGAGGATAAAGTATGCAAGTTGGATAGATCCATTTTATGGACAAAAACAAGCATCTAGGAGTTGGAACAAGTGCTTTGATCAAAAGATAAAGTCCTATGGTTTCGATCAAAATGAAAATGAACACTGTGTGTACAAAAAGATTGTGGGCAAAGTAGTGGTATTTTTAATTCTTTATGTTGATGACATTCTGCTCATTGGTAATGATGTAGGAGTCATGACAACAATCAAGATTTGGTTGTCAAAATAGTTTGATATGAAGGACTTGGGGAAAGCCAGTTATATTCTTAGCATTAAGCTCTTTCGAGATCGCCAGAAAAGAAAGATTGGACTTTCCCAAGCTGCGTACATAGATGAGATACTGGTTCGTTTTGGCATGCAAAATTCTAAGAAATGTTTTTTTTACCTTTTAGACGCGGAATACCTCTTTCCCAAGAACAGTGTCCAAAAATAGCTGAGGAAAAAAAGAAAATGAGATCAGTTCCTTATGCATCAGCAGTAGGAAGTCTTATGTATGCTATGCTTGTACACGACCAGACATCTGTTACGCAGTTGGCATGGTCAGCAAGTATTAATTAGATCCAGGCTTCGAACATTGGTTAGCTGTTAAATACATATTGAAGTATCTCAATGCTACAAAAGATTATGTGTTAGTATACAGCAGTTCCGAATTGTCACCAAGAGAGATCAGATTGTTATTTTTTGAGTGATTGTTAGTATGCCCTCTATGTTTATCTTTAAACTGTGAGTGCAAGTGGGAGTTGTAGGGTTATATGATTAGACAAAAATAAATTTATTTATTTGTCATTTTATTAATTTGTGATGATGAAATTTAGAATGAAAATGCATGCTAATTGAAATATTATCTTATAGATAAGTTTAAATGATGTTGTTTGGGTGCATGGTAGTACATCATGATTAAATTAAATGATTTGGATGTAGAATTGTACACAAAGTTGCTAATTCATGCAAAAAAATTACTATTTTGTGTTTTGTTTGCACTTCAGAAAATCATATCTAATAAAATAGTTGGAATCTAGAGCTAAAACTTTTTTGAGAGCGTTTTGTATATGTCAGGAACATCCCTTTAAAATTTCATAAGATTTGGAGGTCGTTTACTATTTTAATAAAACCTAAACTCAGAACTGGTTAGTAGTTGACTAGTTGCTAGAAATTTGTACACATTTCGGTTTTTAATCAATTCAGCATTGTAAATGAAATAATTTGAGAAAAGCCAGAACTAAGAAATTGTAATAGACTCGTTAAACATTCTGAAAAGTCTAAGAAATAAAATTTTCACAAAGAATTGAATTTTAAATGAATTTTACAAGATTGTACAGTGGTAGTATTTCAGTATTTCGACCCTACTGTATATTTTGAAGAATTCAGGGTTATAGATACAGTATTTTGAGAAAACATATAACTATGAAATTTTTGTAGACTTGTACACCTTTATTTTGATATAAATAACACAATGTTTATTAAAGTTTATGATTTTCTATAATTTTTACAAATATCATGAAATGCAGTTTCGGACTTTTTATTTATTGTTGCAAATGATACTTAAACGAGGTGATTGAAAATATATTCTCGCTATTTTAAGTTATATTAGTGGGAAAATAAAAATCACATTCATGCTTAGATGAGATGTGAACTCAAGATAAATATATATATATGGTTAATGATGTTAAGAATAGGTTTAAAATAAATCAAAGAAAATTGATGAGATGAGTTTTCAATGATGAATTTTAAGAGATTATGTTTTAATCTTAATTAACTTGTATTGAAAAGATTTTGATGAATATGAAAGTGTATTGTGAAAATGAATAGGTTGAGATTATAATTATTGATGAATAAATAAGAATGAATGAAAGAATTTGTATGAATTATGAATACATGAACATGAGTTATAAGGGTATGAGTACCCCAAGTTGTTGAACATGGAAAGATGTTAAGTATAGAGGCTTAGTGATACCCAGGTACTGGAAAATGTATTTGAAATGAATAATTGATTTTTGAGAAGTGGCCAATATGTGCTATCGTTCTCGGTATTTTTGTGAAAGACTAGTAGGAGGGTAAACTAGCTATAGGTGGTATTATTTATTCATGTTCAAACTTAAGAAATAGGTACTAAGTGAAGATGTAGTAAACTTAGGCAAACATTAGTGGAGGGCGTCTATATAGTCGAGCGGTGGATTTTGGGACTATAGACCCAGTTAGACAGTGAATTCGGGACTGTGGTTGCTTGCGATGGAGGCAAGCCTTAATTAAATTCGGGATTATGACTGATTGGGCAGTGGATTCCGGGATCATGATTAGTCGGGCGAATAGTAGACCGTACTCCAGTGTATATATGTATACCGGGGCTAGAGGAAAACTTGCAGGATGTTCGCACAACGAGGATTCTGTATAGTCGAGCGGTGGATCTCCGGGACTGAAATTCGTACTCGTGGAATGTCTAAACTTTGTTTATTACTGGATAGTTATCATGGTGAGGGATAAAACCCTTTAATGTAGAGAACGTTGGTGCTTGCTCTCGGTCTTATGTAGTATGGGATGCATAGAATCCGAACAAGTATGCATTAGTGTCATTGTAGTATAACAGCTGCAATAGGTATTAAGTAATATCATACACTGACATGTTTAGGATAGTCACTCCTTACACTTTTTGTATGCATTCAAGTTTGTGATTGTTAAAGTAAGAGATTTTGTTATAATACAGCATAGAGATGATCGCTGTTTATAACATTGCATCGGTTGTAAGCAACTGACGTGCCCACAGATTTTCAGTGCAGGGCTTGATTGGAATGGCAAAGACATAAAGATGGTTGATGATAAAGATTATAATTAAGCTGCTGATATTAGAGTTGTAATTCTTGTTGTATTTTATTCCGTTGTGTAATAAAAGAAAAGTTTTAATTTCCTTGTATTGTACGTATTGAAGTAAAAGATCCTGTTGTACTACGAATTACGTGTAAATGGAATTCGGGGTGTTACAAGTGGTATCAGAGCAAACTTTAATAAGTAGTACAAAATTTCAAGGATAACACATTAGGGTGGACATTAGAGTGTGAGTTCAGTTTATATAGATTTAAATGTAAGTAATTTACATTTGTGTTACTCTATACACTAATGTCTTCTCCTCCCTTTCCCTATTAGATGGTTGGAGTCATCAATGATGAAGTTATGGAACTTGCATTCGTGATACCCGCCTCGTATACAATTGTTGTGGTATTGTATGCGTATTGTATGCGAGCATGTCTTCCCTTGGTATCATATTGGTGCTGCGGAAGCGTGGTTGGTTTGAACCTACCTTCATGATGCCTTACACATGGACACACTTCCCTCTTTAAAATTTTCTTCGTGAATTTTCATCGTAATAGTAAAAAAAAAATTAAAAAAAATCGTGGATTTCCGTCGTAGAATTTTTTATCTTTAACGTTTACTATTTTTCAAATAAATAATTTCTTATATTATTAATTCACTTTGATATTTATTATTTCAATTACAACCCTTAAGCTTGATCTTTTAAGATTGACTTGTTTTCTTTCTGATGTTTCTTTTATGGGCTTTCACATTACTGATTACTCTTACATATTCCATTTAGTTTTGAACTACTACTTGTCAAATTATTATTCAGACTATCATTTTTCTTATTACCATTTCTATTAGATTTTTTAATTTTAATTTTGTATTTTTACATTCATTTTACAAATACTTTGATTTCACGATACTATAATTTTCCACTATTTTACATCGTCTTATTCTTTTTAGTATATTTCTTTTTGTAATGTTTTACTTATTTAGTTATGACATACTTGCACACATTATAAATCCTATTCCTACTATTTTGTGATATAGCTTATATTCAAAATCTATCATTTTATTTAAATATTTTATCGTTGTAATTTTCTACTCTTACTATCTCAACTTTTACTTCTATTTTCATTTCACCAATTTCAAAAACGTAACTTCTATTTTCATACTTTATTAAACACCCAATATCCAAGTACATATGAAAGATTATATATTCTCATCTCCCGTTTTGGTGCAACCTGTTGTCAAGAGGGTAAATCTGCAACTAGACAATAATGGAGGCAAACTGCTAATGGATGTCGAGGAGGCAAAGTCTGCAACTAAATGTCCAGACGACAAACTACAATCTGATGTCGTAGAGGCAATTCTGGAACTTGACAAGCCTGCAGTTGGACACCAACGAGGTGAACCCACAACGAAAAAAAAAAAAAAAGATTTTTCTACTTTAATAACCCACACTTTTGTTTATTTTTAACTCGTATAAATAATTATTTTATTTACTTTACAAATTATTTTATGATATTAACTTGTTACACAGAATTATTTTATATTTTCTATACTTTTAGCTAAATTTCGTGCTCATACATTTTTCAAACATTTTCTCTTGAATTGCTAGTTCAATTTTATCTCGTAATATTAGTCCAGTTTGTGATTTTAATCATTCTCCCGCTTATTACTTTGATAAATTTTGATTACCAAGTATATTGATAAATTATTCATTGACCATGTTTCTATTTATTCTTCTCAATTGCGATGTTTCCCAAATTATTTTTCAATTAATGACTTAATTTATATTTTTCCTTTTCATCTAATACTGTACCTAATATTATTTTTATGAAAATTTCTCTCAATCTATCATATCTTTTATGGTCACATTTCTTTTCTTAAGCTATTTTTTTAGTTTTTCTTATTCCGTTCTTAGAAATTTTGATACTCATGGTTTTCTTATATAAATTTACTTTGTTTTCTTTCGTGGTATTGACAGTTTTCTATTTACAATAATGATATTTTCTTTGGTGTACAAAATACAAGTTTTTTTCTAGTATGTTCTGAGGACAGAACTGTTCTGGAGGGGGGGGGGGGGGAGAGTTTCACCCTGCAAAATTGGATAATGACAAATTTACCCTCGTGTGTTACGCACATGTATTTTGTACCGTTACGAGTAATATTCGTAACATATCTTTATATAAATGTCATATGTATCTTATATTCTGATTATTTATATGTTTTTCGTTTTCTCAAAACTCATTTCAATCCTATTTTTGGCCAACTCAAACATTTATTTTAATCTTGGTGTTTTACGTACATTGCACATGTTTTCGATACACGTGTCGATTACGTATACTTTACGTTATGTGAAATATCCGTAACACCATCAATATGAATATTTTACTTATGTTGTATTTTTATTGTTTATGAATATTTTCCATTCTCCCAAATTTATTTTGAATTCGAATATTTATTTTCTTTCGCACAGTATTTTACACGTAAAATTTCATGCACATTTTATTCCTAAAATTTTATTAAGTCATGAAAACTTTTCTTCTCGTTTTCTAATCACAAATGTATTGTTTATTTTTTAATTAAAACTCATAGGCCTAAATATCATCTTAAAGCCCATTAGAAAAATTATTTAAAAGAAAAGCACATTAGTTAATCTACATTTTTAATAAAAAAATTTATCCTACACTTGTCATGTAAAAACATGTACAATCAAATAAATAACAACTAACTAAATGAGAAGTGTTCACATGTGGAAAATCCAAGGGTTGGCCAATTCATGAAGGAAGAAGAAGAGTAAGGAGTTTGTGTAGTAATGGTGAGTGGGCAATTAGTGAAAGGGGTTATGTAGGTTATGATTTTGAACACTTAATTTAGGTAGTAGAAGAGTCTTCTCAAACTCTATAAATACCACCCCCCTTCTTCATGAAATCTTGCACAAAAAATCAAAAGAAAAGAAAAGATAAGAAAGATAAGAAAAGAAAGAAAGGAAAAGAAAGAAAAGAAAAGAAGAAAAAGAGAGTTATTTGAGTTCTTATTTGGAGGAAGGAATGCTTGCTAGGAGAATAAGGGAGTCTCATTCTTGGAGCAAGGAGCCATCTACTAGGAGTTCATTTTCTTTCTTCAATTAAGGTGGGTGTCTTCTTGAACTTTCTAAAATTTTATGTGTAGAAAAATTGATATTTAAAATTGTTTATACTTATGAGTAGTGGTTAATTTGTGATGATGATATTTAGAATGAAAATGCATGCTAATTGAAAGATTATCTTGTTGATAAGTTGAAATGATGTTGTTTGGGTGCATGATAGTACATCATGATTAAATTAAATGATTTGGATGTAGAATTGTACACAAAGTTGCTAATTCATGCAAAGAAAATTACTGTTTTGTGTTTTGTTTGCACTTCAAAAAACCATATCTAATAAAATAGTTGGAATCTAGAGCTAAAACGTTTTTGAGAGCATCTTGTATATGTCAGGAACATCCCGTTTACTATTTTATTAAAATCTAAACTCAGAACTGGTTAGTAGTCGACTAGTTGCTAGAAATTTGTACGCATTTCAGTTTTTAATCAATTCAGTATTGTAAATGAAATAATTTGAGAAAAGTCAGAACTAAGAAATTGTAGTAGACTCGTTAAACTTTCTGAAAAGGCTAAAAAAATCAAAATTTCACAAAGAATTGAATTTTATATGAATTTTACAAGACTATACAGTGGCAGTATTTCAGTATTTTGACCCTACTGTATATTTCGAAGAATTCAGGGTTATAGATACAACATTTTGTGGAAAATTATAACTAAGAAGTTGTAGTAGACTTTTACACCATTATTTTGATAGCAAAGTTTCGTGAAGTATATGATTTTCTATGTTTTTTACAAATAGCATGAAATGCAGTTTCTGGCTTTGAATTTACTGTTTTGCAAATGATACTTAAACGAGGTGATTGAAAATATATTCTCGTTGTTTTAAGTTATATTTGTGGAAAAATAAAGATCATATTCATGCTTAGATGAGATGTGAACTCAAGAAAAAAAATATGGTTAATGATGATAGGAATTGGTTTAAAATAAATCAAAGGAAAATGATGAGATTAGTTTTCAATGATGAATTTTAAGAGATTATGTTTTAATCGTAATTAATTTGTATTGAGAAGGTTTTGATGAATATGAAAAGTGTATTGTGAAAATGAATAGGTTGAGATTGTACTTATTGATGAATAAATAAGAATGAATGAAAGAATTTGTATGAATTATGAATATATGAACATGAGTTATAAAGGTATGAGTACCCCAAGTTGTTGGACATGGAAATATGTTAATTCTAGAGGCTTAGTGATACCCATGTACCGGAAAAAGTAATAGAAATGAATAATTGATTTTTGAGAAGTGGCCAATATGGGTTGTCGTTCTCGGTATTTTTGTGTAAGACGAGTAGGAGGGTAAACTACCTTTAGGTAGTATTATTTATTCATGTTCAAACTTAAGAATTAGGCACTAAGTGAAGATGTAGTAAACTTGGGCAAATGTGAGTGGAGGCCTCTATATAGTCGGGCGGTAGATTCCGGGACTATAGACCCAGTCGGTCGGTGGATTCCGGAACCATGGTTGCTTGCTATGGAGGCGAGCCATAATTAAATCCGGGATTATGATTGATCACGCGGTGGATTTCGGGATCATGATTATTCGGACGGATAGTAGGTCGTACTCCAGTGTATATGCGTATATCGGGGCTAGAGGGACACTTGCAGGATGTTCGCACGACGGGGATTCTGTATAGTCGGGCGGTGGATCTCCGAGACTGGAATTCGTAATCATGGAATGTCTCTACTTTATTTTATTACTGTGTAGTTATCATGGCGAGGGATAAAACCCTTTAATGTGGTGTACGTAGGTGCTTGCCTCGGACCTATGTAGTATGTGATGCATAGAATCCGAACAAGTATGCATTAGTGTCATTATAGTATAACTTCTGCATTAGGCATTAAGTCATATCATACACTGACATGTTTAGGATAGTCACTCCTTATACTTTTATATGCATTCAAGTTTGTGATTATTAAAGTAAGAGATTTCGTTATAATAGAGCATAGAGAGGATCGATGTTTATAACATTGCGTCGGTTGTAAGCAACTGACTTGCCCACAGATTTTCAGTGCTTGGCTTGATTGGATTGGCAAGGACTTAAAGACGGTTGATGATAAAGATTATAATTAAGCTTATGATATTAGAGTTGTAATTCTTGTTGTATTTTATTTCGTTGTGTAACTCTGTAATAAACAATGTTGTGTAATAAAAGAAAAGTTTTAATTTCCTTGTAAAATTGTACGAATTGAAATAAAAGATCATGTTGTACTACGAATTACATGTAAATGGAATTCGGGGTGTTAAAAGTGGTATCGGAGCAAACTTCGATAAGTACTTCAAAATTTCAAGGACAACACATTAAGGTGGACATTAGAGTTAGTTCAGTTTATAAAGATTTAAATGTAAGTGATTTACATTTGAATTGCTCTATACACTGATGTCTTCTCCTCCCTTTTTCTAATGGACGGTTGGAGTCATGAATGATGAAGTTATGGAACTTGCATTCGTGATACCCCCCTCGTCTAAAATTGCTGTGGTAAAGTATGCGAGCATGTCTTCCCTTGGTATCAGATTGGTGCTGCGGAAGCGTGGTTGGTTTGAACCTACCTTCATGATGCCTTACACATGGACACACTTCCCTCTTTAAAATTTTCTTCGTGGATTTTCATCGTAATATTTTTTCATTCAGAAAATAAAATTTAAAATAAAAAACAATCGTGGATTTCCTTCATAGGATTTTTCATCTTTAACATTTACTGTTTTTCAAATAAATATTTTCTCATACTATTAATTCACTTTAATATTTATTATTTCAATGACAACCCTTAAGCTTGATCTTTTAAGATTGACTTACTCATTTTTTCTGATGTTTCTTTTATGGGCTTTCACATTACCTATTACTCTTACGTATTCTATTAAGTTTTGAACTACTACTTATCAAATTATTATTCAGACTATCATTTTCCATGTTACTATTTCAATTAGATTTTTGAATTTCAATTTTGTATGTTTACATTCACTTTACAAATACTTTGATTTCACGATACTATAATTTTCCACTATTTTACATCGTCTTATTCATTTCAGTATATTTCTTTTTGTAATGTTTTACTTATATAGTTAAGACATATTTCCACACATTATAAATCCTCTTCCTACTGTTTTTATGATATATCTTATATTCAAAATCTATCATTTTATTTGAATATTTTATCGTTGTAATATTCTACTCTTACTATCTCAAATTTTACTTCTATTTTCATATCACCAATTTCAAAAACGTAACTTCTATTTTCATACTTTATTAAACACTCACTATCCACGTACATATGGAAGATTATATCTTCCCATCTCCCGTTTTGGTCCAACCTGTTGTCGAGAGGGTAAATCTACAACTAGACATTAATGGAGGCAAACTGCAAATGGATGTCAGGGAGAAAAAGTCTGCAACCAAATGTGCAGAAGGCAAACTGCAATCAGATGTCGTATAGGCTATTCTGAACTAGACAAGGCTGCAGTTGGACACCATCGAGGCGAACCTACAAAAAAAAAAGGATTTTTTTACTTTAATAACCCTTACTTTTGTTTATTTTTAAATCGTATAAATAATTATTGTATTTACTTTACAAATTATTTTATGATATTAACTTGTTATAAATAATTATTTTATATTGTCTATACTTTTAACTAAATTTCATGCTCATACATTTTTCAAACATTTTTTCTTGTAATATTAGTCCAGTTTGTGATTTTAATCATTCTTCCCCTTATTACTTTGATAAATTTTGATTACTAAGTCTATTAATAAATTATCCATTGACTATGTTTCTATTTATTCTTTCTAATTGCGATGTTTTCTAAATTATTTCACAATTAATGACGTAATTTATATTTTTCCTTTTCATCTAATACAATACCTAATATTATTTTTATGAAAATTTCTCTCAATCTATCATATCTTTTATGGTCACATTTTTTTTCTTATGCTATTTTTCTAGTTTTTCTTGTTCCGTTCTTAGAAATTTTGATACTCATGGATTTCTTATATAAATTTACTTTGTTTTCTTTCGTGGTATTGACAGTTTTCTATATACAGTAATGATACTTTCTTTGGTGTACAAAATACAACTTTTTCTCTAGTATGCTCTGAGGAAAGAACTGTTCTACGGGGGAGAGGGGGGTGTGTAACACCCCGGAAAATTGGGTAATGACAATTTTACCCTCATGTGTTACGCACGTGTATTTTGTACCGTTACGAGTAATATTCGTAACATATTTTTATATAAATGTCATACGCATCTTATATTCTGATTATTTATATGTTTTCCGTTTTCTCAAAACTCATTTCAATCCTATTTTTTGCCAACACAAAGATTTATTTTAATCTTTGTGTTTTACGTACATTGTACGTGTTTTCGATACACGTGTCGATTACGTATATTTTTCTTTTACGTGAAATATCTGTAACACTATCAATATGAATATTTTATGTATATTGTATTTTTATTGTTTATAAATATTTTCTATTCTCCCGAATTTATTTTGTATTCGAATATTTATTATTTCCTTCCACATGTATGTTACACGTAAAATTTCATGCAAGTTTTATTAGGTCATGAAAACTTTTCTTCTCATTTTCTAATCACAAATGTATTATTTATTTTTTAATTAAAACTCATAGGCCTAAAGATCATCTTAAAGTCCATTAGAAAAATTATTTAAAAGAAAAGCACATTAGTTAATCTACATTTTTAATAAACACTTTTTATCCTACATTTGTCATGTAACAACATGTACAATCAAATAAATAACAACTAACTAAATGAGAAGTGTGCACAGGTGGAAAATTCAAGGGTTGGCCAATTCATGAAGGAAGAAGAAGAGTTGGGAGTTTGTTGTAACACCCCGAATTCCAAAACAGACTGAATTCGAAATTCCACAGGATCTTTACACTTCTATTCGTACAATTTTACAAGGAAATTAAAACTTTTATTACATCAGAGTTACATCTTGAATTACATTTAAACAGCGGAAGTCATTTACAATAATTACATGAATAAAATGTACAACACTTGAAACATTCTTTAAGCAGCATGCATACTTTAATCTTGTCAATCTCTTTATCCTTCATAGAAACTGTGGGCTCGTCAGTTCATTCAACTAACGCAAGAATATAAAAAAAACAATTTTCTCCTACTTAGAAAACACACACTTGTCACAAACAAAACTACGGGGACTATCATATTGATTTCGTGTTGTGTTGTGCACTTAGTCCTTAATATAGTTGTTTATATTATATGATGCTAATGCGCACTTATTCAGATTCTATGCATCCCATATTACATAGGTCCGAGGGCAAGCCCTTAATCGTTCTTCATCTTGTAGGGTTCAATCCCTCGCCATGACTTAAACTACTATGCTAACTACGATAAGTATCCTAGATGTTCTATGAGTTACGAGCCCATGTCCAGACAGTCTGGAGGGGAATCCCACGCACTGACATGGCGCATCATGCAGGAAGACTATGGACAATTCAACCTTCATCAGGGAACGATGACACCACCTGTAGTCACCAAACACCCCACAAGCGTCGCCACCGGGACGGTAATTCCGGAGTAGTGATCACGCTATGTTATGACACATCAAGCAGGCAGTCTGTGAATCACTCTCACACCACCAATCCTATGGCCCTCATACTTGTATTTTTCTCTTACTTTCGTCACATCACCACTATGTATCTAGTCCTTAGTTTATTTGAATCATGAATAAAATCAATTCCTAGAGTTAGCTCTTTCCTCTATACCAGCCTTAAACATCAATCAACAACATGACCAAACTTGGTCTTTTCTATTCAATATCTCATCTAAAAAATATCTTTCAATGCCGGTATAAGGCTTAGCTACCCTTTAGCTTTCAATTCCATTTCACGTTCATAGTATTGTGTATTCATATTCATAAGACTTTTCATAATTCATCATGATATTTGACTTCACTTTCATGTACAATTTTCATGCATAAGACAATTAAATTTATTTTCTAACTAATCACATTCATTCTTCATTCTTTCCACTTAATTCTCTTAATCTCATTTACCAATACTAAATCTAACATTCGTACTTTCATTTTTCCGTTATCAAATCTCTTTTCGAACTCTTTTAAACAATACATTTATTTTTATCCAAAGACAATTTAAAATCTGAGAAATCAAAATAGTCAGGACAGTCGGCTGTTGAAGCATAGTCGGTCGACTGTTCAACGAGGATTAAAATGTTGAAAATTAAATAGTCAGGACAGTCGACTGTTAAGGCATAGTCGGTCGACTGTTCAGCTAGGATTAAAAAGTTGAAAATTAAATAGTCAGGACAGTCGACTGTTCAGCGAGGATTAAAAACTCGAAAATTAAATTGTCTGGACAGTCCACTGTTAAGGCATAGTCGGTCGACTGTTTTGCGACTAAAATCAGAAATTTGGAATTTATACAGTAACTTAAGATTTTAAAAACATTTAACTCTCATTTTTGATACAAATACTATTCTTTTATTTATACAAAAAATTCGCAAAAACAACATTGTGTTCTATTAATTACTTCTCTTCCAAAGAGAAATTTCTACTTGATACTTTTTGATTATAAATGGGTTTCTCTCTATTAAACTAATAAGTTTCTTCTTTCCTTCTTGATTAACAAAAAATCCAATCTTTTCCTAGACTTAGTCCTAATTACAACAATGTTAATTCCAATAAAACAACATGCAACCTTAGGATTCTTTAAGGTCAATCTTACTAACAACAACGTACCTAATTATTTAATCAATCTAACTTCATAGCATGGAGATTTCTTATTATTCACATTTTTCACATAAACATATTTCTTCATATTGCATTTTCCACAAACATGAACATTTCAATAAAGTGATTTCATTCTTAATTAACATGCTAGTGTAATAACAAATTTACCACAACAAAATCACAACATTCAATTTAATTTTTACTAGTCATTTCATGCAATTTCACAAGGATCTATTTTTCTCCTTAATCATAGCACTAACATAAAGCAATATTTCCTCTTGTTTTTTCTAGCATGATCAAACACAACCTAGCACTGTATCTATTTAGAAGTTGGAGAAAATTGCCCACCTTATTTGGAGAGAAAACAAAAGAAACACCTAAGAACTCTTAGAATGATCAAAAGAGGCCTTCTTCTTCTAGTTCGAGCCACCAATTGAGCAACCCGAGCCTCCCTTTTGCTTCTTGAAGAAAAACCGCCCACTTCTAGGATGAAGAACACACATTTGCAACTCTCAATCTTTTGAACTCACTATTCTCTCAATCTTTTACTCACTAGTTGTATTTCTTTCTCTTACTCTTTTGATATAGATTAGGTGCAAAGACAACTAATGTAGTGGAGGGGGTGGTATTTATACAAATTTTTTTAGTGAGAATAGAAGACTAGGATTAGATCAAATGATTAAGGATCAAGGGCCTGGATGAATTAGGGAGTTGCCATAACTTCCCATGATGGAGTAATCACCTCTCCACCTCATCCACTCTCCCACTCTCTTGAATTCCATCCGGCCAACCTCAAAAAGGGTGTGCAATGCATGTGCTAGTGCATGCACGTGCCACCCTAGTGTCCCCCTTTTACAAGTTGTTCATGTTAATTAAATTAATTGTCTACTAATTGAGTCTACACTACAAGTTAGGCTAAAATAAAAAGAAATTAAATTAAATGGGCTTACTAATGGGCCAAAAGACCATGGGCTCTATTAATTTAGTTAATTAATTAATTGATGTGGGCTACAAAGAGACAAATTGGCCTAGGATTAAATTAGGCTTTAAAAATAGATATTTTAGGAAATAAAGAGAATAATTACTAGCTCAAGCTCTGAAGAAATATTTTTATAAAAGAAAATATACATATTACATTATACGTGCAAAACACGTAAAATCACAAACTCTAATTTAAATAAGATTTGAAAATCCAGGGTGTTACAGCACTCTCTCCTTAGAAAAGTTCCGTCCCCGGAACTACACTTAAAGGGTGATAAAATAAAAATACAACAAGAAGATAAGAAAAGAAAAGGAAAGAAGATACAAATCAAACAAAGAGCTCAGGATGATCTTTCATCATCCTCTCCTCAGATTCCCAAGTAGCCTCCTCAACCAACTGGTTTCTCCAGACTACTTTGACCATCGGTATCGTCTTGTTCCTCAAGACTTTCTCCCGACGACCGACAATCTCAACCGGAAGTTCAATGTAACTCAGATCCAACTGTAAACTCTCCGGCACTTTGGGCAAATGATGACTCGGATCTGGAATGTACCATCTCAGCATAGACACATGGAAGACATTGTGCACCTGAGACAACTCTTCCGGTAACTCCAATTGGTAAGCAGTTTTCTTAATCCACTTCAATATCTTGTACGGACCTATGAATCTCGGGGCTAACTTCCCGCCTCTGCCGAAACGATTCACACCCTTGCTAGGTGAAACTTTCAGAAAGACAAAGTCACCAACCTCAAGCTCAAGGTCCCTTCTCCGGTTGTCTGCATAGCTCTTCTGCCTACTCTGAGCATCCACCAACCTCTTCCTGATCAGATCGATCTTTTCAGAGGTCTGCTGCACAATCTCAGACCTAAACATCTGCCGTTCCCCAACTTCAAACCAACAAATAGGTGTTCTGCACTTCCTGCCATACAAAGCTTTGTACGGCGCCATCCCAATACTAGTCTGAAAAATATTGTTGTAGGCAAACTCTACCAGAGCTAGATGCCTTTCCCAACTGTCTCCAAAGTCTAGTACATAACACCGAAGTATATCCTCAAGAATACAATTGACTCTCTCGGCCTGTCCATCGATCTGCGGATGAAAAGCAGTGCTGAAATCCGTCTTGGTACCCAAAGCTGTCTGAAGACTCCTCCAGAAATGCAAAGTAAACCGTGCATCTCAATTAGAAAAAATGGTTAACGGAATACCATGGAGCCTGACGGTCTCACCAACGTATAGCTCAGCCAACTTGTACATAGGCGAAGTGAGTTTCATCGCCAAGAAGTGAGCAGACTTGGTTAGTCTATCGACTATGACCCAAATTGCATCATTGCCCTTTGAACTCTTGGGCAAACCCGTGATGAAATCCATACTGATGTTATCCCATTTCCATTCCGGAATAGGTAACAATTGCAATAGACCTCCGGGTTTCTGATTCTCGGCTTTGACCTGCTGACAGATCTCACACCTCGCCACAAACTCGGCCACATCCCGCTTCAGACCTGACCACCAGAAATGTTGCTTAATGTCCTTATACATCTTGGTACTCCCAGGATGTACAGACAAAAGAGTAGCATGTGCCTCCTGAAGAATGCTCTCCTACAATTCTGCTTGATCCGGAACACACAACCGTACTTTATTTCTGATCTGAAACTCTGACAACCTTCCAGCACCAACCTGCTCCTTCATCTTATGAATCTCTGCATCTTCCTTCTAACTTGCGATAATCCTTTTATTCAGTGTCGGTTGGAGCCTTAACTGAGCTAAAGATGATCCCAAGCCTTGCAGAACAACTTCAATACCAACCCGACCCAACTCCTCTGCAAGCTGTCCCTGAGTTGTAATCAAACTAGCTAGACAACTCTTGCGGCTAAGTGCATCAGCAACAACATTAGCCTTCCCAGGATGGTACTTAATCTCCGGACGAATGTCCTTAAGTACTTCCAGCCATCTCCGTTGCCTCAGATTCAGGTCCTTCTACTGATAGATGTACTTCAAGCTTTTATGGTCCGTGTACATGTTCAGCTTCTCACCATACACGTAATATCTCCATTGCTTTAAGGCGAAGATAATCGCAGCCAACTCTAGATCATGAGTCAGATAATTCTTCTCATGAGGTCTTAGTTGTCCAGACCCATAAGCGATCACTTTCCCTTCTTGCATTAAGACAGAACCAAGCCCACGATGTGAAGCATCGTTGTAGACATCATACTCAACACCTCCTTTAGGCAAAGCTAAAAATGGGAGCAGTAGTCAGCTTTTCTTTTAACTCCTGAAAGTTTGCCTCGCACTGCTCAGTCCACTTGAAGTTCACATTCTTCTTGGTCAGACCAGTGAGCGGCACGACTATCTGAGTATAGCCCTGAATGAACCTCCTGTAGTTCCAGTTAGCCCAAGGAAACTCCCGATTTCCTTTATTGTAGTAGGTCCTGCCCAATCCTTCACTGCCTCTATAATCTGCGGATCAGTTGCCACTCCCTCCTTAGAAAGGATGTGACCTAGGAATGCCACTTCAGATTTCCAGAAATCGCACTTGGACAACTTAGCCTACAACTCATGCTCCTGAAGCTTCTCCAAAACCGCTGCCAGATGCTCCGTGTGCTCCTCCTCTGATTTGGAATACACAAGAATATTATCGATAAACACCACGAAGAAAGAATCAATAAACGGCCTCAGAACTCTGTTCATCATATCCATGAAAATTGCAGGTGCATTCGTCACTCCAAATGACATAACTAAGAATTCGTAATACCTGTGTCAAGTTCGGAATGCAGTCTTATGCACATCTTCAGTTTTCACTCGAACTTGATGGTATCCTGATCGAAGATCTATTTTTGAGAAAACAGCTGCTCCTTGTAGACGATCGAACAGGTCGTCAATTCGGGGAATGGGATACTTGTTTTGAATAGTGACCTTATTCAGCTCTCGGTAATCGATGCACATCCTCATCGAACCATCCTTCTTCTTTACCAACAGCACCGATGCTCCCCAAGGCGACACACTAGGCTAAATAAAGCCTTTATCCAACAATTCCTCAATCTGCCATTTGATCTCATCCTGCTCCACAGGCGCCATCCTATACGGTCCCTTGGAAATATGTGCACTCTCTGGCTGAATAGTGATGCTGAACTCTACATCACGATGCGGGGGTAACCCAGACAAATCTTCCAAGAATACGGTTAGATAATCCCGAACCACTGGAATTTGCTGCACCTCTACAAGAATCCCCTTCTGGCTAATGGTAGCAACCAAGCTTGAATATCTCCTCTTTCCTTGGAAAGTGACTTCAGGTCCACCTGGAGCCTTCACTGTTACTTCTTTGGTCTTGCACTCGATGCTTGGACTGTACACCAACATCCAATCAATGCCAATGATAACATCAACTCCCAGGACATTCAGCTCGATCAGATCAATCTCGAAAATTTTGTCCCCAATCTCGATCTCGCAGTCTGCATAGTACCGATCAGTGGTTAAAGTATCCCCTGATGGAATAGCTACTGCTAAGACCTTGCCTGTAAAGACTTTCGGTTCCACTCCCAAAACTTTAACAAACTTAGGGGATACAAAAGTGTGAGAGGACCCAATATCAAACAAAACAACAGCTTTCTTTCCAATCAAATAAAGTTCTCCTGTTACATAACACACACTTGTTACATAACAGTTTATTAAATAGGCGGGAAAAGAAGAAACAACAGAAAACACTCCTAAACATCCTCCCTCATACCAGTGATGATGTGATCCACCTCATCAGCATCAGTTTCAGTCAAGGCAAATACTCGCCCCTGCTGGTACGGCTTCTTCCCGGCCTACTGAGTTGGTTCCTTATGGACGACATCTTGCAACTTAGGGCACTGGGATCGGTAGTGACCTGTCTCCCCACAATTGTAACAAGTCACCACAGGAGGTCTCACCCATGCATTCCCGGGTCTCCCAGCCATACCGACAGCGTTCGCTCCCGTCGGTTTGAACCTTTGGGCCGGCGGCTGTCCTTTGACATTTCCAGCAACTGCGGGCCTCTTTCCCACATTCTAGTTGTTCCTCCGATTTTGAACAGCATGGAACTGCTCCATGTCCGCCTCAGTGGCTGCAGCTCGTTTGATCAACTTGTCAAACCTCCTGATACCGAGGGGTATCATCCGCGATCTCAGACTTGGCCTCAAATCATGCTCGAATTTTTGAACCTTTTTTGCCTCGTCCATCACCAATTCGAGAGCATACCTCGAGAGCTGAGTAAACCTTGTCTCACACTCCCTAACCGACATGCCACCCTACTGCAGTGCCAGAAATTCCATGGCCTTCTTCTCCTGGAAGTCTGATGGAAAATAATGACTGCCGAATTCCTTCAAGAATTCCTCCTAGCCAAAAACAATATCTCCATCGTCCGCTTCATCGACTGCCACCATACAGTCGCATCCTTCTCGAATTGCAGTGCTGCCACTTCACCTTGCTGCCCTCCGGAGTCTCCAAAACTTCGAAGATAGTCTCGATCTATCTGATCCAATTGTCAGCCGCATCAGGGTCTGACTTCCCCTCAAATACTGATGGTTTCATCCTTTTGAATGATTCCACGAGTTTGATTGCTTCGGGTACTGGATTCACAGGCACCCTCCCTTGGTTCTGATTCATGGAAACAACATTGAGTGTCTGATAGACCCTCTGCTAACTTCGTTTCCAAGTCCAGACCTTCTCCACCTCTAGCTCTTCTTCTGGCCATATTCTGATGCAAAAGATCCATTAAATTCGAAGTAGAAAATATGAATTTAAATCAATTCTTCATTTCATTGAATTTCAAACTTTATACATTCAAATTTAAAATATTTCTGAGATCAAATAAAAGTAGTAAGAAGACACAACATTCTAGTTCCTACGGTTCCTCTTGGCTTCTCGATGCTCTTCCCGTAGTTCCGCCACTTCTTCCTTCAATACATTGTACATGTTTTTCCTCTTCTCAAGTTCCCAAACACGATGACTGAGCATGGCAATGCTCTCCTTGCACTTCGCACACTATGCCTACAGTAGCTCCGCTCTCTCCCTCTGAGTCTCAACCTGCCTCTGAAAAGACACAATGAGACTACTCGGAACTGGCTTTTCTTCGTCGGAGGAATCATCAGATGAATTCAGAGGTGGAGTGATCTCTTAGGACTCAGGCCATTCCTCTTCGAAATCTTCAGGACCTTCTTCGTTAGAATCAGCTTGCCTGGGGTAGTAATCCTCTTCAACTATGTGCCAGTCATCACCTCCAGCTGGGTCGAAGTGGTCTGCCATCTTAGAGAAAGGAGGAGAAGAAGCATAAATCATAGAGCAACACAAATGTAAGTGACTTACATTTAAATCTCTAGACTCAACACATGCTCTAATGTCCACTTCTAGGGTGTCGTTCCTTATAAATTTATACTACTTGGAGTGTGGCTCTGATACCACTCTGTAACACATCGAATTCCAAAACAGAGTGAATTCGAAGTTCCACAAGATCTTTATACTTCTCTTCGTACAATTTTACAAGGAAATTAAAACTTTTATTACATCAGAGTTACATTTTGAATTACATTGAAACAGCGGAAGTCATTTACAATAATTACATGAATAAAATGTACAACACTTGAAACATTCTTTAAACAACATGCATACTTTAATCTTGTCAATCTCTTTATCCTTCATAGAAACTGTGGGCTCGTCAGTTCATTCAACTAACGCAAGGATATAAAACATCAATTTTCTCCTACTTAGAAAACAGACACTTGTCACAAATAAAACTACGGGGACAATCCTATTGATGTTGTGTTGTGCTGTGCACTTAATCCTTAATGCAATTGTTTATATTATATGACACTAATGCGCACTTGTTCGGATTCTATGCATCCCATACTACATAGGTCCTAGGGCAAGCCCTTAATCGTTCTTCATCTTGTAGGGTTCAATCCCTCGCCATGACTTAAACTACTACGGTAACTATAATAAGTATCCTAGATATTCTATGAGTTACGAGCTTATGTCCAGACAGTCTGGAGGGGAATCCCACGCACTGACATGACGCATCATGCAGGCAGACTATGGAAAATTCAACATCCGTCATGGAACGATGGCACCACCCGTAGTCACCAAACACCCCACAAGCGTCGCAACCGGGACGATAATTTCGGAGTAGTGCTCACGCCATGTCATGACGCATCTAGCAGGCAGTCTGTGAATCACTCTCACACCGCCAATCCGATGGCCCTCATACTCATATTTTTCTCTTAATTTCTTCACATCACCACTAAGTATCTAGTCCTTAGTTTATTTGAATCATGAATAAAATCAATTCCTAGAGTAAGCTCTTTCCTCTATACCAGTCTTAAACATCAATCAACAACATGACCAAACTTGGTCTTTTCTATTCAATATCTCATCTAAAAAATATATTTCAATGCCGGTATAAGGCTTAACTACCCTCTAGCTTTCAATTCCATTTCACGTTCAAAGCATTGTGTATTCATATTCATAAGACTTTTCATAATTCATCATGGTATTTGACTTCACTTTCATGTAAAATTTTCATGCATAAGACAATTAAATTCATTTTCTAACTTGTCACATTCATTCTTCATTCTTTCCACTTAATTCTCTTAATCTCATTTTACCAATACTAAATCTAACATTCATACTTTCATTTTTCCGTTATCCAATCTCTTTTCAAACTTTTTTAAACAATACATTTTTTTTATCCAAAGAAAATTTAAAACCTGAGAAATCAAAATAGTCAGGACAGTCGGCTGTTGAAGCATTGTCGGTCGACTGTTCAACGAGGATTAAAAAGTCAAAAATTAAATAGTTAGGACACTCGACTGTTAAGGCATAGTCGGTCGACTGTTCAGCTAGGATTAAAAAGTCAAAAATTAAATAGTTAGGACAGTCGACTGTTAATGCATAGTCGGTCGACTGTTCAGCGAGGATTAAAAACTCGAAAATTAAATAGTCAGGACAGTCGACTATTAAGGCATAGTCGGTAAACTGTTCTGCGACTAAAATCCGAAATTTGGAATTTATACAATAACTTAAGATTTTAAAAACATTTAACAATCATTTTTCATACAAATACTATTCTTTTATTTATACAAAAAGTTCACAAAAACAACATTGTGTTCTATTAATTACTTCTCTTCCAAATAGAAATTTCTACTTGATACTTTTTTTTATTATAATTGGGTTTCTCTCTATTTAACTAATAAGTTTCTTCTTTCCTTCTTGATTAACAAAAATCCAATCTTTTCTTAGACTTAGTCCTAATTACAACAATGTTCATTCCCAACAAAACAACATGCAACCTTAGGATTCTTTAAGGTCAATCTTACTAACAACAACATACCTAATTATTTAATCAATCTAACTTCATAGCATGGAGATTTCTTATAATTCACATTTTTTACATAAACATATTTCTTGATATTGCATTTTCCCACAAACATGAACATTTCAATAAAGTGATTTCATTCTTAATTAACATGCTAGTGTAATAACAAATTTACCACAACAAAATCACAACATTCAATTTAATTTTTACTAGTCATTTCATGCAATTTCACAAGGATCCATTTTTCTCCTTAATCATAGCACTAACATAAAGCAATATTTCCTCTTGTTTTTTCTAGCATGATCAAACACAACCTAGCACGGTATCTATTTAGAAGTTGGAGAAAATTGCCCACCTTATTTGGAGAGAAAATAAAAGAAACACCTAAGAACTTCTAGAATGATCGAAAGAGGCCTTCTTCTCCTAGTTCGAGCCACCAATTGAAGTCTCCTCCTAGTTTGGTAAGCAACCTGAGCCTCCCCTTGCTTCTTGAAGAAAAACCGGCCACTTCTAGGATGAAGAACACACAATTTGCAACTCTCAATCTTTTGAACTTACTATTCTCTCAATCTTTTACTCACTAGTTGTAATTCTTTCTCTTACTCTTTTGATATAGATTAGGTGCAAAGACAACTAATGTAGGGGGGGGGAGGGGGTATTTATACATTTTTTTTAGTGAGAATAGAAGGCTAGGATTAAATCAAATGGTTAAGAATCAAGGGCCTAGATGAACTAGGGAGTTGCCATAACTTTCCATGATGGAGTAACCACCTGTCCACCTCATCCACTCTCTTGAATCCCATCCGGCCAACCTCAAAAAGGGTGTGCAATGCATGTGCTAGTGCATGCACGTGCCATCCTAGGGTCCCCCTTTTACAAGTTGTTCATGTTAATTAAATTAGTTGTCTATTAATTGAGTCTACACTACAAGTTAGGCTAAAATAAAAAGAAATTAAATTAAGTGGGCTTACTAATGGGCCAAAAGACTATGGGCTCTATTAATTTACTTAATTAATTAATTGATGTGGGCTATAAAGAGACAAATTGGCCTAGGATTAAATTAGGCTTTAAAAATAGATCTTTTAGAAAATAAAGAGAATAATTACTAGCTCAAGCTATGAAGAAATATTTTTATAAAAGAAAATATACATATGACATTATACGTGCAAAACACGTAAAATCACAAACTCTAATTTAAATAAGATTTAAAAATCCAGGGTGTTACATGTGTGTAGTAATGGTGAGTGGGCAATTAGTAAAGGGAGTTATGTAGGTTATGAATTTGAACACTCAATTTGGGTAGTAGAAGAGTCTTCTTAAGCCCTATAAATACCACCCCCTTTCTTCATGAAATCTTGCACCAAAATTCAAAAGAAAAGAAAAGATAAGAAAGATAAGAAAAGAAAGAGAGGAAAAGAAAGAAAAGAAAAGAAGAAAAAGAGAGTTAGTTGAGTTCTTGCATGGAGGAAGGAAGGCTGGATAGGAGAAGAAAAGAGTCCCATTCTTAGAGCTAGGAGCCATCTACTAGGAGTTCATTTTCTTTCTTCAATTAAGGTGGGTGTCTTCTTGAACTTCTTAAAATTTTAGTATCATGCATATGTAGGAAAATTGATATTTAAAATTGTTATACATATGAGTAGTGGTTAATTTGTGATGAAGATATTTAGAATAAAAATGCATGCTAATTGTAAGATTGTCTTGTAGATAAGTTGAAATGATGTTGTTTGAGTGCATGGTAGTACATCATGATTAAATTAAGTGATTTGGATGTAGAATTGTACACAAAGTTGTTAATTCATGCAAAGAAAATTACTGTTCTGTGTTTTGTTTACACTTCAGAAAACCATGTCTAATGAAATAGTTGGTATCAAGAGCTAAAACTTTTTTGAGAGCATCTTGTATATGTCAGGAACATCCTTTAAAATTTCATAAGATATGGAGGTCATTTACTATTTTAATAAAATCTAAACTCAGAACTGGTTAGTTGTTGATTGGTTGCTGGAAATTTGTACACATTTCGGTTTTTGATCTATTCAGCATCGAAATGAAATAATTTGAGAAAAGTCAGAACTAAGAAATTGTAGTAGTCTCGTTAACCTTTCTAAAAAGTCTAAGAAATCAAATTTTCACAAAGAATTGAATTTTATATGAATTTTACAAAACTGTACAGTGGCAGTATTTCAGTATTTCGACCGTACTGTATATTTTGAAGAATTCAGGGTTATAGATACAGTATTTTTGTAACACCCCGAATTCCAAAGAAGACCGAATTCGAAGTTCCACAGGATCTTTACACTTCTCTTCTTACAATTTTATAAGAAATTAAAAACTTTTATTAAATCAGAGTTACATTTAAACAGCGGAAGCAAAATTACAACAATTACATGAATGAAATAAACAACACTTGAATAATTCTTTAAGTATCAATTCATCCTTAGTCTTTTTCATTCACTTTATCCTGCATAGAAACTGTGGGCATGTCAGTTCATTCAACTGATGCAAAGATATAATACATCAGTTTCTCTTACTTAGAAAGCACACACTTGTCACAAAACAAAGCTACGGGGACTATCCTGTTGTTGTCGTGTGTGAATGTGTACTTAATCCTTAATATAGTTATTTATGTTACATGATACTAATGCGCAGTTGTTCAGATTCTATGCATCCCATACTACATAGGTCCGAGGAAAAGCCCTTAATTGTTCTTCATCTTGTAGGGTTCAATCCCTCATCATGACTTAAACTACTACGGTAACTACGGTAAGTATCCTAGATGTTCTATGAGTTACGAGCCCATGTCCAAATAGCCTGGAGGGGAATCCCACATCGTGACATGACGCATCATGCAGAGCCTATGGACAATTTAGCCTCCGTCATGGAACGATGACACCACCCGTAGTCACTAAACACCCCATAAGCGTCGCCGGATAATTCTGGAGTAGTGTTCACGCCATGACATGATATAGCAAGCAGGAAACCTATGAATCACTCTCACACCGCCAATCCGATGGCCCTCATACTCGTGTTTTTCTCTTACTTTCGTCATATCTTCACTATGTATCTAATCCTTAATTATTTTGAAACATGAATAAAATCAACATTCTAGAGTTAGCACTTCCTCTATACCGGTCTTAACCATCAATCAACACAACGACCCAAACTTGGTCTTTCGTTTCATTATCTTATCTCAAAAGAATTTATTCAATGCCGGTATAACGCTTAGCTACACTCTAGCTTTTAATCCCATTTCATGTTCATAGAATTGAGTATTCACACACATAATAATCTTTTTCATAATTCAACATGATCTTCTATTTTCAATTTCATGTACAATTTCATGCATAAACAATGACTTCATTTTTCAACTTGTCACGTTCATCAATCATTCTTTCACATAATTTCTTTTATTCTCATAGTATCAATATTAAGTTCAAAATCACACTTACAATTTTTCCATTACACAAATCTCATTTTTCAACTCTTTATTAAAATCTTTTAAACAAAAAATATTCACTTTTCTTTATCTAATCGATAATTCAATACAAAAATTTGCATAAAAAATCTCTCTTGAATAATCTTAAATTCTAATAGGAAATTTCTCATGAAGCCTAGACATTATTAGAGTTTTTCTAATATTTTTCCTCAATTTTTAATTCACTTTAATACTCTTAAAAATATTAAAACCCCTAAAAAACATATTTTAATCAAAACCCAAATGCCAGGGTGATATGAAAGGGACTATAATTCATATAGGTTGAATTCTGTGCTATTTGGATTTAAAAAAAAAAAAGAAATAAAAGAAATAACAGGGCTCTGCCCAGTTTCGAACCCGCAACCAAAGACCAGACCAGCGCTACAGTATCGCTCTGTTTGGAACCGAAGACCAGTAGGTCCAAGTGACTCACCCGTCTTGATAACGAGTTGGGTTGCTTATGATTCAGTTCTCTGTTTATTACTAATTTTTCATAACTCAAAACTTTTTGTTCTTTTCTTCTCTCTTTTGTATCAAAATTTCCAGATTATGAACAATAGAGATTTACAGTAAAACAGTGTTTTAATAATCATTATTAGACTTGAAAAACATGAATTCTTAGTTCTATTTTATTTTCTATGTCCATAATTTTGACATTGTGAACGATCACAATTCTTACATAATATATAATCAAGATTTCCACAAAATACTATTTTCTTACTTGTTTTTATTCTACAATATTTTTTAGAACATAAATTCCTATTTCGACATTAGTATTACATCAATTTAGCCAATAAGGTTTCAATGGTGCATTTAATCAGCTAGTCATCTCCTAAGCACAATTTTCTCAATTTAGCATGGCTCAAACACTTATTTCATGGCAAAATGATAAATTCTAGCATGGTAATCACAATTTTTAACAACTAGCAATCAATCTACCAAACATTCCCTTTATCTACAATTTATCTCTATGTAAACAAACATGTGGCCAATCTAATTAGTTTCTCTTAGCAATTTTATCCATCCAAATCCTAGCATGATGTCTAAAGTGAAAGTATGAGAAATCACCCACCTATATGGAGAAAAACAAATACAAAGCTGTTAGAAATCTCCTTGAACAAAGAGCGATCCTTCTCCTCCTAGATTGTGACACCAAAAGCCACCTCCTCCTTGTGCTAGATGGAACCCGAGCCACCTTCTTGTTCCTTGGTGTAGATCCGGCCTCCAATAGGGATGAACATACACACAATTTTCTCTATCTTTTTACTCACCAAAAGCTCTTAATCTTTTTCTCACTGTTGTTTCTTTCTTTCTTTCTTTCTTTATCAAAATTTCTAATGTACTACATGAGAAGAATGAGGGGGAGAGGGGGGGGGGGGTATTTATACTTTTCTGAAAGCAAAATTGATTGCTAGGACTGATCTAGATGGTTAAAGATAGAGGGCTAGGATGTGTTAGGGAGTTGTAGCAACCACCCATGAACACAAAACCACCCCAATCCACTACTCCACTCTCCCATCTCTCTTGCCTCCATCCGGCCACACCCCCATGCACACTAGGCACGTGCTAGTGCAATTACGTGTCTCATCTAGAGCCCCCTATTAATTTGTTGTAAGAGATTAATTAATTAATTGTCTACCAAATTTGTCTACACTACATGTTATGACAATTAAAAGATAAAATAACTAGTGGGCTAAAAAATAGTGGGCCTTAGACCCATGGGTTATTAATAAAATACTTAATTAATTAGGGTGGGCTAGATTAGACAATAAGGCCTAGGCTTTTAAAATAGGCTTTAAAAAAAAAGGAGAAAGACTGAAATAGAGAAAATTTCTAGGGAAAGAAAATGCACAAAAATTTGTACGTGCATAACACGAAAAATCAACAAACTTATATTGATGTTACAATTTTGAGGAAACTTATAACTAAGAAATTGTAGTAGACTTGTACACCTTTATTTTGATATAAATAACGCAAGGACTCGTGAAGTATATAATTTTCTATGATTTTTACAAATAGCATGAAATGTAGTTTCTGATTTTGAATTTACTGTTTTGCAAATGATACTTAAACGAGGTAATTAAAAATATGTTCTCGCTGTTTTAAGTTATATTTTTGGGAAAATAAAGATCATATTCATGCTTAGATGAGATGTGAACTCAAGAAAAATATTTTTATATGGTTAATGATGTTAGGAATTGATTTAATATAAATCAAAGGAAAATGATGAGATGAGTTTTCAATGATGAATTTTTAGAGATTATGTTTTAATCTTAATTAACTTGTATTGAGAAGGTTTTGATGAATATGAAAAGTGTATTGGGAAAATGAATAGGTTGAGATTGTACTATTGATGAATAAATAAGAATGAATGAAAAGAATTTGTATGAATTATGAATACATGAACATGAGTTATAAGGGTATGAGTACCCCAAGTACTTGAACATGAAAAGATGTTGATTCTAGAGGCTTAGTGATACCCAGATACCGAAAAAAGTAATGGAAATGAATAATTGATTTTTGAGAAGTGGCCAATATGAGCTGTCGTTCTTGATATTTTTGTGTAAGACCGGTAGGAGGGTAAACTAGCTCTACGTGGTATTATTTATTCATGTTCAAACTTAAGAATTAGGCACTAAGTGAAGATGTAGTAAACTTGGGCAAATGTGAGTGGAGGGCTTCTATATAGTCGGGCGGTGGATTCCAGGACTACAGACCCAGTAAGGCGGTGGATTCCGAGACTGTGGTTGCTTGCGATGGAGGAGAGGCTTAATTAAATACGGGATTATGATTGATCGGGCAGTGAATTCCGGAATCATGATTAGTCTGGCAGATAGTAGGCCGTACTCCAGTGTATATGCATATACCGGGGCTAGAGGGACGCTTGCGAGATGTTCGCACGTCGAGGATTCTGTATAGTCGGACAGTGGATCTTTGGGAGTGGAATTTGTACTCATGGAATGTCTAACATTTGTTTTGTTATTGGGTATTTATCATGGGTTACAATTCATACCCACCTAACAAGAAGAATTTCGTCCTCAAAATTCAATAAGAAGTACGTAGGGTAACCCCAAAAGAAAAGGAACCCAACAAAAGCAAAACAACAAAACAGGAACTACATAAACAAATGAGGAAACCTCCGCTGGATATCCTCCTCCATCTCCCAAGTTGACTCACCTGGCGAGTGAAGATTCCAAGAAACACGAACAAGCTTGATCACCATGTTCTTCTAAACCTTCTCCCACCGCTCCAAGATAGTAACTGACGGAATTTCACAAGACAAATCCGGCCTCACAATAACTCCGAGTTGTCAATAACGTGGCTCTCATCACAAATATACTTCCTCAGTTGCGAGACATGGAAGACGTCGTACACTCCAGATAAAGCCAGTGGCAATGCCAGATGATAGGCCACATTGCCTACTCATTCCACGATGTCAAACGGTCCGATGAACCTAGGGATCAACTTGCCTCCCCCACCAAAACGAATGACACCCCTCCACGATGATACCTTAAGGAAAACATGGTCTCCCACATCAAACTCCAAGTCTCTCCAAGGCTCTCCGATTAACATCAACCCATCTCTTCTGACTGGCTTGCGCAGCTTGAAGATGCTTCCTGATCTGACTCATTGCATCCACCGTCCTGGTGATCAACTCTAGGCCCAACAACTTTCTCTCGCCAATGTCATCCCAGCACACTGGAGACCTGCACTTACGACCATATAGTGCATCAAACGGAGCAGCTCTGAGACTGGCCTAAAAGCTTTTATTGTACAAGAACTCTACAAGATGCAAGTGGTCCTCCCAAGAACCTCCAAATTGCAGCATACAGGAACTCAACATGTCCTCTAAAGTCTGGATGGTCCTCTTTGACTGTCCATCTATCTGAGGGTGAAAAGCTGTGTTGTACTTCAACTTACTCTCCAGACTACTCTGAAGACTCTTCCAAAACTGCAACCTAAATCTCGTATCTCTGTCGGATACAATATTTACCGGAGCCCCATGAAGTCTAAAAATCTCTTGCATGTACATCTCAGCTAGGCTCTCAGTAGACTGTCCAACTCTGAAGGGAACGAAGTAAGCACTCTTGGTCAACCTGTTCACAATCACGCAAATGGCATTGTAACCCTTAGGACTCCTCAGCAAAGCGGTCACAAAATCCATGGTGATATGCTCCCACTTCCACTCCAGAATGGGAAGAAGCTGAAGAAGTCTGGCGGTCCTCTGATGCTCTGCCTTCACCTGCTGGCAAATCAAGCACTGCGACGCAAATCTCGCCACGTCCCTCTTTATACCATGCCATCAAAAGTGAAGCTTCAAGTCCCGGTACATCTTCGTACCACCAGAATGAATAGCGTACGACAATTGGTGGGCTTCCTTAAGCAACTTCTGACGAACCTCACCTTTCGGAACACACAACCTGGACCCAAAACGAAGAGATCCATCTGAGTGAACAACCATATCGGTCCTCGTACCCACTTCAACTTCGGCTCTGAACCCTTGTAATTGCTCATCACTTGCTTGAGCCTCTTTAATTTGCTCAACAAGAGACGAATACAACTGAAGCACCATGCAACTCCGATTAGAACCTGATAAGATCACATCCAAATCCAACCTCCTCATCTGCTCAATAAGCTATCTCTGCTGAATTAGGAACATGGCAACTGGTCTCCTACTCAAAGCATCTGGCACCAAGTTCACTCTACCAAGATGGTATTGCAAACTGATGTCATAGTCAACCATCAACTTCAACCATTGCCTCTGCCTTATATTCAGTTCCTTCTGAGTGAAGACATACTTGAAACTTTTGTGGTTGGTAAAGATTTCCACTCAGTCACCAAGTAGATAGTGTCTCAATAGTTTCAAAGCAAAGATCACCGCAGCCAACTTCAAATCATGGATAGGGTAGTTCTTCTCGTGCGGCCGTAACTGTCTGGATGCGTAAGAAACAACTCAACCCTTCTGCATTAACACAGCACCTAGGCCCTTGCAGAAGCATCATAGTGAACCACAAAATGACCCAAACCATCCGGAATAGTCAACATTGGCACTGACATCAACCTGATATTCAACTCAGCCAAAGCTCTACTACAAGCTCCATCCCAGACGAACTTCTGATCCTTCCCTGTCAGCTTTGTCAACGGACCAGCTATCTTCGAAAAGTCTTGGACAAACTTCCAATAATACCCGGCCAACCCAAGGAAACTTCTCACTTCCTAAACTGACTTAGGAACAGGCCAATCCTTGACTGCAGAAATCTTGGTTGGATCAACAGAGATACCATCGCCTGAGATAATGTGCCCCAAAAAGGTAACCAGATCAAGCCAGAACTCACACTTGCTGAGTTTCCCATAGAGCTGGTTCTCCCTCAAGGTTTGCAGAACCAACCTCAGATGATCAGCATGATCCTTTCGATTCCGAGAATACACCAGAATGTCGTCTATGAAGACCACTAAGAATCTGTCCATAAATGGAGAGAAAACTCTGTTCCTCAGACTCATGAATACTGCCGGCACATTCGTGACTCTGAAATGCATCACTAGGAACTCATAGTTCCCGTATCTGGTCCTGAACGCAGTCTTCTACACATCAGCTGCCTTCACCTTCACTTGATGATAACCAGAGCGAAGGTCTAACTTCGAAAAGACAGCAACTCCACCCAGCTGATCAAACAAATCATCGATCCTGGGTAGAGGATATCGGTTCTTCACTGTAACACTGTTCAGCTCACGGTAATCCATGCACAGACGATGACTCCTGTCCTTCTTGCTGACAAACAGGACCGGATCGCCCCACGGGGACACACTGGGCCTGATGAAACCCAAATCCAGCAATCCTTGGACCTGCACCTTCAGCTCTGCTAGCTCAACTGGTGCCATCCGGTAAGGACTCTTTGATATCAGTGCAGTACCTGGCTGAAGCTCAATACCGAATTCCACCTCCCTATTCGGGGTAGTCTAGGAAAGTCCTCTAGAAACACATCCAGAAATTACGACACTACAAGAGGTGCAACCTCATAGCCTGAGTGCAACTCCATTGCACAACCTGCCTCGACAACCACTTCCTGACCACGCCCAAGGGGTAACTCCCCAGCATGGAACTCAAACTTCGCACGGCTTGGCATCCTAAAAACAACCTTCTTCGCTCGACAATCAATGATCGCGTGGGTCTCACCCAGCCAATCCATGCTGAGAATCACATCGAACCCTGAACTGTCGATCACAATCAGATCTGCTCTGAAATCATCACTTCCAATCACCACAGGACTCTGCTTGCACTTCCGGGAACAAACGACAACACCGCCACCTGTGGTGATGTTCCAAGCTACTGGCATCACACTGCACTCCAACTGGTGCTGATCCACAAAGCGAGAGGAGACGAAGGAATGGGTTGCCCTAGAATAAAAATGAACATGAGTAGGAAAGGAATGAACAAGGATAATACCTAAGATTGAGTCAAAACAAGGGAAGAGATGAACAGATGATATATAGCCAAGAAATATGGAAAGATGGTGCAGGAAAGACAACATGAAGGAAGATGCAAGAGAAATAATAAAACGAGGAACAAATAACAGAACAAAAAAAGAAAATATAAAAGAATACCTGCAACGACTTCTTCCGCGGTCTCAGCTTCCTCCGCTGTCAAGTTAAAAGCCTGACCTCTCCCTGGAGCAGCGGTCCTCTGACCGACGATGTGACATTGAGGGGGAAGTGGCGGTCTGACCTGACTACGGACTGGCGTGGCTGCGGCCTGGTCATGCCTCCTTCGAGGACAATCTCAAACCAAGTGGTTGGTAGCACCACAACCGAGACACCGACGTTTGGCCTTCTAGCAATCCTTGCGCAAATGCCCAGGGGTTGGGCAAAAGTTGCAAACAACATCCCCCCGTGGAGGAACAGAATGGTAGGGAGCTGTCCTGACGGCAAGGACCGGAGCTAACCTCTTGATTGGACCTCCAGTAGGCCTAGCAGCAACAGCAGCGGGGTACTACACAACCCGCTGAGAAGGGGTCTCTCGAGCTCGAGTCTGCTCTGTCGCTCGAGCTGCCTCTAAGGCATCCACATAGGTATGGAGATGATGGGCGGCCAAGTGCACCTGAATACCCTGATCAAGACACAAAAGGAACCTCCAAGCACGATCCTCCTCATTCGCCACCAAGGTGGTAGCGAAGTGGCTAAGCCTGGTGAACTTCGCGGCGTACTCGTCTACGGATCTAGAGCCCTGTTCCAAGAAAAACTTGGTGTTACATTACTACATATATAATATGTAACGAAATCTCAAAACAAAACACTAATAAATCAACCAGACAACCAATCAACCAACCTGCTTCAGGGAAAGAAACTAATGCTCCATTTTTACCCGGGTGATGTGGGGGAAGAATTTCTCCAGGAAGCTCTGAGCAAAAGTGGCCCAAGCAATAGGCTGCTCTTGCCTTTTGGATTCTGCCCTCCACCAGATGTGGGCCAAATCTACCAACTGGATGCATACCACATCCACATGGTCGGCATCGGCGACCCTAGCTACCTGTAGCAGACTCTTCGTCTGTATCAAGCACTACTCAGCCTCGAGCGGCGTCTCAGTACCAGTGAAGTTATCAGGGTGAAGCCTCATGAAATTCGCAATGGTACCTGGAGAAGGGGGCAAAACTGCAGGGGTAGGCACAACAGAGGTTGGAACAATATTTCGGTTAGCAGCCTCCAAAGCGGCCTTAACCAGTTCGATGTGCTCCTGTTGCATCTGAGAAATCTGTTGGAGCACTTGAGTTACAGCTACCAACTCAGGATGGTCTTCTTGCGAGCGAGAAGTCGAAGAATTCCCACGAGCCATAGTCTTCATAAAATCCAAAACAATTAGCATTCAAATCAAGTTGGCTATTAATGTTTGTGCAATGCATGGCCTGTTGGTAGTTAAGTAAATCCCGATCGAGTCAAGCCTGTCTAATGTATTAGTTAAACTAACACATTATCCAAACCTAAGGCTCTGATACCACTAAAAAAACCTTGTCACGCCCTGCTTACCAAAAGGAATACAAAATACGGTACGTGACTAAGCCCAGCGGATAGTTTTCACCATCCATAAGCTGTACGGATCTACTTGACTCGTCACAACAATAAATATAACAATATACTCAACCAGGGATGCATAAACAATTATAATTCAACAGTATTTATTCGCAATAATATTGAATATCCCAAACAAATAGGAGATCTGAAACAAAATAATATCTTAGGGACTACAAGCCCAATACAAGTCTCAATACAGTAGCATGAATAAAATAGTTCAACAAAACATTAAGCAAATTTCCAATTCGTAGCTCAAAACTTTTGCTCACCAACTCCAGTAGGCAATTGATCAGGAAAACTTGCTCATATAGCAAATACAAGGAAAATAGGAAGACAAGAAAACATAATGCCTGTTAGTTGCAAGTTCCGGGCTGCAAGCAGTACAAGCAAGAAAAAGGAAAGGGAAAGACTAAAACAAAACAGAAGTACTGACATGGAGATAAGCAACAAAGGTGACAGTCTACGGATAACAGGGATAGCAGGATAACGGTAAAAAGTGTAGTAATAACAATAACAGTGAAGTCAACGGTAACCGTAACAGTGAAAATAGTTATTCTTATGTCTAATGTTCAATACTATCTAGGTAGCACTTCATGCATTCCAAATTATTCAACATGGTTGCTACATCAAACAGTTTCATTTTAAGATTCCGTAGTGGAACCTATAGGGCAGTAATTCAGACAAACAGTAACAGTAATAACAAACAGTAATGGTGTCATGGATCATGCCCTCATGCATCCAGAGATAAACAATGAGTACCACAGTAAATAGTGGGGAAAACAAGTTCTCTTCTGAATACGCGTTTCTATATTGTTCACTACTAGATCTTACCCTTAAAAACCCCAGCTTGATTAGTTTTTTATTATTATTAAACAGGTGTGAACGAATACAAACCGGGAAAAAGATATGGCAAGAACAAAGGATAAGTCTACGATGAATAGGAAACACAAACGGCAACAAAAACAACTCATACAGTCAAAACAACAAAACTTCCAGTTCTGGACAGCAAGACACTACTAAACCAAATCTGAGATTCCCATTTCTACAGAACTGCAAATCTAGATTCGTCAGAAAATTTGGAAACAAGACTCTGTCGAATCCAACACATATATACAAGTCATACATCAGCCACAAAAACATGGTTGAAAATAGCGTTTAATACAGAACTTATGTTCAGCCAGAAAATGCAAAATCTTGTTTATAAGCATGAAAATGATTTGAAAACATCATAATTAAATATGAGAAAAATCTAGAAGATTTCCTAACATATCTAGTCTGAAAATATAAAATATCATGAATTTATATTATAGATAGTATAGTCAATAAAATTGGGAAAACAGAGTAATGCCACAAAATCTTGAAGGTTCAGCCACAGCAGTACCAAAACATAGATAATTCATAAAATATAATTCGAAATCCAGATCCGCCAAATGGGTGATAAAATAGACAAATTAGGCTGCAGTTCTTATTCACAAAGTTTTTATCAAGAACAAATAGAATCAGGTTGGAAACATAATTTTATACTAGACAACATGCAGTTTGAAATTATATCGATTGGTTTCTTAAGCATGAGATACAAAGGTCATTAATGAATTCCACAAAATTTAGGGATTTATCCCAGTCATATCTAAACATACTCAGCAAAATATGGAGTTCAAATTCTTCTTTTAGTTTCAGTTTTAAAATAAAATTTCTTACAGAATACATATAGTTCAGATTCTGGAATATACGATATGACTGCAGTAAAATATCAATAACTCATGCATCGAAAATCAGAATTCAGATCCGTCGAAAGTTCTGGAAACTAGAAAACAAAGGATACAAATTATGTTCACAAATTTATTTATTTTACTAATTTTAACAGGGTTAAAATTTCGGTACAAAAATAGGACAGCAGTGAAACAAAAGTTCTTTTATGCATTTTATCAAATAATTTAATTGCAAACGATCCAAACTAAGATGGCATAAAAAGCATCGCATATGGGCAACTCAAATCAGTGTAGAATGTGAATAAATAGTCTATAATAAGATAATGCATCATACAAACATCCATGTAGTAATCATCTACAACATACGATATATCACAATAAGCACATGCAACAAGAAGTCCATCTAATCTAATGTTTTCATGCAACGGGTGTCAACTACTGTGAATTACTCATGATCAAGAGATGAAGGAATGGATCAACTAACAAAATATGGTCATCATGAGGGTACTAACAATTTTATGCGAGACTACTCACGATATTTAACTTGTATGACAAAAAATACACACAAGCTACTTGCTAGAAAACAATGCCGAAGATAAAAAAATAGAATAACGGGAACGGATCCCGAACGACTAGCACAACGAACAAGAGAAAGATCCAACCAATGATAATACGGCGGTGCACATGTTCTCACACACACGCACACAAAGCAGCATCAACAGTAAGGGTGGACGACAACAACACGAGTTTAGGCCTCATCAAGAAGGAAGGTGATGACAGCGGCGGAACGGGCGGCGCGACGCTTAGCACTGTCGACCACAGATAAAGACGATGACAGTGCGAGGGCTTGGGGCGCTCTGCGACAAGGACAGGGGATCTGGGGCATGGGGGTGAGCAGCGGAACAAGGGAAGAGGAGAGGGGGGTTTGCGATGGGTGGTCTGCCGGCGTCGAAGATCAAAGATGACGACAACGAGGAGGAGAGAGAAGGGTCGGGAGGTAGATGACGGCTAGGAGAGAGAAAATATTAGGGTTTGGTAATTAGGGTTAAGGTACAATTAGGAGGGTTATATAGTGTCAATATGGGTTTGGGTTAACTGAGTAGTATCCAATAGGAAGAAGAGAGTCCAATAAGAGACAATTAGGCCCTGAAATAGGTTTAAACAATAAAAAAGACAAGAATAAATTTGTAGATCAAATAAATGAGAATAATAAGGCTGAATCAAACAGAAATGAATCACAAGGAGAACGACAACATACAATTCAAAGGGACGAAACTCAACAAAATCAGAAATAAAATAAAATACCCATGAATTTAATTAAATAAAAATAAAAATACAAAAATGAGTAACAGGGGTTACAAAGTGCACGGAGGATGACTCGTCGTTCGAGTGCTTCTGAACAACTAAAGTTCAAAGAGACATAATTCACAGAGATAATGCTTTAAAACTTAGGAAAATCTTATTTCACAAGGAGAATTCGAGTTTTATTGGGGAACAAGCCTCTATAAGATTACAAAGTCTCATTCAACACCATCTTTACTCTTTCGTGGTAAAGGATGTTCTTCTTAAGGGACACATGCGGTCCAAGGTTTTCAACAGGCACCCGAGCACTATTATGTCCCTCAAACCATCTTAAGGATGTCCAAACACGTGAATCAGGTCGTGCCTTCAGGACCTACTGCTCGTGCAGCCCCTCCAACCGACGCCCCGCTAGACGAACAGACCACCCCGCTTTGGGCATCTCCCAGATTCCGTGAAACCCCATGCAAACGTAAAACCAGTTCATGAATGATCTCCCTTGAGCATGCTCTTCACGAGAGCAAGAAGTGCTCCTAACATTGCCTCCCTCGAGAAATCACTTCAACCGATGAATCTCTACTTCTTTTTCAACGAGCCTATCTTTAAGAGAGTCATCATTCACCTTAAATTTCAAATGAGGCACACTTGCATATGCCGAACCACTCAGTCGAGCCCCCTCCGAAAACTCAAGAATAGTTCTTTTCAGATGAGTTGCTTCTAAGCTCCTCTCAAGCACCACATTCTTCAACTCATCTCTTTCAGTGGTAGTCGCAAGCAAAGAGCGATGAAGGACTTTAAGTTTCAAGGACTTCCCAGCGGCCACTTCTCCTGAAGAATGATCTTCCACACCAATCGAAGGTGCCTCTCGGAGAATCTCATTGTTACACCTCGCTTCAGTATCCCTTGTGGTCAACACTCTCCCTAAGTGGCCAAGCTCCGTCTCCTCTTTAAAAAGTCTCTCCTGAGGAAGCGAGCCCCAGATCAGTCGCCTGAAGCTTGGTACGAAGATGGAGAATCTCGCGATCGTGAGAGTCACGTGCATCATACACAACAACCTACTGATGGAAAAGAACGATGGATCACTCTAACGGAGGTAACCAATGTCATAGGATACGCAAAAACTCAAGAACTCCAATCCAATACAAGACGCGAAAGACTAAAACAAATTTCATTGCAATGTAAAGATACATCAAGCAGTGATCAGTCCTGCTATTAGGCATCCATAAATAAATAAATAAATAAATAAAAAACCAACAAACTAAGGGAGGAGTCAAGGATCCACCTCAGTCGATGGTCCTGCAGGAGGAGAACACTTGCCACTGGTTCCCTCAACCGGCCCCGGAGTCACTACCATCGCGGTCAAGAGATCTGCTACGATGTCCTCCCCCTCATCTTCCTCCTCTTCCTCCTCGTCGAAGGGAACGACATCATACAAGGAGTACCCCGAACTGTCGAAGCTAGGGACTCGCGCTCTGACATGCCGAAGAGCACTGACATACTCCTTATCCATGTCCAAGGCCAGGAACCCCTCCACCTAGGCCATCACTGCCTTCATCGCAGAATGTCTCTCCTTCCCAGCACTCTCCCTTTCCTCTGGCTACCTGCTCCCTCTCTCGGGCCACCTGCTCCTTCTCCTTCGCCAAAGCTTACTCCAGTAGTGCAATCTGCGTTGCTTGAGTTTTTGCTAGATGCCTCGCCGCCTATAACTCATTGGCAGTCTTCACCTGCTTCACTATGTCCTTGTCACTGGCGGCCTTCAGCTTTTTCTCCTACCCGGCTACTTATTTCAACAAGTAGCTGAAGTGGCAAGTGATCTGTAAGAAGAAAAAGATTCAATGTTACGAAGAGGAAAACAACTGCTATTGCTTCATAAAAAGTCTAATGTAGAAAGAAAATTATAAAAACATACCACCATATTAGCCCTAGCTATCTCCAAGGCAGAGTTTCCTACTAACCCCGCAGCCATTGCGGCTCTGTCCTTCAGGGTCGTGAGGTGGTGAATTGCCTGCATGCAACTCGCAGAATCCCCGAGAAACCCGCCGTGCTTTATTACCTACCAAATGGGAAGTGAGACCTTCTTGTGCTCCTTGTTAGAATCGCCTCAGCCCCGCAGTCAGGGGAGGAGCCTCAAGTGCAAGAGCGGAACCTAAGGAAAATCCCCCCGCATTCGGGGCAGCCGAAGAAGCGGGTGGAGCTCTAAGTTCACCACCGGGGAGATGCTCGCCGGTCCCTTCGCAACCTTCGCCATCGTAGGTCTGGTGGCCACTATCTTCATCTTCTTCTCTTTGGAGGCTTTGCCAATCAACCCTACTCACTTGGCGATGATCGCAGCAAAATCCTTGTCAGCCGCTCCTGCCAAACAAAACATAAAGTGATTAGAAAAGAAAAGAAAGAAGAAATAACTACAAAAGCAAAAGTAAAGTGCAAAGAAAAAATAAAGATGCGTACTATGGTTGATCGGACTGAGACCCCCTGAAAAGAAACTCCTCTGTCACCTCTCTGCAACTCAGACCTGGTCGATCTAAAAGAGTTCTAACCATCTCATCCTCTTATGGACTCAAAACTGGATCTACCTTCGCTATCTTCGGCACATCCTCTCTCTACCTCGTGGGAATCACCCACGACTCATGACTTCGAATGAGGAGGTAATTTTCCCTCCAATACTTGATCGAGTCAGGGTTGTCAATCAGCTTCAATCCCCGATGAGGAGTGAGATAGTATCTAAACTCTGACTTGCTCTTTTGGTGGATCCAGTACAACATCCTTAAAACGCTCAGTCGTGGCTCAATCCCTTCCACCTGGCAGAGCAACACAAAGCTGTTCACATGTCTCCACATGCTCGGGATATACTGGATAGGACTCAAAGAATAACACTGAAGAACCTCACACACAAATGGGGGAAGGGGGAGACGGAGTTCCACAAGGAAAACATTGAACCAGAAGAAGTACACATTAGGGGAGGTTAGCGAACAAACTCTAACACCAGGGACTGGCAACATAAGATCGAATTCCATCGGGATCATAAAGCACTCCCTATACTTCCTAAGTCCTCCTCCGTAAGCATCAAAGATATGTCGTCTATTTCTGAGTGCTCACGGGGCTCGTTATCCTCAAATAGTGGTGCCATCCCATGCTCGATTTGCAACAATAGATCGACGGAGTAATCCCGAATGCCAATGAGGCGCGATAATGGGCTAGGAAGCCTACCCATCTCCCCCACTTCTCGTGATCTCTTTACAATCGTCTCGACCAAAACCAACTCCACCACTCTCTTTCCTTTTTTCTCTGTAGAAGGCGAAGCAGATGGTCGATCTCCACCGTGGCTAGAACGGGAGGTCTCATCTCTCGATGAAACCCTAGACATCTTTGATAAATAATATATATATATATATATATATATATATATATATATTACCTTCGATGTGATAGCTATGGTAGGCATGTACGCCGGAAAGAGAAAAAAACCGCCGGAGTGCTCGGACAACCTCACCGGAGAGAAAAAATTTGAGGACGAGGAAATGAGAGAATAAGGAAGGAGTGGAGAGGGGTAGGGGGTTTTATAGAGGGGGAAAGCGATGGTTGGGCTCCCGAAGACTAATTGTACCACCCCGCAAAATTGAGTTATGATAATTTTGCCCACGGATGTTATGCACGTGTATTTTGTATTGTTACTAGTAATATCCGTAACGTATTTTAATATAAATGTCCTACGTATTTCTGCATTTCAATTATTTATACATTTTTTGTTTTCTCAAAATTTATTTTTATCATATTCTGAGCCAACTTAAACATTTATTTTAATCTTTGTATTTTTATGTGTATTGCACGTGCTTTCAATACACGTGTTGATTACGTATATTCTACCATTACGTATAATATTATAAAATTATCTAAATGTTCAATTATTTACTTTATAACTTGTTTGAATTTGTTTCATAAATCGAAATTCATTTTTCTACTATTTTGACTCAAATATATTTTTACAAAGGCGGTGTACATGTTTTCTATGCACGCATTGATTATATTGTTGTATACATATATAAAATTAATGAAACATATTTTACATATTTTTCATTTTGATTGTTATAGAAATTTTTTGTTTTTTCGAATTTATTTTATATATGAATATTTATTAGCACGTGCTTTACACGTGTTTCTTTTTATGCACGTGCAAATTGTGCTATTTTATTACAAAGTTGTGCACTAAAAATTTTACTAGGCTAATTGTACTAAGTTTAATATGATTATTTATTAAAAATAAAAAATTTAAAATGGAATAAAATAATAAAAGTGACAATATAATGAGAAAGTGTACAAAACACGTGCACACATGCACTCTTTCAAAAATGGCTACATATAGGAGAGAATGAGAGTGAGTGGGTTTGTGAGTGGTGTGAGTGAGTGGGTGTGTGGGTGTGTGAGTGGGTTAGTGGGTGGTTAGTTGCCAAAACTACTCTCTAATTTCTCATATAAATACCCCCTATCCTAACCCCAAATGAACACAAAATAAATCAAACAATAGAGAGACTAAAGAGAGGGAACTTGCTATTTTTTTTTGGCTTTCGGGGTTGGCATAGAGGCTTGTGGGTTGTGCTTATGGAGTCTCTTGGAGATTTTGCTAAGGGGTTCAACTACTAGAACGACTTTTTTGAGGTGGGTATTTCTCCAACTTTCTAATATAATTTTATTAGTAGAATGCTAGATTGTAGAATATATATGTGTGAATTGTTAGATGCATGATAACTTATATAGATTGATTATTCATATTTAGATTATGTGTTGTTGATTAAAGGTGTGAAATTATGATATGATTTATTTGGTGGCATTTTTATAATTTTTTGTTTTAAGTTTTAGTTGCACTTTAGAAAATTATATCTATTAAACTAGATGAAATCTAAAGCTAAAATTATTATATGAGCATCTAATATATGTCAAGAACATCTCCTTAAAATTTTATAATATTTGGATATCATTTACTATTTTAATAAAATCCAAACTTAGGACTGGTTGGTAGTTTGGCTAGTTGCTGAAAATTTGTATACATTTCGAATTTTAATCATTTCGGCATCTTATATGCAATATTTTAAGAAAGGTCAAAACTAAGAATTTGAATTAGACTCGTTAAACTTTCTTCAGAGTCTAAGAAATCAATTTTCCATGAAGAATAGAATTTATAATGAATTTTACAAGATTGAACAAGTGGCAGTCTGTATTACATTTCAACCCGATTGTAGATTTCAAAGAATTCAGGGTTATAGAAACAATATTATGGAGAAACTTATAACTACAAAGATATATTAGACTTGTATACCTTTAATTTGAGCTAAAGAACACAAAGTTTCATGAACTTTAGAAATTTTCTGTGATTTTTACAAGTAGCATGAGCTGCGGTTTTCGTATTTTGAACCAATTGTTCTGCAAATGAATTTAGACGAAATAATTGAGGATGCATTTAGATGATATTAACTACAAATTTGTAGTAGACTCATTTATGTTTCCTATGAAACTAAGAAATCTATTTTTGGAGTAGTATTGCAATTTATATGATTTTTGCAATACTATTGGGTTGTTGTCTCATGTTGATCATTCAAATAGTGGATTATATATATGTTCTAAAAATTAACCCAAAAATATTTGTACAAATTACCATCAAAGTGTTTCCCCAAAAAAATAAATTCAATAAATGATTAAACACATATTTGGTGATTAGATTTGAAGAATTCGAATAGAGATGATTTTAAAGGATATTGGTATTTTGGAGAATTAATTTTTGATGGAAATTCGTACAATTGTTTTGGATTAAATCTAGTTTAGAATAAATGATTTTAGTACAGGTTTTGGAGATTTGAATTGAAATATTAGAAGAAGATGATGTTGATTGAATTGAGACTGTTGAAGTTCTATTAAAACATTATTAAAAATTTTGTCTAGTTATTTGAGAATGACTAGTTGAATGGAATTTATATTGATTGGGAAATGAATTTCATTATAGAATTAGTGTAAAATGATTGATATGACAAATTAAGAAATAAACAAAAATTGTATTTTGGAAAATAAACATACAATATTTGTAAGTGTTTTATCGAGTCAAATTGATCTTGAGATGTGTTGGGCAATGTAAAGAGAATGAATGAAAGAATTAAATGATTTGTAATCAATGAGAAATTTTTATGAAGATGTTAAGATTAACCTAGAGGATCTCTATGTTGAGATTTCAGGTTTCTAGGGGCTGAGCGAGGTCCGTAATGTCCGACAATTTTGATAAATGAAATTTTGTGAAAGGGTCAATATGGACCTGAAATGCTGTTGAGCAAGTTTAAGTCCGACAGGGTAAGCTAGTTGTAGACCATGATAACTAAAAATTTAACTAAGGACAGGCACTAGAAAGGAAGATGTAATAAAACCTGGGCAAACGTAAGTGGGGCTTTTTTATATAGCTGGACGGTGGATTCAGGGATTATAGACCAAGTCGGGCGGTGGATTTCGGAACTGTAGTTGTTTGCGGAGCGAGACGAGCCTTAATTAAATCCGGAATTATGATTGATCGGGCGGTGGATTCCGGGTTCATGAATAGTCGGGCGGATAGGAGGCAGATCTCTGACGTATTCCGGGGCTAGAGCGGCACTTGCGGGATGTTCGCATGATGAGGATTCTGTATAGTCGGGCAGTGGATTCCAGGACTGGAATCTGTACTCGTAGAATGTCTAAACCTTGCTTTTGTTACCGTAGTAGGATTTTCATGCCGAGGGATTGAACCCTGGGAGTACGTTAAGGGCTTGCCCTCGGATCTATGTAGTATGTGATGCATAGAATTCGAGCAAGTATGCATTAGTGCATCGTAAGTGTAAGTGTCTGCATTAGGCATCAGGTTCATAGCATACACTAATATGTTTAGGATAGTCACTTCTCACATTTTGTTTTGCATTCAAGTTTGTGTTTTCTAAAATAGAAGAATCACTGTATTATAGCATTGCGTCAGTTGGATCTAACTGACGTGCCCATAGTTTCCTAGTTGCAGGATTGGTACTGGAATGGATTTGAAGTCACTGAGAGAGATGTCACAAGATTGAAGAGCTTTCATTGTCATATATGTATTGTACTGATTTATTTCCGCTGTGTTAATGTAAAGAACAATGTTGTAAATGAAAAAGTTTTAAATTTCTTGTATTTTTGCACGAAGTTGAAGTAAAAGATCTTATTTATGCTACGAATTACATATGTTTGGAATTCGGGGCGTTACAGAATGGTATTAGAGCCGACTTCAATGAGTAGTACAAGAATTATAAATGAAACAGAGTTAGTGTGGACATTAGAGTGTGTGTGTTAGTTTGGAGTCATGAATATTATAGTTATTGAACTTACATTCATGATACTCTCCTCGTATACATTGATGTGATATTGTATGCGAGCATGTTTTCTCTTGTATCACAAGTGCAATGGTTGGTTTGAACCTACATTTATGATACCTATTATGTAGACTAACATTTCTCTTTTATTTTCTTCGTGTATTTTCGTTATACTACTTTTCATCTTTAACGCTTAATATTTTTTTCAGAAAAATCTTTTATCCTACTATTAATTCACTTCGATATTTATTATTTAATCCACGTTCTTTAGTATTCCTCTTTTAATTTTGTCTTACTCATTTGTCCTTCTTAAGGTTTTGTCATTCTTACTTTCATGCGCTTTTGCGATTACTCATTTATTTTTGCTATTACTTTTACATGTTTTATTAAGTTTTAAATTACTACTTATTAAATTATTATTAAGACTATCATTTTTCTTTGTTATTATTTCTATTAGATTTTGATTTTTGATTTTTGTATATTTACATTCGCTTTACAAATACTTTGATTTTGTGATACTATATTTTTTCATTATTTTATATAGTCTTATTTATTTCAGTATATTTCAACATGATTGTAATATTTTTACTTACATAAATATAATATACCTCTACACATTAAGATTTTCTTTTATAACAAATTTTGTTCTTACATTGTCGCGACCCGCTTCCCAAGATACGGAACACAAGTACGTAACGTAGACCCAGTGAATGATTATACATCATCCATAAGCTGTACCAGACTAACTTAGCAATAAGGAATAATAAACACAACCACACAAGCAAGATATAACCACATGAAACAAAGATAACTTCAATAATAAATGAAATAATCCAACAATAATAATATCCAACACAATATCCAACATCTGGGAATAAAACAAACTCCATGAACATAAGCCCAAAACAAAGTACAAAGTTATAACAATATTCAAAGAAATAATCTAGCAGTAAATAGATTTAAGCAGCATAATTCGGCTCCATCCCTTGAATCGTTGCTCACCAATGCCTTCTGGTATAGTTCCTTCAGCACATGTAAATCTGTGATCTAAAAAGAGAGAAAAGAGTGTCCTTAGAGCATGTCGTGGACAACAAGTAGAGAGAAATAGAGGATAAAGGAAAGCATGTATATCAAAGAAAAAGGGACAGGATCAAAGTCAAAGAACAAAGCAAAGGCAGCCAATAATATTAAAGGTCTATATTTAGTCATGCATGTAACGAGTGATGTCAAGTCAAGTTCAATAAAGGATCAAGCATGAGATGTCAAATGCAGGTTATTAATCACTTTATTAATCTATCTACTACACGTACTACTGCATCCCATTGTACAGGTTCGGCACAAGCACACATTGTACGCTTTAGATTTATGGTGAATTCACGGTTGGTGTACTCGACCTAGTAATCAGTGTTTAATGATCAGTGTCATTGATTATCAATCAGTATTTTATGTTTATCAGTACAGGTCAGTACAGGTCAGACAGTAGGGTCCGATCAAGTACAGTTTCCGATTGTTTACTACCAAGTCATCCCATAATACCCCGGCTTGTTATCATTTTATTTCATCCTATGTGAGCATGCAAGAAGGTGTCAATGTTGAATAATTCTATGTGTGACTAATTCTACTCGTTACAGACAAATCATGAAGCAAACATATTAAATTAACACAACCACATAATCTGGACAGCCTGACCTTGCTGTACAAAAACACAAATTACCGCTACTACACAGAAGCAAATCTGGATTCGTCAAAAATTCTAGTAAGTAGATTCTCTACCGGTTCCAACAAATATATATATGATATATAAAAGGTACAGAAACTAGGGTGAAAACTTTATTCTTTTCAGATTTTATGTTAAGGCAGCAAATTATAAATTGTGTTCACCTATTTGTTTCAGGTTAGAAAACTCATTAAATAAATCTATAAAAATTCAGGGTCATTCCTACACATGTCTATTTTCATCTAGATTTATTTCAGATTTTTATTTTACTTAACATGCTCAAATAAATTATGGAACAGCGAGATACGCATGCATTGGTGAATTTGAAAATTCTGACACAGCTGTACTAAAATGATGATATCTAACAGATTACACATCGAAATTCAAATCCGTCAAAAGGGTAGTAAACTAGAAATCTAGGGCTAAATTTCATGTTTATAAAGTTATTTCAAAATATAACAGAAACATGGTCAAAAATTTGATTAAAAAAAAACAACTAGGAGTCCAAAATATATTTTGACATGGATAGGCAATAATTAAATCATACAACCATATATTTCATGCAAATTAATAATCAGAGTGTTCTTAGGTGTTTAACATGTATAATTCCAGTTCTAAGATGCAATTTCACAGGCATGGTAATCAATTCGTTTAATCTCATTCAATCTAACATGTCAAATTCACCAAACGAGTCTACAACATGGATCTAGTTATTTTTCATGTAATTATGCATATGCAATGAATAAGGGGGACTAGGTTTTAGATCAAAGATAGCGGCACGATGTTAAGAATATCTTGGGTTAGCTCGTGTAAACCTTCAATAGACTTAACGAAATTTCAAATAGCAGTATGATAAAGAAAAGGACTGGATCTACTTGCAGAGATCAAGGGATCTTGAACAAAACAAAATACTAGTTCAAGAAGAGACTTGCCTATTAATTAGTAGATTCGAATATTTTAGAATAACGGGATTAGAATCCCGGGCGACGAACCACGAACACGGGCGAGCTACGTGCAAAACCAAATAGCAAGATCGGATCAACAGCAACTCAGCAATCACACACCGGATCTCAAAGAAAAACACCAAACAACAAAATGGGATCTTCTACACCACAACAGCAAACACAGTAAACCCACTGTGCTTAATCCTTCAAGTCGACAGAGAGAGAGAGACAGTTGGCGGGAGAGGGGACGGCGACTATGGCGGCAGCTGCGGTCGGGAAGCGACAGCAGTAGCGACCATGGCGAGGGCGGCGACGGCGGTGCTACGGTCGGGAAGCGACGCAACGACTAAGGCTTCGACGCTCGAAGGAACTCTGTTTCGCAACGAATTATAGGAGGAGAACGGAGGAGCATTCGGGGCTTGCACGATGACGATGAGGTGGCAAGGGGGGTCTGCGGTGGTTGCGGGGTGAACGGAGAGCCGAAGACAAAGGCGACGAGGCGGGTAGAAGGTCGAGGTGGTGGGTTCTACGGCTAGGAATGGGTTCAGCAGCAATGGTGGCTCGATGGATGGAGATGGGAACAGGGGGGTGACGATGGGGGATGACAAGGAGAGAGTGAGAGGTCGATGGTGGTGGACGGAGGGGTGATCGGAGCACGGGAGGGCGGTTAGGTTTGGCTAAAGATGAAAATAGAGGAGACGGAAGGGAGAGAGAGGAATATAATTAGGGTTTAATAATGGGTATCTATAGGATTAAGGAATTGGGGTTTTGGGTTTGCGGGTTTGTGGGTTTAGGTTACAGGTTTAGGCTCCAAAAAGAGATGAACAAGCATGAAACAATGCAATGAACATATAGCGGAACAACTCAAACTCAATCACGAAGAGCAAAATTTTCAATGAGCCAAAAATAGAAGAAAAGAGAACGAAATGATCAAAAGAAAATAGATGGACCCAAGAAAAGAAAAATTATAATAAAATAGAAAGAATCCAGATACAATAGTCAAGAAAGAAAATAAAAATACAATAAAAATCCAAAATAGGAAAAATAGGGGTTACATACATCTTACATTCAATGCTATTGTTATATTCTTATTATTTACTTCTTTTTGTTAGATGTATTTTTCACTATCTATTTTGTTGGTTTATACTTCTATAATGATGTATTTAGCTACTTATTAATTTTGTTGGTTTATACTTCTATAATATACTATATACACTCACTACTTATATTTTTACTTTATTTCAATTTTTATTATCTTTACAATCTTGGTTACTACATATATTTTCTACTCCTTACTATATATGCCATATATTTCACCATACTTACTATACATATTATTTTACACTTATCTAATTACTACATTACTGTAATACCTCGCAAAATTGAGTAATGACAATTTTGCTGTGGTGTTTTACGCACGTGTATTTGTACCGTTACGAGTAATATTCGTAACATATTTTTATATCAATGTCGTACGTAATTTATATTCTGACTATTTATACATTTTCCGTCTTCTCAAAACTTATTTTTATACTATTTCATGCCAACTCAAATATTTATATTAATTTTTGTGTTTTTACGTGTATTGCACGTGTCGATGACATATATTTTCCGTTGCGTGAAATATCGTAATTTTTTCATGAACGAAATTTAAACCCAATTAGATAAATAAATAATACAAACGAAAAGAATATCAATTAGGCTTGAAAATAAATTAGAATTCACCAAGAAAATAGATCAAAATACCTCGATAGATGAATTTTAATAAATTATCAAGAAATGACAATTAATAATTATAATCATAATAATAATAAAAATTATATAACCAAATAGTGTTCGGGTTTAACAATTTTATTAATATAATCCAATAGTAATAATATTATTGATTTAGGCTCAAAATAAATAGCCGATCAATTAGAAATAGAAATAAGATTAAAATACACCATTATTCGAAATGAATAAAATTTTTGATTAGAAAACACTTCAATAAAAGATCCAAAACGAAATTAGCACAAAATAAATTTATAAAAATCAAATTATAGAAAATACAGGGAAAATATTTATTAGTGAGAATGAGGGTTACAATTCTACCCACTTTACAACACAAATTTTGTCATCCAAATTTGCTTAGGCGGTACATAGGACAAGGCAAAATCAAACTGATGAAATAACAAAACTGAAAATCAAAGGGAAAGAGAAAAAATGGTGGCAGCACCAGAATAAGAAGAGACATATTTAAGAATGGAGCGATCTAGAATGATGTTGAATAACTATTCAATGAAAGATGACAATGCAAATGGATGAATAAGGAAGTAAAACATGCAAATGAACCTGTGGGTTGTGGGCCCACCACGCTTCTGCTACGCTACTCTGATCGGAAAGACTCCATCATCAGCTTCCATTAACTCCAGCAATCTAGTTCGTGGCTCACCGTATCCTTGACACGTCCAACCGACATCTCTCCAGCATGAAGTTTGAACACTTCCTGTGATCCTGGGACTCTACACGCACATCTTGGAGCAAAAGACGACACTTCCTCTCCTGGTGATGTTCCAAGCCATTGACATGACGTAGTAGATCAAACGATGTCGATCGACGAACCAAGCAGAATGAAAAAGAACGGACGACATCGGAATCAAAATAATATGGGTGTGAAAAGAAAGAAATTATACCCAATGAGGAATCAATGAATAAAGACGACTGCACGGGACGAAGGAAATAAGAAATGGATGAACAGAATATGAACGGACCAAAAAGTGGATCAAAAGATTAGTTCCCAGATTATGTTGGTTATCAATTATCCATGTGATTCTTGTATTGCACATACTGTTGAGTCAAATCGGTTAAAACCCAAATCTGACTAATATATCAGTCAAAACCAAACTTTTATATGTTAGTCACATTTGACTGATATATTATTCAAATCGGGGCTCTGATACCACAAAAAACCTTATCATGCCCCGCTTCTCAAAAATACGGAACACAAACACGTGACATTGGCCCAGCGAATGACTTGCATCATCCATAAGCTATTTACCCATTCAACTCAACAATATAATCAATACAAAACAATTGGACAGGGAACAATAACAACCACATGAACAATAATACTTGGAATAAAACAATATGAAATATCCAAATATAATAAACCAACGTCTGGAAACAAATAATAATATCCGGGTCATTAGCCCAATACAAAAATAAATCCAATCACAATAATAATAAGTCTCAATACAATAAGTTCAATGAAATAACATTCAATCATAAACCAATAATTCTTTAGAAAGCTAGTTCTCCAATTTCAGCAGGTAATTCTCCTTCATTACCTGTGAAGACTTCATCTAAAAAGAGAAGAAAAATTGTCCTTAGTGTAAGTTATGGACAGCAAGTAGAGAAAGCATGGAACAATGGAGTGACGATATAACAATGAATTCAATGAATCAATAGGAATCAATAACATAGGACAATAGCAATAATCAATATCATGATAATTGATGCAATTGTTTTAAACAATGATTCAATATTCTATGACAATATACAATGGTATTAATAGCACTTAGACAATATTCGATATCAATAGAAACAATGATGTACAATATGCAATGTCGATGTGATGTCAATTCTTAAGTCTATTTATCATTTTAAATCCTAACTAATGCACGTACTACTGTATCCCAAATGTTCCATACCACAGGTTCAATGCATACAATCAATTTCATTTAGACTCTAGTGGTGAATTCTATAGATTATGTGTCGGTACGATAATCACTGATACGATAACAATATTTTGCACGATACATTATAATGATTCACTGATACACTGATACACTGATACGATACACAAAAGATTGGGGTGCCGTAGTCAGTGCTCTAACAATTAATCGATAAAATACTGGCTGACACAGTCACTATATCTTTTACTACCCAAGTCAATCCCTTAAATCCCGGCTTGTTGATTATTTTATTAATGCAACGATACATGTCACACCTCACTTCCCAAAAAGAGAATACGGAATACGGATACGTGACTAAGCCCAGCGAATGATTTTCATCATCCATAAGCTGTTAGGATCTTTACAATATTTCACAAGAATAATCAGAGTCGGAAGCAAGAGAAGTCAACCAAGCATGCATATATGAATCAAAATACCAATAGGAATACTTGAAACAAAATATTATAATCTCAAATAATCCAGATCTGAACAAGTCAACAATTCTTGGTCATAATGCCCAAATACAAAATAAATCCAAGTAACATATATAATTATTCAAGATAAGCAACAAGAAAATAATAATAATAATAATAGCAAGAACTCCAACATCTAGAAACTCATATCACCAACTCCATCGGGCTATTGATCTCCAAAACCTGCAATTTAGCAAATTGCAGGAAAAGAAAAAGAAAACAAAACTCCCGTCAATACAAGTTACGGGCCGCTTGTAGTGCAGGATACAAGTACATGGAAAAGATGATAAATCTAAACACAATAGAAACAAACATAGCATGGAATAGGCATATTAACAGAAATATAATATCTAACATGAATCAGGAAAACAAATCAGATAGCATGGTATACTAACAGATACAGATAACATGTGTCAAGTGTCAAGTGGTATGCAAACAGATATACAGATGATAGTGTCAGATGATAGTCATACAGATAACAGATAATCATATAACAAATGTCAGATAACAGATACAGATAACAAATAACAGATGTCATGTTCTCATAAGTCTTGTGTTTATTACTATCTAGGTAGCACTTCATGCGTCCCAGGTTTTTACTGCATGGTTGCTACTTTCAAAAAAATTACGTTTAGATTTCGTAGGGGATTCTATAGATCATGTACTCGGGTATTCACAAGATTACAAAATTTGGTCGGTAACAGAAAATTAACTTGGTCGGTAAACTTGATCGGTAACTTGGTCGGTAACTTGATCGGTAACTTAGTCGATAAACTTGATCGGTAACTTGGTTGGTAAACTTGTCACACCAGAAACACGAGTCCCCTTTCGAGTACAGGCTCCTATATTGTCCACTACTAGATCTTTCCCACAAACCCCGGCTTGGTTATTTTGTTATTATTATCAGACAGACATGTGTGTGCAAAAAATAGAGTGAGAATAGCATGGTATAAACAATTAACAGGTTCAGGGTGACAGAAGAACATATACAGACTAAAGATAACACATAAAAGAACAGAACAACGAAAATTCCAGTTCAGGACAGCAAGATAGTACTGCACTAAAACTGGAATTTTCGTTGCTACAAACAAGCAAATCTGAATCCGTCAGAAAATATGAGAAGTAGACTTCCCACCAAATTCAGGGAATATATATAAGTCATATAGTATTTCACAAAAATAAGTCTCAGAACAGGTTTGAATCCAGAAAATGTGTTCAGCCAGAAATCAGAAGATTGTATTCAAAGTCAGGAAAAAATCATGAAAACTTATTAATTTAATCCATGAAAAATCTGGGGTATTCCCCTATATGTGCAACATCAGAATATAAAGTTTCATAATTTTTCAATATAAATAGTTTAGTCAACAAAAATCAGAAAACATCAAGATGTAATAATTTTGTAAATCTGGAATTATAATCACTGAAGTACGAAAACAGCAATATCTCACAAACCATAAATCAAAATCCAAATCCGCCAAAAGGGTGATAAAATAAACACAGTAGGTTAACTTTCATATTCACAAATATTTTACAAAGAACAAGTAGAATTTGGTCAAAAATCAGGTTCCTTACTGAATAGTATGAAAATTCTGCATGTATAGTAATAGTTTGGAAACATAAAATGGTTTGTAAAACTCATCAAATAAATCTACAAAAATTCAGGGTTCATCCCAATCAAGTCTAGTTGTATTGTACAAAATATTGGATCAAAATACTTTTAACATCGTGATAAAAATAGATTACTCTTCAGAATTCATAGAAAACAAAATCTAGAAATCTCTCTACTCCTCTGTAGTAAAATAGACATAACTCACAAATCATAAAATGAAACTAAGATCTGTCAGAAGGGTTGGAAAATAGACAGAATTCTATACAGTTCATGTTCACAAATAAAATTCATATACTGACCTTAATAGGGTCTAAAATACTGAACAAAAATAGGGAATCGACAAAACAGAAAATATCCTTCATGCACAAAATCAACTAGTTCACACGAAACTCATCCTAATTAAAACCAAACATGAAATAGGGTGTACTAGATGTCCAAGCAACATGGTATAGGATATTTCACAAGTCCACGCCAAGTTATAGCACGAATAACACATCAAGCACACGAAGCAATGCATATATACATCCAAAAGTGGTCATCCCTAGTTGTTTCATGTCATGTATGTCGTGAGGCAACTATCGTCGAATCAACACAATAGAGACAATATATAACAGAGAATTCACACACGAATTGTCTCTAGAACCCAACTATACTGCAGGTAATATTTAGTATTTGTATTACACAAAGAAAAGAATACAAGTTACTTGCCTAAGAGATGACGACGGAAACGACAAAGCAAGAGCAAGAACAATGGGAACGGATTCTCGGGGTACGAACACAACACCAACGATCACGAACGAGATGATCACGAACAAGATGAACAACCGATTGCGAACAAGATGAAGAAGATCGAGATCACGAACACAATCCAACGACTGAGATCAAAGGAAGTTGATGATCATCATGATCGTGATGAACAAGAGGAGATCGGATGGCCTATAATCAAGATGATCCAAACCAACCTAGAAAACAATGGCTGGCTCGACGGGTGGGCAGGAGGTGCGGCGAGGAGACATCGACACACTGCGGAACGACGGTGGACATGGAGCGAGACGATTAGGGTTGCCGGCGTCGGGAGGCCGAGGGCTGCTGCTGGCTTGGCTGTCGACGACAGGAGGTCGTAAGGGTGTGCTGGCATTGGCTAGGGATGCAGCATAGTGGTGAGGGAGGGTGCTGAGACTAGCTGATGGTGGCTGTTGACGCTGGCAGTCGTGGCTGCTGGCGACACAAGGGAAAGGAGGGAAAAGTTTGGGAGAGTATGAGAACGGGGAAGACGAAGCGGTTAGGGTAGATGAAGAGGTGGGGAAATAATGGGTTACAATACATTATGCAATTAGAGACATTAGATGAACGATTGTAACAATAGAGGAACAGTAGGATGATCAATTTGGATAGGATAATTAGAATGATGACAATAAGACATTAGGATCATGCAATGCAAAATATACACTTCAATTCATGAAATACAATGATATATATATATAATTATATTAAAAAAACTGGAAAATGAATTTCTGGACAGCAAGAGGTCACTGTACAAAAATCTGTTTTACCACTGCTACAGAAAACGAAAACTGAAACCATAAGAAATTATGGAAACTAGACTTGCACATGATTCCAATGCATATTTACAATACAAAATCCGACAACAGTAGCTAGGTCAAACACATCATTCTTTACAGATTATATGTTTAGGCAGAAAATCGAAATCATGTTGTTCTATCTTTAGAATCAGCGAACACTCAATTATAAAATCATCAAAAATATTTTTTTGACTCCTAAACATGTTAACTAACATTCTGAAAATTATCAAAGCATTACTCTAACATTAAATTAGATTTTTAATAGTTTAAACATGAAAACATACATGAAACTGAAATTTGGGAAATAAAACACGGCAGTGGTAAAATTATCTTAACTTTTGCAATACAACACGGAATTTACTGATCTTAGATGTTCTGGAAACTAGGGACATAGGAATACTACTTTTATTCAGAAAGTTATTTATTTTGAGGACAATTACTGGGTCGAAAACGACAGACAAAATCCAGACAGCAAGTAACATACAGATTTTCCCTATTTTTCATTAAATAAATCGATTAAACATGATGGGTATCAACTTTATAGTCGATAGATCTTATAATCAGCATGAGGGGTGTAATAGCATGGTAAATACAATTTTAAAAAAACACACACACATACGCTATTTTAACATCAATCAGCTTCAATTAATCAATCAAACATACAACCTAGCAATTATTTCTACAGTAGATTAATTGTGTTGTGATTATATGAATAACTTTATTATGAATACTACATCAGTGCATGAAAGATTCAATCTTTAGAGTCGATAAAGGCACGAAGTCGAGAATATTTGGGTTAGCTCGTGTAAACCCTTAATATACTCAACGAAAAGAGAAGAACAATATACGATATGATGAACAATTGGATCTACTTGCAAGAATTTCAATAAAACTTGAATTTGATACAAGATTCAATTCAAAAGGAAAAGTGACTTGCCTTATTGATGATAAATTTGAATACCAAGAATAACAGGATGAGAATCCCGGAGCAACAAACCCACGAACTCACGAAATAATACATGCACACTACGTGCAAAAGAACAAAGCAACAAAGAGAGAGAGAGAGCAACCACAACAAGAGCAATGAGCAAGGGGGGACTGGTGTCGAGCGGCGGCGTCGTTGGCATTGATGGCGTCGCTGGCCGACGTGTGATCGACTGGGCATCGGGGGGTGGCGCTTTCGTCCAGGAATAGAGGAGTAAGGGGGCAGAGGGCGTCGGGGGCGTTCGGATCTAGGCGTCGATGGGAAGGGAAGCAGCGAGAGAAGGGGTTGCGACTGAGGAGGCTACGACGGCTCAACTGGGCTGGGTTATCGATTGGATGAGGCGTCGATAGCTGAGGTGGTCGACTAGAGCGAACAGAGAGGTGGCAAGATCGACGGGGGTCGTCGGAGAGGGGTGTTGATCGGGGAGAGAGAAAGAGGAGAGAGGAGAGAGAGATGACGGCTAGGTTTAGGTTGTATTTTGTGTTTTTAGGGTTTGTATTAGGGTTGTATTTATAGAATACAATTAGATTGTTGGGTTAATGTGCTAGGATCCAATAATAATGGGTTTGGGTTTAGAAATAATTGCAATTGGATTTTGGGTTCAATAAGAGATGGATTTAAAGACAATAGGGTTCAAATAAAATACTCACAATCAAATAGAAATAGGATTAACAAGAAAATAGTCCAACAAGAAGAAAAAATAACACTTCATGAACAAGATTTAAACCCAAATAGATAAATAAATAATACAAATGTAAATAATTTAAATAAGGCTTGAATTTTTTTTTGAATTCACCAAGAAAATAGATCAAAATAACTCGATAGATGAATTTTAATAAATAATCAAGAAATTACAATTAATAATTGTAATCATAATAATAATAAAAATTATATAACAAAATAGTATTCTGGTTTAACGATAATATAAAAATAATCCAATAGTAATAATATATTTGATTTAGGCTCAAAATAAATAGCCGATCAATAAGAAATAGAAAGTAAGATAAAAATACACCATTATTTGAAATGAATAAAAATTTGATTAGAAAACACTTTAATAAAAGATCCGAAACGAATTTAGCACAAAATAAATTTATAAAAATCAACCTATAGAAAATACACGGAAAATACTTATTAGCGGGAATGAGGGTTATAGATATAGTAGACTCTTTTTATGAAACTAATAAATCTATCTTTTGAATCGAATTGGGATTTATAATTGAAATATGGATGAATGTGAAAAGGGTTTATTTAATCGAAGAAACTTTGTAGCTTATTAAAGTGAATTGTTGGTTCTGTGATCAACCAAGAAGTGTTTACTTCATAGTTGACAAATAATAATGAATGTAAGGATTGATTGAGATGTGAATAAATGAAATTGAAAATATGAATTATAAGGGTATGTGTACCCCATAATGTTGAACATAAAAAAATGTTGATTCTAGAGGCTTAGTGAGACCCAGTTACTGGCAAATGTCGAAAATGAATAATTGATTTGAGAAGTGGCCAATATGAGCTGTCGTTCTCGGTATTTTTGATTAAGACGGGTAGGAGGGTAAGCTAGCTCTAGGTAGTATTATTTATTCATGTTTAAACTTAAGGATTAGGCATTAAGTGGAGATGTAATAAAACTTGGGCAAACGTAAGTGGGTTACCTCTATATAGTCTGATGGTGGACTCCAGGACTATAGACTCAGCTTGATGGTGGAATCCGGAACTGTGGTTGCTTGTGATAGAAACGAGCCTTAATTAAATTTGGGGCTATGATTGATTTGACGGTGGACTCCAAAATCATGAATAGTCGGGCAGATAGGAGGTCGTTCTCCAGTGTATATGCGTATACTGGGGCTAGAGGGACACTTGCAGGATGTTTGCACAATGAGAATTTCCGTATAAGCGTGACGGTGGACTCTAGGGCTGGAATCTGTACTCGTACAATGTCTAAAACTTGATTTGTTACCGAGTAGTTTTTTATGGCGAGGGATCAAACCCTTTAATGCGGAGTATGTAGGTGCTTGCCCTCTGACCTATGTAGGATGAGGTGCTTAGAATCTGAACAAGTATGCATTAGTGTCATTGTAGTATAACTTCTGCATTAGGCATTATAATATATCTTAAGCTAATAGTACTACCCCCTACCTCCTTTCTCTATTTTGAAATAGAGAAATGAGAGCAAAAGTAGGAGTTCAAACTTATTTTACCACGTGCAGACCACACATTTAACTTAATAAAACAAAATTAAAAGAAAATACAAAACACAAAAAAACCCTTCCTCTTCCCAAATCCCCCCAACCCATCCAAGCCCAAAACCCACTTGTCTTCGTTCGCCGTTCGCAATCTGCCCTAATCCAAACCGTCACCGTTCACCGTCCACCAGTCCACCCAAATGCAAGTCGTCCCCGTTCACCTATCCTCGCCGTCGTCTCTAGCCCAAAACCCAGCCATAATCATTCGTCGTTCGCCAGTCAACCCAAATCCATGCATTAGCCGTGTGCCAGACCCCAAATCCTCGTCGAGATTAATGTATTCAGGATGTTGTAAAATCATCTCTTATTTTGGATTATATATGTATTATTTTTTAGAATATTGAGAATATGAGATTAAGGTATTGATCAAGTTGTAACATTCTCTCTTACTTTGGATTGTATATATAGTATAATTATTTGGTATAGATATAAAAATATTTGATAAATCTAAGAGTAATGTTTAAAGATCCTTTGGTTTATTATGTGCGGCTTAGTCTTCCCATGTTAAATTCTTCAATCTTATCTCCATTTACTATATGTGCTCATCCTGTTTGATAAAATGCATGAATGAACTGAAATATGTTAGTTGTAGGAGCCTGATGTGGGGTGAGGCATATGGAACTCAAGTGGATGGGTTTTAATTTTGAATTTGATTAGGTATTTATACACCAATCTTCGAAATATAGGGTTCACTAAGATGCTTATAGATGTGGGAAGGTTCAAATTTGGGTTCGGGATTATCTTGATTACAATTATTTTCTCATTTGTGGGGCACATGAGGTGTTTGTTAAAATGCTCAAAAGACCTTTATAATATTTGACACTATTTTGATTCAATTTAGTCATTCAAATTACATTCTTTCTGGTGCTGTCTTGCCAACGGATTTTGGATGGCTAACGAATGTGGATATAGAAAGTAAAAGTCTACTACTTAGTAATTACGTTTTTTGTGTTTGATGGTTTTCTCTGTAGTATATCTTTTGATTCATGCTCCAATTTTATGGCGAACATCTATTGCCATTATATAGGCGTGCACATCTTCTATTATTTTGGATTGTATATATAGTATAATTATTTGCTAAAGATATGAAAATATTTGATTAATCTAAGAGTAATCTCTAAAGATCCTTTGGTTTATTATGTACAGCTTCGTCTTCCCATGTTAAATTCTTCAATCTTATCTCCATTTACTATATGCACTCATCCTGTATGATAAAATGCATGAATGAACTGAAATATGTTAGTTGTAAGAGCGCGCTGGGTGGTGGGGGCATATGGAACTCAAGTGGATGGGTTTTAATTTTGAATTTGATTAGGGATTTATACACCAATCTTCGAAATATAGGGTTCAGTAAGATGCTTATAGATTTGGGACGGTTCAAATTTGGGTTCTGGATTGTCTTCATTACAATTATTTTCTCATTTGTGGTGCATACGAGGTGTTTGTGAAAATGCTCAAAAGACCTTTATAATTATTTGGCACTATTTTGATTCAATTTAGTCATTCAAATTACCTTCTTTCAGGTGTTGTCTTGCCGATGGATTTTGGATGGCTGACGAATGTGGATATAGAAGGTAAAAGTCTACTACTTAGCAATTACGTTTTTTTTGTGTTTGATGGTTTCCTCTGTAGTGTTTTCTCAATGCTAATGAACTTTGTCCTATACTATATCTTTTGATCCATACTCCAGTTTTATGGCGAGCATCTATTGCCATTATGTAGGCGTGCAGAAAGGGGTTGCTTCATCATGCGCATCGTATTAAAAGGATTGATGTAAGTTTCTTAAGCTCAAAACAATACATATGTTTATACTTTTTCTGACTAGCATTAGCACCTAACCAAGTTTATTGGGGGTGTTTCCGAAAAGAAAACATATATCTTGATTAAAGTTGCTTTACTGTTTTACTTCAATTTTGATTAAAGTTGCTTTCTTTTACTGCAATCTCAGTAATTTTTCTACTCGACATTGATCTATGGTACAATTACTGTATTGTATTCTTATTTGATAAACAATGAAGATATATATAATTGTCAGATCAAATATTGTTAAAATAAATTATTTTTAAAAATTATGCATACTATTATATATATTATACTATTAGGAGAGAGAGAGTCCTTCCTCTATTAAAATAGAGCAAGGAGAAGAAGAGTAAAAAACTAGTACGTGCTAACACATGAGAAAAAAAGAAGACGAAACAAACACGTACTAACACGTGTAGTCAATTTACAAAATGAAATAAAATAAAATAATAATAAAAACAACCACTCACCTTCTGATGTTGATTATGTTTCATTTAAGGGGGAATGGTTTAAGATGGAAGACTTGATTTGAGAGGGTAGATAGTTGAGAAGCACACTATGGAGAATGAGATGGCAGAGTACATCAAGGAGGAGTCCAAGAAGAACCACATCCCCACCTATTACTGCATCGTAAGCTCAACTTCGGTAATTATTCGGCTTTTTTTCTTTACTTTGGAAATATAGAATGATGTTGGTTGATTTGAAAATGTGAATTAATTTGTAGATTTGTCATTTTTTGATTATATTGTGATCAAAATAGTTAAGGGACATCTCTAAATTTAGGAATCGAAATAGTTAAGGGGAATCTCTAAATTGTAAGCTCAACTTCGGTAATTATTCGAATTTCTTTTTCTTTGCTTTAGAAATATAGAATGATGTTGGTTGGTTTGAAAATGTGAATTTGTTAATTTGTAGATTTTTCATTTTTTTATTATGTTGTGATTGAAATAGTTAAGGGGCATCTCTAAATTTAGGAATCTAGGATTTAACTATGTCTTAGTGTTGTGTCGGTGTTGAATAGGGTCTCCTCCGTCCTTTTATGGCTTTTATGTTTTTTTTTAAGAACTAAAGTTACTGTGCATGTACATGATAATAAAAAAATATGAACTAATGAAATCTCCCTTAATGATTTCAAAGAATATGACCGAAATAGATAAAAATATCATTATTTGGGTTTTCCAGACAAGAGTAGCACATGTTATTAAATAAGATAAACTAAAGAAAAAAAGACACAGTGCATATCATCATTGTATTGTTTAAGTTCCATATAATTTTACGAGTCTGTTAAAAGTATCTTAATCTGTGCAATTTGGATAGGGTAACACTAGTTAAGTCATATCATATACTGACATGTTTAGGATAGTCACTCTTTACACTTTTATATGCATTCAAGTGTGTGATTGTTAAATTAAGAGAATCATTATATTACGGCATAGTGAGGATCGTTGTTTTATAATATTGCGTCGGTTGTAAGCAACTGACGTGCCTACAGGTTTTCAGTGCGGGGCTTGGATTGGATTTGGTAAGGACTTAAAGACGGTTGATGATAACGATTATATTCATGATTAAAGCTGCTGATATTAGAGTTGTATTTCATATTGTATTTTATTTAACTTCCGCTGTAACTCTGTAATAAACAATGTGTATAAATAAAAAGTTTTAATTTCCTTGTAAAATTGTACGTAATGAAGCAAAAGATCCTGTTGTACTACGAATTACATGTAAATGGAATTCTGGGTGTTACAATTACTATATATTTTATAATATACTAGATTTTCCAATGGGCACGTGCCTACGGCACGTATTCAGAACTATACAACATATGAAAATCCTTGTAAACAGTAAAACAACAATTATGAAGCTCAAGTTTGAATAGTATGACAATAATTAGTGGTAAATAAAAGTCCATGTTTTCATTAGTATATGTTGAAAAATAGGTATAAACCGGGGTGTAAAATCCAACTTCTTAGAATTTTGAGGGTGGAAAATGATAAAATTTAACTGTTAAGGAGATATTTGCTATTTTCAATGTAATATGAGCAATAAAAAACATAAAAAAACTGAAAATTTACAAATCTAAAATCTGAAAATCTAAATTTCCAAGTAAATGGAGAGAGAATGAGAGAGAGAGCATGAGAGGGAGAGAAAGAGAGGAATAGGAAAAAGTGAAGAGAGAAGAGAGAAATAGTAATAAAGTAACGAGTTTTTTTTTTTTTTTTCGGGGGGGGGGGGGGGGGGTTTGGTTTGGGGGGAGAACTTTTGGGGGGAAAATATATTTTGGGATGGTGAATTTGAACCATTGATTTTATTTCAATTGAAGGGGGGAACCACTTGATAGCTTTTTTTTAAATTGTCTTGTGTTTTATTATATAGATGTTTATTATGTCAACCTACTACATTACATATTTATTTTCTCATTCACATTCGTATTTAAGCTTATGCATGTACTTCATTCCCTTTTTTTTCTATTAACTTTTGTAAGTCATTTTCATTACTACTAATTTATACTATTTATGTTTGATATTTATAATCTATACATCTTTTTTTAACATTCGATCGTTATAATTTTCTACTTCATCTCCTACTTTTACATCAATTTTTATATCACAGATTTCAAAACGTGACATCATACTTTATTAAGCATTCAATATCCAAGTACATATGGAAGATTACATCATTCCATTCACCATTTTCTTTGCAACCAGATGTAGAGAGGGAAAATATGCAACTAGACGTCAATGGAGGCAAATTTGCAACTGGATGTCAGGGAGGCAAAATATGCAACCGAATTTACAGACGACAAATTGCAACCTGATGTCGTGGAGGCAAATCTGCAACTTGATGTCAATGAGACAAGCCTGCAGCTAGACATCAATGAGGCGAACCCACAAAAAAAGAGATTTTTCTATTTTAATAACCCCCACTTTTAGTTTTATATATATTACTACCACTATTCCATTCTTTTATACTAATTTATACTATTTTATAATGTTTTAAAACTTAGCCTATACTGCTTCAACTTTATTATTTATAATACAGTTATACTTATATACACATTTAATTAATTACCTTATTACTTATACTTGTTTCTATATCTATCCTATATGAGTTATTTTAATTTTCATTATAAATTATTACGGCTTACTATTGACTATTTTGCTATCTTCTTATTATTATTTTGTATATATACTTTATCTTTATATATGTTAGCATTCTTGTATTTTTATACCACTTCACCTTATTTTTATTTTATTGCTAACTCATCTTATATTCGGTGGCTACTCATGTAATATGGCTTTTATTATTTATACTGTTATTTACTACTTACATTTTATTTCAATGAAATATATTATTTCAATAATGTCTTGTTACTTTTACTTTTGTTTTCTCCGATTGCTTATGGTTTATAGTATTATTGTCTCTTCATACAATTTTTATGCTTATTTGCGTGCAAAATATTATATATGGATTTCCTGTTACATTTGACAATTCATAAATAATTTGATATATACTAATAATTATTCTATAAAATTAATATGTACTTTTACAAATGAAAGTTTTACGATATACACCTCATTATAATTTTTATTATTATACTTATATTATATTGTTTATTTTTTCAACAGAAATTTAACTCATATATTTTCAGATTTTTATCCAACGTTATTCAATTAAATTGCTAATTCCATTTTTATCTCGTAATATATAGTACTAGTTCAGTTTGCGATTTTAATCATTCTACCGCTTATTATTTTAAAAGAATTTGCTTCCTAAGCCTATTAATAATTTATTAAAATATCTATTTGACTTTGCTTCTCTTTATTCTTTCCAATTTCTTTCATTATTGATAACATAATTTTTATTTTATTTATACTATATTATCTAATGATTCATCTAATATTATTTTGTAAGAAAATTTCTTTCAATCTATATTACCTTTCATGGTTCCGTTTCTTTTCTACTATTTTTCTAGTTTTTCTTGTTTTGTTCTCATTAAAGTTTGATACTCATAGTTTCCTTATATAACTTTACTTTGTATTCCACATTACATACTATATTTCTTTTCTTGGTATTGGTAGTATTTCTATTTACAATAATAATTTTTTTTGGTGTATACAAGATACAACTTTTACCATAGTAACTTCTAAGCACAGAACTGTTCTAAGGGGGGAGACTGTAACACCCCGCAAAATTGAGTTATGACAATTTTGCTTACGGGTGTTACGCATATACATTTTGTACTGTTACGAGTAATATCCGTAACGTATTTTAATATAAATGTCCTATGTATTTCTGCATTTCAATTATTTATACATTTTTTGTCTTCTAAAAATTTATTTTTATCCTATTTTGAGCCAACTTAAACATTATTTTAAGTTGTGTTTTTACGTGCATTGCACGTGCTTCCAATACACGTGTCAATTGCGTATATTCTACCGTTACGTGTAATATTATAAAATTTTCTACGTGTTCAATTATTTATTTTATAACTTGTTCGAATTCGTTTCATAAAATGAAATTTATTTTTCTTCTATTTTGACTCAAATATTTTTTTCACGTTCGGTACGCGTGTTTTCTATGCACGCGTTGATTATATTATTGTATACATATATAGAATTAATGAAACATATTTTACATATTTTTTATTTTGATTGTTATAGACATTTTTCGTGTTCTCGAATTTAGTTTATACATGAATATTTATTAGCACGTGCTTTACACGTGTTTCTTTTTATACACGTGTAAATTGTGTTATTTTATTGCAATGTTGTGCACTAAAAGTTTTACTAGGCTAATTATACTAAATTTAATATGATTATTTATTAAAAATAAAAATTTTAAATGGAATAAAATAATAAAGTGAAAATAAAATGAGAAAGTGTACAAAACACATGCACACGTGCACACATGCAATGTGCACTCTTTAAAAAATGGCTGCATATAGGAGAGAATGAGGGTGAGTGGGTTTGTGAGTGGTGTGAGTGAGTGGGTGTTTGGGTGTGTGAGTGGGTTAGTGGGTGGTTAATTGCTAAAACTACTCCCTAATTTATCATATAAATACCCCCTATCCTAACCCCAAATGAACACAAAAATAAATCAAACAAAAGAGAGACTCAAGAGAGGGGACTTGCTTCTTCTTCTTCTTCTTGTTTTTTTTTGCTTTCGGGGTTGGCATAGAGGCATGCGGGTTGTGCTTATGGAGTCTTTTGGAGAATTTGCTAAGGGGTTCAACTATTAGAAGGATTTTTTTAGGTGTGTGTTTCTCCAACTTTCTAATATAATTTTATTAGTAGAATGCTAGATTGTAGAATATATATGTGTGAATTTTAGATTCATGATAACTTATATAGATTGAGTATTCATGTTTAGATTATATGTTGTTAATTAAAGGTGTGAAATTATGATATGATTGATTTGGGGGCATTTTTATAAATTTCTGTTTTAAGTTCTAGTTGCACTTCAGAAAATTATATCTATTAAAATAGATGGAATCTACAGCTAAAACTTTAAGATGAGCACCCCATATATGTTAAGAACATTTTCTTAAAATTTCATCATATTTGGATGTCGTTTACTATTTAATAAAATCCAAACTTAGGACTGATTGGCAGTTTGGCTAGTTCCTTGAAATTTACTTACATTTTGGATTTTGATCATTTTGGCATCTTATATGCAGTATTTTGAGAAAGGTCAAAACTAAGAAGTTGAAGTAGACTCGTTAAAATTTCTTTGGAGTCTAAGAAATCAATTTTCCATGAAGAATAGAATTTATATTGAATTTAACAATAATGAACAATTGGAGTCTGTATAACAATTCGACCCGACTGTAGATTTCGAAAAATTTAGGGTTATAGATACAATATTTTGGAGAAACTTATAACTACAAAGTTATAGTAGACTTGTATACCTTTAATTTGATCTAAAGAACACAAAGTTTCAAGAAGTATAGAATTTTCTGTGATTTTTACAAATAGCATTAGCTTCAGTTTTCGGATTTTGAACCTATTGTTTGCAAAATGAATTTAGATATTTTTAACTACAAAGTTGTAGTAAACTCATTTATGTTTCCTATGAAACTAAGAAATCTATTTTTGGAGTAGTATTGGAGTCTATATGATTTTTGCAATACCATTGGGTTGTTCTCTCAAGTTAATCATTCAAATAGTGGATTATATATATGTTGTTACCTTGAATCGAAGTTGATAAAGAAATAGTTTTGGATTATTGGTTAGTGCATGTGTCTTAGGATCTTTGAGATTGTCGGTTCGAGTCTTGGTGAGCTCGAATTTGGTAGTATTTACTGTTTTTGAGTATATTGGAAACATAGATTGATTTTTTTTGTAAACACTTTGATGGTAATTTGTACAAACATTCTTGGGTTAATTTCCCCACTTAGATAAAGGATTAAACACATATTTGGTAATTAGATTTGATGAATTTGAATAGAGATGATTTTAAAGGATATTGGAATTTTGGAGAATTAATATTTGATGAAAATTAGTACAATTGATCCCAGGTTAGAATAAATGATTTTAGTACAGGTTTTGGAGAATTGAATTGAAATATTAGAACAAGATGATTTTGATTGAATTGAGACTATTGAAGTCCTATTATAACATTTTTGAAAATTTTGTATAGTTATTTGAGGATAACTAGTTGAATGAAATTTATATTGATTGAGAAATGAATTTTATCCTAGAATTTGTGTAAAATGATTAATATGACAAATTAAGAAATAAACAAAGACTGTATTTTGGAAAATAAGCGTACTATATTTGGAAGGGTTTTATCGAGTCAAATTGATCTTGAGATGTGTTGGGCAATTTAAAGAGAATGAATGAAAGAATTAAATGAATTGTAATGAACGAGAAATTTTTATGAAGAGATTAAGATTAACCTAGAGGATCTCTATGTTGAGATGGATGATTTCTAGGAGCTGAGCGAGGCCCGTAATGTGCGATAATTTTGATAAATTAAATTTTGTGAATTGGTCAACATGGACCTAAAATGCTGTTGAGCAAGTTTATGTCCGGCAGGGTAGGCTAGTTCTAGACCATGATAACTAAAAATTGAATTAAGGACATGCACTAGAAAGGAATATGTAATAAAACTTAGGCAAACGTAAGTGATGTGTTTCTATATAGTCGGGCGGTGGATTTCGGGACTATAGACTCAGTCGGGCGGTTGATTTCAGGGACTATAGACTCAGTTGGGAGGTGGATTCCAGTACTGTGGTTGCTTACAGTGCGAGACGAGCCTTAATTAAATTCGGGATTATGATTGATCTGATGGTGGATTCCGGGATCATGAATAGTTGGGCAGATAAGAGGCATATCTCTGAAATATTTCGGGGCTAGAGCGACACTTGCTGGATGTTCGCACGACGAGGATTCTGTATAGTCGGGCGGTGGATTCCGGGACTGAAATCCGTACTCTTGGAATGTCTAATGAAGAGTACATTAAGGGCTTGCCCTCGGACCTATGTAGTATGTGATGCATAGAATCCGAACAAGTATGCATTAGTGCATTGTAAGTGTAAATATCTACATTAGACATCAGGTTCATATCATACACTGACATGTTTAGGATAGTCACTTCTCACATTTTGTTTCGCATTCAAGTTTGTGTTTGCTAAAATAGAAGAATCTTTGTATTATAGCAATGTGTAAGTTTTATGCAAATGACGTGCCCACAGTTTCCTAGTTGCAGGATTGGTCTTGGCATGGATTTGAAGTCACTGTGAGAGACGTCATAAGATTTAAGAGCTTTCATTGTCATATATATACTGTACTGATTTATTTCTGCTGTGCTAATGTAAAGAACGATGTTGTAAATGAAAAAGGTTTTAAATTTCTTATATTTTTGTACAAAGTTCAAGTAAAAGATCTTGTTTATGCTAAGAATTACATATGTTTGGAATTCGGGGCATTACACTAATAGGCCTTCAACTGATAGGGAAGCCCAAAAGACAGAGAGTCTAACGGTCAAGAAGACCAACCGACAAACCTCGTTGACTGGTCAATGGGACACATGGCTCCCAGCCGAACCATCACTAACGTTCGGTGGCGCACGCCGAACAAACGTATCCCCGGTCAAAAATGAAGCAAAATTGTTAATGGATCAACGGTCAATGGAACACGTGTTGTGTTGCCGAAGCTTCGAAGTAGCTCGGATCCACGTGCCGAACAAACATGTCCCCGTTCGAAAAAATGGAGCAAAAATTGTTAACCAGTCAATAGTCAACAGTTAACGGCACACGTGATACCCAGCCAAACCATCACTAACGTTGGGGGGCGCCCGCTGAAAAAACATGCCCCCGAACAAAAATGTGGGAAAATCGTTGACCTGTCAACAGTCAACGGTCAACGGGACACGTGTCGCGCTGCCGAAGCGTCGAAGTAGCACGGATCCATGCACCGAACAAACATAACCCCGAACAAAAAAATGAGGGAAACCACTTGACCAGTCAACATTCAACGGGACATGTGTCACACTACCAAAGCATCGAAGCAGCTCGGATCCGCGTGCCGAACAAACATGCCCACGATAAAAAATAAGCAAAACTGTTGACCGGTCAACGGTCAACGAGGCATGTGTCGCGCTGCCAAAGCATCGAAGTAGCTCGGATCGATGCACCGAACAAACAAGCCCACGATAAAAAATGAAGCAAAACCGTTGAACGGTCACTGGTCACTGGTCATCGGTCAACAGGGCATGTGTCGTGATGCCGAAGCATCGAAGTAGCTCAGATCCACGCACCGAACAAATGTGTCCCCGATCGAAGTTGGAGCAAAGTCCCGTTGACTGGTCAACGGTAAACGAGACACGTGTCGACCTGTCGAGGCATCAAAGTAATTCGGCACATCTCTCCTAGTAAACGTGGCCCCAATCTAAAAATGGGCATTTAGCGTTGATTGGTGCAACACCCTAGATTTTTAAATAATGTTTTTGAGATTAATAAATGAATTAAAGTGATTTTTGGTGATTTGATATACATTTTTCTGAAATTTACCTTTTTTGCCCGTGCAAAACACGTGCAAATATTTTCTTAGGAAAATCAAAGTTAGAAATTATTTTGGGGAAACCTAATATTTATTAGTAGGTATTATTTATGAATTTTCTGGATTTTTATGATATTTATTTGGCATGTTTGCAAATATTACAAAAAGATGGGCTTTTTTGTGCAAAATTACCACTTGGAGTAAAAACTCCATAATTTCGGTTTTCTGGGCTGAGCATGATGGCTAGCCAACTCAGAGGTAAAGATTTTAAATTTTGTTCTAATAGATTTGGGTTATTTCGCAAATTTGTTATGGAATGGTCTTCTTTGCATAATTGCCACTTTGAGGCAAAAATTACAAGATTTATTTTTCTGTTTTGAAACTGATGCCGGCCAGATCTGGGGAGGTTACTTTTGATTGTAATCTCAACTAAATTGGTTAATCTACTTACCTAGTATAAAGGATCTATATATGTAAAGATATATTCTAAAGGAATATTTTGTAAGATCTTCTCAAAAATCCTAATACCCAGATTTCGCCCTATATAGTGGCTGTTGCACCCGTCTCTTTGCTGCACAAAACAAAATTCTATTTTAATTATTGATTTCTTGGAGTTTCGAAACGAGGATCTTGAATTTTTGAGAAAGGATGAATTTTTTCTTATTCTTTATTATTTCGGTTGATTCTTTATTGAAGTGAGTGACATATGTTTGATTTCTTGTTGTTCTATGCATGCTGTATATGATGATTTTTCTAGTAGAATGCATGATAGATGATTGTATGATGATATAATGAATTTATTGGTGGATGGATGATTAAAGATAGAACTTTTCATGAAAACTATGCAATTGATGAATAAAATCCTACATAGATGACTCAAGAAAGTTAAGAACTTAGTAGAACTCCTGAATATGTTGTTTCTCATAACACCTACTTATTTGAATGTGCATGTTGAGAGTGGTACAACGTATAATGCATATAGATTGAATAAAGAGGGATACTTTACTGTTTGAATATGTGTATGATCAGTTCGAGGGTTTTCTTGATTAAAAATTGCTGTAGATGCATATGATCAAGGGAAAATTGAATTTAATTGATTGTATAATTGCAAGAGAGGTATTGAGATCAGAATATTGAGTCTTTATGCATTGGAATCTTGGGTTTTTTGTTTCGGGTCTGCTGTGCAGGCCGAAGGAGGGGAATTTTGATTTTGTGAAGTTTTCCATGGATTTTGAATTTATATTGATACAACTAGTTTTTACATGTGTTTAACAAGTTGCAACAAGGGTTTTTGAAATAAAAAGATCAAGTTTTGAAGGTTGAATAGGGTGTTGAATTTTCGGGTCTGATGGTATAGGCAGACAGTGGAATTTTTGTGCTTTTGCGAAGTTTCAAGTGGATCCTTGGTTTATATTATGACTGAGATTGAATTGAACCTTTCACTACTTATATACCACGATTATTGTTGATTTTACTGATATATATATACACATATATACCTATATATTCATAAGTTTCTGATTTGAAGAAGTTTTTGTTGAAAATTGCTCTTTTGTGGATTTGTTGAGAGTTTGATTTGATTTATAAACTCCAGTATGTTAAACAAGTTATATTTGATCATCTCAGGATTTTTATTTTACAAATTCATGCTTTTAAAAATTTTAAACTACGTATCAGTCGTAAAGTGCACAATTTTTAAAGCTGGCTGTGTATCAGCTGTCGGTCTACCGTCCTATTTCTGAACTAGGATGTCAGTCGACCGTCATTTTGGGATTTTGGATTTTCGGCATGTGCGGTCGACTGTCTCAAATTTGTACTGAGATGTTGGTCGACCGACACCTGCTGATCTTGCTGATTTGTTGAGTTTCTTGCTATTTTCTTGAACGATTATTTCTTTGAACTTATGGATTATTGAACTACTGTTTTAGATGAAGATTATGCTACGGATTACTGTATTTTACAAAGAGTTATATTTTGATTATAATAAAGTTTAACTTGTATTTCTATGACTTTTAGAAGCGAAATATATACGGATTTCAAGATATTAATGTTTTGTGATCTTTCTATAACTTCAAAATATGAATCTCAGTTATTTAATGGATTTAATGTCAGATTTCAGTTCTGAAAATTGGGAGTATTCGGATGGATTTGGATTTGTTTTGATTTTAAAGAAGTTTCTTAATATGAGCGAATTGATAATGGAACCATGGGTTTTATTGAAAGATTTGTGTTGATATTTGAGTTGTGAGACTCTAGAGGTTGAGTGGGAGCAAAGTTACCGGCAGTTGAGATTTTGTGGTTTGGCCAGTTGGGGCCTTGTTATTGATCAGGTAACCCCTGTTACTCATTTTTGTATTTTTATTTATATTTAATTTAAATTCATGGGTATTTTATTTTATTTCTGATTTTGTTGAGTTTCGTAACTTTGAATTGTATGTTGTCGTTCTCCTTGTGATTCATTTCTGTTTGATTCAGCCTTATTATTCTCATTTATGTTATTTACAAATTTGTTCTTGCCTTTGTTATTGTTTAAACCTATTTTATGGCATAATTGTCTTTTATTGGACTCTCTTCTTCCTATTGGATACTACCCAGTTAACCCAAACCCATATTGACTCTATATAACCTTCCTAATTGTACCCTAACCCTAATTACCAAAGCCTAATATTCTCTCTCTCTCCTAGCCGTCATCTACCTCCCAACCCTTCTCTCTCCTCCTCGCTGTCGTCGTCTTTGATCTCCGACGCCGGCAGACCACCCACCGCAAACCCCCCTATCCTCTTCCCCTTTTCCGCTGCTCACCCCCATGCCCCCGATCCCCTGTCCTTGACGCAGCGCGCCCCAAGCCCTCGTGCCCCAAGCCAAGCCCATTCCGTCGTTGTCATTGCCTTCTTGCCAAGGCCGACACCCATGTTGCTGTCGTCCACCCTTGCTATTGTTGCTGCTTTGTGTGCGTGTGTGTGAGAACGCGTGTACCGTCGTATTATTGTTGGTTGGATCTTGCTCTTGTTTGTGCGTTCTCTTGTTCGTTGTGCTAGTCGTTCGGGATCCGATCTGTTATTCTGTTCTTCATCTTCGTCGTCGTTTTCAGGCAAGTAGCTTGTATGTATTTTTTTATCATACAAGTTAAATACCGTAAGTAGTCTCGCAGGAAATTGTTAGTACCCTCATGATGACCATATTTTGTTAGTTGATTCCTTTCTTCATCTCTTGACCATGAGTAGTTCACAGTAGTTGACACACGTTGCATAAAAAAAATTGATTAGATAGACATCTTGATTTGTATGGTTGTTGTGACACACACCGTACGTTGTAGAAATTGCTACATGAATGCTTGTTGACTGTGCCATCTCATTTTAGACCATTAACACACATGCCATGCTGATTGAGTGAACCATATGCCATGATTTGTATGTCATCCTAGTTTGGATCGTTTGCAATTAAACTATTTAATAAAATGCATAAAAGAACTTTTGTTTCACTTCTGCCCTACTTTTGTACAAAAATTTCGACTCTATTAACATCAGTAAAAAAAATAAATTTGTGAACATGATTTGTAGTCTTTGTTTTCTAGTTTTCATAATATTTGACGGATCTGAATTCCAATTTTCGATGCATGAGTTATTGCTATTTTACTGCAGTCATATCGTATATTCTAGAATCTGAACTATATGTATTCTGTATGAAATATTATTTTAAAACTGAAACTAAAAGTAGAATTTGAACTCCATATTTTGCTGAGTATGTTTAGACATGACTGGGAACAATCCCTAAATTTTTTGGAATTAATTAATGACTTTTGTATCTCATTTCATGCTTAAGGAACCAATTGATATAATTTCAAACAGCATGTAGTCTAGTAAAAAATTATGTTTTCAACCTGATTCTATTCGTTTTTTATGAAAACTTTGTGAATATGAACTATAGCATGATTTGTGTGTTTTATCATCGTTTTGACAGATCTAGATTTCGATTTATATTTTATGAATTATCTCTGTTTTGCTACTACTGTGTCTGAATCTTCAGGATTGAGATTTTGTTGCATTACTATGTTTTCCCAATTTTATTGACTATATTATCAGTAATATAAATTCATGATATTTTATATTTTGAGACTAGATATGTTAGGGAATCTTCCAGTTTCTTCTTAGAATTAATTATGATGTTTTCAAATCCTTTTCATGCTTATAAATAAGATTTTGCATTTTCATGCTGAACATAAGTTCTGTATTAAACGCTATTTTCAACCCTGTTTCTGTGGCTAATGTATGACTTGTATCTATGCGCTGGATTTGGCAGAGAGTATAGTTTCTAGATTTTCTGACAGATCTAGATTTGCTGTTCTATAGCAACGGGAATCTCAGATTTGGTACAGTAGTGTCTTGCTGTCCAGAACTTGAAGTTTCGTTGTTTTGACCTGTTATAGGTTGTTTTTGTCATCCGTTTGTGTTCCTATTTCATCTTAGACTTATCCTTTGTTCTTTCTATGTCTTTTTCCCTGTTTGTATTCGTTCACACTTTTTACTAATAATGAAAACTAATCAAGTCAGGGTTTTTAAGGGTAAGATCTAGTAGTGGACAATATAGAAATGCGTATTCAGAAGGGAACTTGTTCCCCACTGTTTATTTTGGTACCCACTGTTTATCTCTAGATGCATGAGAGCATGATCCGTGAAACTGTTTGTTGTTGCTAGTACTGTTACTGTTAATGTTTGTCTGAATCCTATAGGTTCCACTACGAAATCTTAAAACAAAACTGTTTGATGTAGCAACCATGTGGTATAATTTGGGACGCATGAAGTGCTACCTAGATAGTAATGAACATTAGACATAAGAATAACTGTTTTCACTATCACATTCTGTTACGGTTACCGTTGAATTCACTGTTACTATTGACTTCACTGTTACTGTTATTACTACACATTTTATAGTTATCCTACTATCCCTGTTATCCGTAGACTGTCACCTTTTTTGCCTATCTCTATGTCAGTACTTCCTGTTTTGTTTTAGTTTTTCCCTTTCTTTTTTCTTGCTTGTACTTCTTGCGGCCCGGAACTTGGAACATATGAGCATTATGTTTTCCTATCTTCCTATTTTCCTTGTGATTGCTATATGAGCAGTTTTTGCTGATCAATTGCCTACTGGAGTTGGTGAGCAAAAGTTTTGAGCTGCGCTTTGAAAAATTTTGCTTAATGTTTTTTTGAACTATTTTATTCATGAACTGTATTGAGACTTGTATTGGGCTTGTAGTCCCAGGATATTTTTTTTTTTCAGATCTCGTATTTGTTTGGGATATTCATTATTGTTGTGAATAAATACTGTTGAATTATAATTCTTTATGCATACCTGGTTGAGTATATTGTTATATTTACTGTTGTGACGAGTCAGGTAGATCCGTATAGCTTATGGATGGTGAAAACTATCCGCTGGGCTTAGTAATGTACCATATTCCTGTATTCCTTTTGGGAAGCGGGGTGTGACAGATCAGTTGAGTTAAGTCTGGCATGGTACACCAACTCTAGGAGACCTGTAATTTATCAACCAAACTTAATAAGATAAGGACAGACACTAGATGGTGATATGATGAAATGAGTGCAAACATGAGTTATGGGCCTCAGTATGATCTGCGGTGTGAGATAATCCCTGAAATTATCGAGGTGTGAGTGAAATAGTCTCTGAAATTACCTGCGGTGTGGGATTGATCTCCGGAATTATCGTGGTCGAGGCGATGCTCATGGGGTATTCGTGTGATGAGGCGCCATAGCTTGCAGTGTGGGGTATTCTCGAAGATTCTCAGGTGTGAGTGAAATAGTCTCCGGAATTGTCTATGCATAGAGATTGACCTCCAGAATTATCGGGACATGGGCTAGATACTCATAGTTTATCTAAATCTCGTAGTAGTCATCGTAGTAGGATTAGTTGCATAACGAGGGATTTAACCCTAGAAAGCGGAGAACGATAAGGGCTTGCACCGGTTCTATGTAGAGTGGGGAGCATAGATCCGACAAGTATGCATTATAGAGTCTTCATACTGCATTTGTGTTTTCTTGACTTGTATTATGCATGATGTTTTCTGTTTTCTTACACTTGACACTTGGCTTAGTTTCACTTGATGTTTTCATGTTTTATTTATTGTTATTTCATTTTCCATTTGTTACTACTGTGGGAATATGTTGATTATGAAGTTATTCTTTATGCTTCATTTAAATTGTGTTTTCTTTTAATGTCACTCACACCGTTATGGCTGACCCCAGTAGTTTTGGGGATTAGGGTTATCTCTAGCCTCATGTTTTACAGGTAGGTACCATGTAGTTTTGGGGGTGGGATTGGATGCATGTCGTAGAATGATAATATGGCTTATGCAAATTGTAAAAGAATGTGTTGTAAAAGAAAGAAAATGTAATTCAAGGTATTTAGTTTTCCGCTGTGCTATGTAAAGAATTGATGTAATAAAAGTTGAAAAATTTTCTGTGTGTTGCTATGTTTACTATTGCATTTAGGTAGATGTTGGGAAATGTGCCACGTATTTCTGAGTTTATTTATTGAAAATTTGGGATGCTACAGAGTTTGGTATCAGAGCATGCTTCAATAGTAATGATATACATAATGATAAACATGGTATAAGAATAAACCTAGGTGGACATTAGAGTGTGGGTACTTAGGTGTGGACATTAGAGTGTGAGTATCACATGGAATTAAAACAAGATGAAATGGTTTGGGGTATTATTGAGATTTTGCCATAAGTTATTGATGTGAATATGAATTGTGTTGTCATGCTCTAACTTTTCCCTCATTTTACTTTATTCAGTATAATGGCAGGACGCAGAACCAGGAATGGTGGGAATGACAGTGAGGCTGAACGGTCCAATAGGGGCCGACTCGACTTGGAGAATGAGATTTCTATGGTCCATCAAACCTTGAACACATTCATTGCAGCCAACATGACTCGGAATCAGAATCAAGGGGCTAAACCAGTGCTTGTTAATGTTGATCCAATTAAGCAAGTTGAGTCCTTCAAGCGGATGAAGCCGCTTGTTTTTGAAGGGCAGTTTGATCCAAATGAGGCTGATGATTGGATTAGACAGATGGAAGTGGTCTTCGAGGTTTTGAAAACCCCCGCGGCTAATAAGGTGAAGTTGGCTACAATGCAGTTAGAGAAAGATATTGGCGTCTGGTGGCATTCAGTGAAAAGACTTTTGGGGATGAGCAGGTGACTTAGGAGTCATTACTTGGGGAGTTCAAGGATCATTTCTTTTCACTGGATGTTCAAGAAAAGAAGGCAACGGAATTCTTGAATCTAGTAAGGCAGCATGTCAGTGCGCGAATATGAGACTAAGTTCGCTCAACTGTCAAGGTATGCACCAGAACTGATAGTTGATGAAGCGAAGAAGGCCAAGAAATTCGAGCAGGGCTTGATGCCGAATTTGAGGTCGCAGATGATACCGTTGTGCATCAGAAGGTTTGATAAGCTGGTCAGGAGAGTAGCAATGTCAAAAAAAGTTATGGAACAGTTGCAGAAGAAGCAGGAGACCTGGAATAGGAACAAGAGGCCAGCGGCAATTCAGAGTGGGAAGAAGTTCCCAGCAAAGCAGGGCAAGTTCAGTAAGCCAGAGCAGAAGGCACCCGCAACTCAAGGAATGACTTGTTACTACTGTAAGGAGGCAGGTCACTTCAGGTCAGCATGTCCTAAACTGACGAAACAGACTTGTTTCCAGTGTGGGCGAGAGTGGCATAGTAAGTTATTCTGCCTGCAACTTAAGAATGATGGTGTGGATGGGAGCACATTCCAGAGGCAGGGGCGAGTGTTCGCATTAATTGAGGAGGATGTGGGTAACTTAAAAGATGTGATGCAGGGTATGCAAGAATTTTAAATTCATTTATTTGATGTATTGAATAAAGCATTGTTTAACAATAAATTGGAGATTTGAGATTTGTCTTGGTTAATGAATAAAAGCAAAAGTTTTATTTAATACTGGTTCTTCGCATACATTTGTGTCGCCCAATTTTGCTAAAGTTTTAGGTGTGGAAACTAAGGTTTTTTCAGTCAGAGTCTTGTTAGTGGCAACACCATTAGGGGAGGAATTAATTGCTGATCAATATTATGAGCATTGTGATATCGAGATTGGTTGGAGATTATTTGGCATTGATCTCATCGAACTGCATGTCTTGGGTGTGGATGTGATCATGGACATTGATTGGATGGCAATTTATGATGCCACAATTGAATGCAAGAAGAAAAAGGTATTGGTAAAGGCTTCAGGAGGTCCCGCAGTGACTTTTCAGGGGAAGAAGAAGAACCCGAAAGTGGCTGCAATGGTATCTAAGTTGATGTTTCCAGATGAAGTCAGAAGCATTCTAGTTATCAGGGATTTTCCTACGGTATTATTGGAAGATCTGCCAGGGTTACTGCCGCAACGAGATGTTGAGTTCAGTATTAATGTTCAGCCGGGAAGTGCTCCGATTTCTAAGGCTCCGTACAGGATGGCACCTGTATAGCAGGATGAAGTTAAGAAGCAGATTGAGGAATTGCTTGGTTTATCAGGCCGAGTACTTCGCCGCAGGGTGCACCATTGTTATTAGTGAAGAAGAAGGATGGGTCAATAAGGATTTGTATTGACTACCAGGAGTTCAACAGAATGACTATTCATAACAAGTATCCGCTTCCACGGATTAATGACCTGTTTGATAAGCTTCGTAGAGCAGCTATATTTTCGAAGATTGATCTACGGTCAGGGTATCATCAGGTCCGAGTTAAGGAGGAAGATGTGAGCAAAACAGCTTTCAGGACTCGTCATGGGCTCTAAGAGTTCTTGGTGATGCCATTCGGAGTGACGAATGCATCGACAGTATTTATGGACATGATGCACCGGATTTTGCGGCCGTTTATTGATTACTTCGTGGTGGTATTCATTGATGATATTTTGGTATATTCGAAGTCAGAGGAAGAGCACTCTAAACACTTGGCAGAGGTATTGAAGAAGTTACAGGAGCATAACTTGTATACCAACCTGTCGAAGTGTGAGTTTTGGAAGTTCAAGGTAGCTTTCCTTGGTCATATCCTTTCTAAGGATGGAGTGGCCACCGATCCTCAGAAGGTTGAAGCAGTGAAGAATTGGCCCAGGCCGACAACAGTGAAGGAGGTCAGCAGTTTCTTGGAATTGGCTGGGTATTACAGAAGATTCATTCAGGGCTATCCACATATCGCAGTTCCTTTGATCGGGTTGACTCGAAAGAATGTGGCATTCACTTGGACTGACAACTGTGAGTCAAGTTTCCTAGAGCTAAAGGAGAGGTTGATGACTGCACCTATCTTAGCTTTGCCGCAAGCTGGGAAGGACTATGATATCTTCAGTGATGCGTCACTCAGAGGTTTGGGGTGTGTCTTGATACAGGAAAGGAAGGTTGTTGTATATGGTTCGAGGCAGTTACGTCCGCATGAAAAGAACTATCCGATGCACGATATGGAATTGGCACCTATTATTTTTGTCTTGAAGCAGTGGAGGCATTATGTGTATGGAGAGAAGGTCAACATGTTCACCGACCACAAGAGCCTGAAGTACATTTTCCAGCAGAGGGATCTAAATCTTCGGCAGAGAAGATGGTTGGAGATGTTGGAAGACATTCGTCCTGAGATCAAGTATCATCCAAGCAAGGCGAATTTGGTGGCTGATGGACTTAGTCGAAAGAGTAGTCTGTCGAGTTTGATCACTACTCAGAGAGAGCTGGTAGCAGAGTTAGATCAGGTAGGTATTGAGATTGTACTGCAGGGTTTGGGAGCATTTTTGGCTCAATTAAGGTTGTAGCCTTCTTTGAGAGAGAAGATTATGGAGGGTCAGAAATCAGATGCAGAGGTTCAGAAGATGTTGCAGCAGGTTTCCGAAGGCAAGTTATCAGAGTTCCATGTCCAAGATGGAATTATATGGATGGGTGAGAGGTTGTGTGTACCAGAGAATGCATATTTTAGGGAGAAAATGTTGCAGGAGGCACACAACACCTTGTTGTCAGTACATCCTGGAGGCACGAAATGTACAAGAACATTAAACAACACTTTTGGTGGTCGGGTATGAAGAGAGATGTAGCAGACTTTGTGGCAAGGTGTCTGACTTGCCAACAGATCAAGTGGAGAATCAGAGGACTGGAGGTTTGTTACAGCCATTGGCCAAAGTGAGAAAATATCAGCATGGATTTCATCACTGGGTTTCCGAGGGGTCCGAAGGGCAATGACTCAATTTGGGTTATTATGGACTGTTTGACCAAGTCAGCTCACTTTCTGTCTATGAAGATTACTTGGTTGTTGGTGAAATTGGCAAAGCTGTACATTGATGAGTTTGTGAGACTTCATGGGGTTCCTGTGTCGATTGTTTCCAACAGGAATGCAAGGTTCACATCGAGGTTTTGGAAGGGTTTGCAAGCAGCCTTGGGTTACCATAGCCAATTTCAGTACTGCTTTCCATCCGCAGACCGATGGTTAGACTGAAAGGGTGAATCGGGTATGGAGGATATGCTGAGGACTTGTGTTATGGATTTTGGTGGCAGTTGGTAGAGGTACTTGGCATTGGTTGAGTTCGCCTATAACAACACTTACCATGCAAGTATCGGTATGGCTCCGTATGAAGCTCTGTACGGGAGGAAGTGCAGGACACCCGTCTGTTGGTACGAGGTTAGAGAGAGGCAGATGTTTCGGCCTGATATTGTGCAGCAGACATCGGAGAAGTTCGAGCTGATTCGTAAGAGGTTGGTCGAGACTCAGAGTCGGCAGAAGAGTTATATATATGTAGGAGTTGGATTTTCATGAAGATATAAAGTTGATATGCTATTGTTGATTTATCTAAATGTTAAAGATGTTGCAATTGTATAATTTTTCATTATTGTACTTCATTTTACCTTCCGCTATGTAAATAAATGTAAAGGACTCTGTTGTATTATAAAAAGTTTAAATTTCCTTGTAAAATTGTACGAAGTGAAGTGCAAAGATCCTGTAGAACTCCAAATTCAGCCTTATTTGGAATTCGGGGAGTTACAAGTGGCCCCCGTCAACCCTACGTGGCACTTAGTTCCATTTAACTCAAAATCATGGGAAACACGAGCCCCCTTCCTAGTACACTTAGCTATATTGTAAACTACTATGGTCTTTCCCTTAAACCCCAACTTGTTATTTATTATTATTATCAAACAGGCATGAAAGTGTGTAAAACAGGGTAGGTAAACATGAAAAAGAACAGGGAACAAGTTTAAGCTAGGTGGGAAGCATATTTGGGTGTCAAAACAAATTTAAAGTATCAAGAGTGACGAGAATTCCAATTCTGGACAGCATGATGTTGCTGCACCAAAACTGACATTTCCATTGCTACAGGAATGCAAATCTAAATCTGTCAAAGAATCTAGATACTAGACTTTCTGCCGAATCCAGCACATATAAATAAGATACATTGAAGTTGTAGCAACAGGTGTCAAAACTGCAAACTACCCAGGATTCATGTTCAGCCAGAATTTGTAAAATTGTATTTATAAATATGAAACATGTCTGAAACTTCATTAATTAATTCCAGGAAAATTAGGGAAGGTCCTCTAGTGTGTCTAGTATCAGCATGCAAAATTTCAAGTCATTATCTTACAGGTAGCATAGTTAATTTAATTGTAAAACAAAGTGACACAGCAATTTTATGCATCTGAAATTCTACGACACAACAGCAGTAAAACTGCGATAAGTCACAAACTATAACTGGAATTCAATTCTATTAAAAGGATAGTAAACTAGACATCTGGGGCTACATTTCATGTTTATAACTCAAGTCCAGATTCTGATGTTATTAGGGTCAAAACATCAAACAAAAACAGGAACAGCAACATAGTTGTTTCTTTTATATAAAAAGTGACATGAGTAGTAACTATTATGAGTCTAAATTAATGTGTAATTCAAATCAGGTTGTAATAGATATCAAATCAGCAAGTCACATTTATTTCTCAATTCAAAAGAAGTAAAATCAACACATATATCATACAACATGCATCTACAAGTCAAGGTGGTTCTTACTTTCATGTTTTCAAGTAATAAGGAGATAAAATGGATCAAACTAGTTGCGAAATGAATATGTATCAGTGAAAGATTGTGACTCTTATGATCATGGAATTGATAAGGAGTAAAATGAGATCATCAACAATAAGCCAACGGAGAGTCACAACTACTTACAGTATTTTAAAATAAAAGCTTGTACTAGAACAACGAATTTGTACAAGAAGATACTTGCCTTGTAATTGACGACGGATCTGACGGAGAGAAAGAGAATAACAGGAATAGATTCCCAGGTGATGAACCACGAACCCAAAAACATGGAATACGGAACATGCAAGCACGTGTGCTCAACGTGCAAACCAACACACAGCAAACAGCAAAACAAAAATCAGCCAATCCTCTTCATGAACAGTAAACAGCAAATCATGATCCCCTCTACTGCTGAACACCAAACACCAGTTCATCCTTCCCCTTCTTCACTTACATCGATGAAAAGGGAGACAGTGGCGGGGATCGGCGACGACTACGGTGACGGTGACTGCGACACTCATGACAAGGCGGTGAGGGTGTTGACGGTGGCACTGCGATCGAGAAGCAATGGCAGCGACCAGGGATCGGAGCTCGAGCGAAGCTCTATTTTGCACCGAAAATAGAGGAGAGCAGGACGACGGTGGTTGGGTCTATGGACGAAGACGAGGGCGGGGGAGGGGGGTACTGCGGTAAGGGATGATGACGAGGATGGTGCACAGGCGATGGGTAATGGGTTGGGTAATGGCGAGGCGATGGGTTCATGAAGAGGGTTTGATGGGTTAGCGGTGAGGTGGTGGGCACTCAACGATGGGGTTGAAGCGGTGAGGGGAATACGATGAGGTGGCAATGGAGATGGGTGTGAGGTCGAAGATGACGGCGAGGAGGTGCACAGGGTTGGCAATGGGAGACGAAGAGGCGGGAAGACGAACAGAGGAAGATGAATAGTAATAGGCAGCTGTGTAATTTGGGTTTCAACAGTAATTAGGGTTATGGTTAATTAGGTTAGGGTTATATATAGTAGGGTTGCGGGTTTTGGGTTATTGGATAACGGGTTTGAGTTGGATCCAAAAGGAGATTGAGTCAAAAATCACTATAATTAGGTAATATGAATTAGATGTGTGGAACCAGTCAATACCCCATGAAGAACAACAAATCAGAGCTGATATGAATGTAGAAAATAAAATAGATTGGGTACAAAAATTGAGTCGAAACAAAAGAAATTATTTTTATTAGAACTGGAAAAAAAATACAGAATTTTGGATTGATAAATAGAGTACAATGAAGTAAAAAATAGCAAAAAATACAAATACAGGAAACAGTGGTTACAAATTGGCGCAAGTGCATGATGTGTTCCATGTATTGATATTGAGGAAGTACGTGCCAGATCAAAGTTATCAGTTGGCAGAGGTGCCCGAGGGGCTACAACTGAACTTGAGTTACAAGGAGCATCCTGTAGAGATTATTGATCGTCGGGAGAAGGTGTTGAGGAATAAGGTGATACCGATGGTCAAGGTATTGTGGAGGAACCAGTTGTTTGAGGAAGCTACTTGGGAGCCAGAGGATCGCATGCAGAAGAATTTTCCTGAGCTCTTTGTATAAATGTATTCTTTTGGTTGAATTGTACTCTCTTGTGTAATTGCATTCTTTAAATTGTATTTCCATTTATATAATTGCTTTTTCCTTTTGCTTATATTGTTTGGTCCCTATTAGCAGTAGTTCTAAGGACAGAACTAATCTAAGAAGGGAGTGATGTAACACCCTAGATTTTTAAATAATGTTTTTGAGATTAATAAATGAATTAAAGTGATTTTTGGTGATTTAATAAATATTTTTCTGAAATTTATCTTTTTTGCATATGCAAAACACGTGCAAATATTTTCTTGGAAAACTCAAAGTTAGAAATTATTTTGGGAAATCTAATATTTATTAGTAGGTATTATTTATGAACTTTCTAGATTTTTCTGAAATTTATTTGGTATGTTTGCAAATATTACAAAAAAGATGGGCTTTTGTGCAAAATTACCACTTGGAGCAAAAACTCCAGAATTTCGGTTTTCTGGGCTGAGCATGATGGCTAGAAAACTCAGAGGTAAACAGTTTAAATTTTTTCCTAATAGATTTGGTTTATTTCGCAAATTTGTTAAAGAATGGTTTTTTTTGCAAAATTGCCACTTGGTGGCAAAAATTACAAATTTATTTTTTTGGTTTGAAACTGATGTCGGCTAGATCGGGGGAGGTTACTTTTAATTTTATTCTCAACTAAATAGGTTAATCTAGTTACCTAGTATAAATGTTCTATATATGTAAGATATATTCTAAAGGAATATTGTTAAAAATCTTCTCAAAAACCCTAATACCCAGATTTCGGCCTATATAGTGGCTTTTACAGTTGTCTCTTTGCTGCACAAAAACAAAAGTATATTTTTATTATTGATTTCTCGGAGTTTTGAAGAGAGGATCTTGGATTTTTGCGAAAGGAGGAGCTTTTTCTTATTCTTTATTATTTCGGTTGATTCTCCATTGAGGTGAGTGATATATGTTTGATTTCTTTATGTTCTATGCATGTTATATATGATGATTTGTCTAGTAGAATGCATGATAGATGATTTTATGGTGATATAATGAATTTATTGATTGATGGATGATTAAAGATAGAACTTTTCATGAAAACTATGCAATTGAAGAATAAAATCCTACATAGATGACTCAAGAATGTTAAGAACTTATTAGATCTCATGAATATGCTGTTTCTCATAACTCCTACTGATTTGAATGTGCATGTTGAGAGTGGTATAATGTATAATGCATATAGATTGAATAAAGATGGATACTTTACTGTTTGAATATGTGTATGATTTGTTTGAAGGTTTTCTTGATTAAAATTTGTTGTAGATGCATATGATCAAGGGAAAATTGAATTTAATTGGTTGTATATATGTTTGATGAATTGCAAGAGAGGTATTGAGATCAAAAGATTGAATCTTTACGCATTGGAAGCTTGGGTTTTTGGTTTCGGATTTGTTGTGCAGGCCGAAGGGGGGAAATTTTAATTTTGTTAAGTTCTCCATGGATTTTGATATTGATACAACTAGTTTTTATATATGTTTAACAAGTTGTAAGAAGAGTTTTTGAAATCAAAAGATCAAGTTTTAAAGCTTGAATAGGGTTTTAAATTTTTGGGCCTGATGGTATAGGCCGAAAGTGGAATTTTTGTGTTTTTGCGAAGTTTCAAGTGGATCTTTGGTTTATATTGTGACTAAGATTGAATTGAACCTTTCACTACTCTTGTACCACGATTCTTATTGATTTTACTGATATATATATACACATATATACCTATATATTCCTAAATTTCTGATCTGAAGAAGTTTTTGTTAAAAATTGCTCTTTTGGGGATTTGTTGAGAGTTTGATTTGATTTATAAACTCCAATAGGTTAAACAAGTTGTATTTGATCATCTCGAGATTTCTATTTAACAAAGTCATGCTTTTAATGATTTAAAACTACGTATCAGTCGTAAAGTGCACAATTTTTAAAGCTGGCTGTGTATCAGCTGTCGGTCGACTGTCCTATTTTTGAACTAGGATGTCGATCGACCGTCATTTTGGGATTTTGGATTTTTGGCTTGTGCGGTCGACTGTCTTAAATTTGTACTGAGATGTCGGTCGACCGACACCTGCTGATCTTGCTGATTTGTTGAGTTTCTTGCTATTTTCTTGAACGATTATTTCTTTAAACTTATGGATTATTGAACTACTATTTTAGATGAAGATTTTGCTACAGATTACTATATTTTACAGAGAGTTATATTTTGATTATAATAGAGTTTAATTTGTATTTCTATGACTTTAACAAGCGAAATATATACAGATTTCAAGATATTAATGTTTTGTGATCTTTCTATAACATCAAAATATGAATCTCAGTTATTTAATGGATTTAATGTCATATTTCAGTTCTGGAAATTGGGAGTATTTGGATGGATTTGGATTTGTTTTTATTTTAAAGAAGTTTCTTAATATGAGCGAATTGATTATGGAATCATGGGTTTTAATGAAAGATTTGTATTGATATTTGAGTTGTGAGTCTCTAGAGGTTGAGTGGGACCGAAGTTACCGGCAGTTAAGATTTTGTGGTTTGGCCAGTTCGGGCCTTGTTGTTGACCAGTTGAGTTAAGTCTGGTAGGGTACACCAACTCTAGGAGATCTGTAATTTATCAACTAAACTTAATAAGATACGGACATGCACTAGATGGTGATATGATGAAATGAGTGCAAATATGAGTTATGGACCTCAGTATGATCTACGGTGTGAGATAATCCCGGGAATTATCGAGGTGTGAGTGAAATAGTCTCCAAAATTACCTGCGGTGTGGAATTGATCTCCGGACTTATCGGGGTCGAGGCAACGCTCATGGAGTATTCGTGTGATGAGGCACCATAGCTTGCGGTGTGGGTATTCTCGAAGATTCCCAAGTGTGAGTGAAATAGTCTCCGGAATTATCTGTGGATAGAGATTGACCTCTGAAATTATCGGGGCATGGGCTAGATACTCACAGTTTATCTAAATCTCGTAGTTGTCATTGTAGTAGAATTAGTTGCATAACGAGGGATTAACCCTACAAAGTGGAGAACGATAAGGGCTTGCACCGGATCTATATAGAATGAGGAGCATAGATCCGACAAGTATGCATTAGAGAGTCATCATACTGCATTTGAGTTTTATTGACTTGTATTATGCATGAAGTTTTCTGTTTTCTTACACTTGACACTTAGCTTAGTTTCACTTTATGTTTTCATGCTTTATTAATCGTTATTTCATTTTCAATTTGTTATTACTGTGGGAATATATTGATTATGCATGTATTCTTTATGCTTCATTTAAATTGTGTTTTCTTTTAATATCACTCACACCATTATGGCTGAACCCTGTAGTTTTGGGGGTTAGGGTTATCTCTAGCCTCATGTTTTACAGGTAGGTACCGTTAGCTTGGGATTGGATGCATGTGGTAGAATGATAATATGGCTTATGCAAATTGTAAAAGAATGTGTTGTAAAAGAAAGAAAATGTAATTCAAGGTGTTTAGTTTTTCGTTGTGCTATGTAAAGAATTGATGTAATAAAAGTTGAAAAATTTTCTGTGTGTTGCTATGTTTACTATTACATTGAGGTAGATGCTGGGAATTGTACCACGTATTTCTGAGTTTGTTTATTGGAAAATTGCGGCGCTACACGTGGTCAGTCTCCTCCTTCGATGCGAGCATCGCTTCCGTAGCCTTTCGGCACAATGTTCACCACGGAAAACTGAAGGCCTCATTAGCCAAGAATACACCCGTCGACTTCCCCGACCTCCTCAACAGGGTCGAGAAGTACATTCGGGCAGAAGAGGCTCTACACCCCGAAGGCACCAAAGACGCCACGGCCAATGGGAAGCGCAAGGAGGACGACGCGAATCCCGCCAAGAAAGCCGCGAAAGACGCAACTAGTCTGAAGAGGCCTCCTCCGGTCCCCCGTTTTGAAAGATATACGATGCTGACCCAGAACGTGTCAGCCATTCTTTTGGAGACCGAGGATAAAGGGATCGTTCGACTCCCTCCCCAACCAAGCAATAACAAGAAGCGAGACCAGAGATTATACTGTCATTTTCCCCGGGACAATTGGCATAAGACGGACAACTGCCGTGCCCTTAAAGAGGAGATCGTGGCCTTCATCCAGTGAAGGTACCTAAGGGAGTTCACCCGAGCCAACCCAAGGGACCGGAGGGATTCGAGGAATCTGAGGCCTTCGCCTCCTCCTCGAACGATCTATCGACGACTCGAGCAGGGCCCCTAAGCCCGAGGAGACCGGGGGGCAGGCCATCCTACACTGCGTCCATGGCGGACCCATGGGAGGGGAATCCAACACTTCCTGCGTGAAGTAAATTCTGTCAGCGACCATCCCTCCCCCATGTTCAGTAGCGGACAGTATCCTTCTTCGGAGAAGACCTAGAGGGCGTCCGGCTCCCGCACTGTGATGTCCTCGTCATCAGCTTCATCATGGCGAACTTCAAAATCCGCCAAATTCTCATGGACAACGGAAGCTCATTCAACATCCTCTTTTTGAAAGAATTTGAAAACCTCAAGCTCCCCCGCGAGAAGCTGAAACCGGCTGGGTATACTCTTCACGGGTTCTCAGGTGTCCCCATCCAAATCGAGGGGATCGTGACACTGGATGTAACAACCGGGACGACCCCTATCATACGGACCGAATCAATGGACTTCATGGTGGTCAACATCAAGGCTGCATACAATGCCATTCTCGGTCGACCCGGCCTCTGCTCATTTTAGGCAGTCCCCTCGGCCTACCACTTGAAACTGTAATTCCCCACCGACCTCAGTGTCGGTGCCATCTGAGGGAACCAGGAGTCTGAACATTCGTGCCACATGACCACGGTAGGAGGCGGGGTGTTCCCCCTTGATGCAGTCGAGCTTCCACCAGAAAGAAACCAGTATGAGTCGTAACCCACGGACGAATTAGAGGAGGTCTCATTCGAGGCAGAAGACAAGTCTAAGTGGTTCCATGTGAGCCGCTCCCTGTCCCCCGATCTGAGACCGACCCTCATTGATTGTATTCGCTGCAATATCGACCTCTTCGCTTGGACCCCGTCCGACATGCTCAGGATTTCCGAGGACCTAATCATGCATAAGCTGAGCGTCCACCCAAGTTCCAAGCTGATCCATCAGAAGCGAGGCAAGTTTGCCCCAGAGAGGCAACAAGCAGTAAAAGTAGAGGTGGAAAAACTGTTGTCCGCCCGGTTCGTACAAGAAGTCAGTTATCCTGAATGGCTGGCTAACGTCGTGATGGTGAAGAAGGTCAGCGGGAACTGGAGGATCTGCATAAACTTCACGGACCTCAACAAGGCGTGCCCCAAATATCCTTTCCCTCTCCCAAACATCGACGCTCTAATCGACGCAATGTCGGGTCACGAGCTACTAACCTTCATGGATGCCTTTTCAGGCTATAACCAAATTCGGATGTTCCCTCCAGACATCGCCAAGACGTCATTCATAACTGACCAAGACCTCTACTGTTACCGGGTCGTGCCCTTTGGGCTAAAGAACGCCAGTGCAACCTACCAGAGACTCGTCAACCGGGTCTTCAAAGAACAGATCGGTCGTAACATGGAGGTATACGTTGACGACATGCTCGTCAAGATTCATTGAGGGCAGGATCATGTGGTCGAACTCGAGGAAGCCTTTGGCATCCTTCGGTTCCACAACATGATGCTCAATCTCGCTAAGTGCACCTTCGGCGTCTCCTCAGGAAAATTTCTCGTGTTCTTCGTCAACCAGCGCGGCATAGAGGCGAATCTCGAGAAGATCCAGGACATAATCGACATGGCCCCTCCCAGAAATATTAAGGAGGTTCAACGGCTGACAGGAAGACTGGCGGCCATCGGCCGCTTCCTCTCCAAGTCTGGAAAGAAGTCATTCCCCTTCTTCAAGGCTCTGCGAGGAGCGAAAGGCTTCGAATGGGGCAACCCAGCAACAGGCATTTGACCAGCAAAAGACCTACCTCGCCAACTCAACACTTCTGAGCAAACCCGAGCTGAGAGAACCCCTCTTGCTCTACCTTTCAGCCTCGAAAAATGCGCTCAACATCGTGCTAGTCCGAAAAGAAAATGGGATTCAGAAGCCTCTCTACTATGTCAGAAAAGTCATGCTCTCGGCTGAGATTCGCTGCGCAAAGATGGAGAAGGTCGCCTACGCCCTGGTCATGGCCGCACGGAAGCTCCGTCCTTATTTTCCGGCACACTCGATCCAGGTCCTTACAGACCAGCTCCTCAAGGCCGTCCTCAACAAACTAGAAAATTCCGGCCGCTTAATCAAGTGATCGATCCAGCTGAGCCAGTACGACATCAGCTATCAACCTAGGACAGCCATTAAAGGGTAGACCCTCGCTGAATTTGTCACGCCCCGCTTCCCAAAAGGAATACGGAATACAAGTACGCGACAAAAGCCCAACAAATGATTTTCATCATTCATAAGTTGTTCAAGAATCTTTACAATATTTCACAAGATAATCATAGTCGGAAGCAAGAGAATCAACCACTCATGCACAATTGAATCATATAGATCAACAGAAATTTACTTGAAACAAATTGTATTAATCTCAAATAAATCAGATCTGAACAAGTCAAAAATCCTGGGTTATACTGCCCAAACACAAAAGAATCTAAGTAACAGATACATTGTTCAAAATGAGTAACAGGAAATAAATGAAGATAGCAAAAGCTCCAGCCAACTAGAACTTTAGATCACATACTCTATCGGGCAGCTGATCACCAAAATCTGCAATTTGACAAATTATAGGAGAAAGAAAAATGAAAACAATTACCCGTCAATGCAAGTTATGGGCCACTTGTAATGCAGGATACAAGTACATGAAAAACTAACAAATCTAAATAATAGCAGAGATAGATATAGCATGGTATAGCAAAATCAACTAGCATAATATACTAACATGTGTCAAGTGTCAAAAGTCAAACAACAGGTAGACAGATATACAGATAGTGTCTAATAATGATGTCAAGTAATAGTGTCAGACAGATAACAGGTAATCAGATAATCAGATAGCTAGATTGCAGATACAGATAACAGATTCAGATTCATATTCAGATACAGATGTCATATTCAGATTTTTATAAGTCTTGTATTAATTACTAACTAGGTAGCACTTCATGTGCCATCCTTTTATCACATGGTTGCTACATTCAAAACAGTTATGTTTGTAGATTTCGTAGGGGATCATATAGGGCCGTGTACTCAGGGTTCAGACAGATATCAGATAATCAGATCAGACAAATAGAACATAGTGGTTCCCCTCTTCTCTACACCTTCTATAGGAAGTAATGTAGACAAGGGTCAGATAACAGATCCAGACAGACAGATAGAACCTAGTGGTTCTCTTCTTCCCTACACCTTCCTATAGGAAGTAATGTAGACAGGGTCAGATAACACATAGTCATATGGAAAACACGGGCCCCCTTCTAAGTACACATTTCTATGCTTTCCCACTACTAGATCTTTCCCTTAAACTCCGGCTTGATTATTTTTATTATGATTATCAACAGATATGATAGTGCATGAAATAGTGTTAAACTAACATGGTATAATCAGTATTAGGTTCAGGGGAACAAATAAACATTCATAGATAATATACAGTCACATAAACGAGCAAAACAGAGTATGTTCATATTCTGGACAGTAAGACACTACTGTACTAAAACAGGGAATTCCGTTGCTACAGAAATGCAAATCTGGATCCGTCAAAAAATCTAGAAAATAGACTTCCACACTAATCCAGCGGTAAAGAAGCCATGTAGTATTTCACAAAATCATAACTCAAAACAGGTTTGAACCCAGAAAACACTTTCAGCCAGAAATCAGTAAATCGAATTCACAATCAGGAAAGCAGCATCAAAACAATTCAAATAAATCCAGGAAAAATCTGGGGTAATCCTTTATATGTCTAGTATCAAAATATAAAGTTCCATAATTTTCCAGTAAAATTAGTTTAGCAAACAAAAATCGGAAAACCTCAAAAAATGATAGTTTGGCAAATCTGGAATTCCCAACACTGCTGTACGAAAACTGAAATATCTCGCAAACCATGAAACAAAATCCAGATCCGTCAAAGGGAGATCAAAATAGAAAAAATAATCTAACTTTCATATTTCACAAATATTTTTCATACAGTAAAAGAAATATAAATCTTTACAGAACAGCGAGCAAAATACAGCAAGTATAGCTTTCATAACCAAGCATGAAACGACGTATAAAATCATCAATAAAATTCACCAAAATTTTGGGTAATCCCTAGATAGATATAGAAATACTGACCAAAGTTTCAGATCAAAATAATATGTGTAGCACAAGTATCAAAATAGTTTAGTCATAAAAATCATCAACAAACGAAATCTGCAATTGATCTACACCTCTGTAGTAAAATAGCCATATCTCACACATACGAAAACGAAATCGATCAAGCTCAGAGGGGTTAGAAAGAAGAATAATTCCTCTAAAACCCATGTTTTATATTGAAATTAAGATTCTGATCTTAATATGGTCTAAATTACCGATCAAGACAGATTATCTGCAAAATACAGAATTTCCTTTAGGAGCAAAACCAACATGAATCACATGAAACTTGGTCGGATCATAACTAAACATAAATTAGAGTCTACCAAGTGTCCAAACAACATGAAATAGGGTATACGACATGTCCACAATAAGTATATCACATGGATCTCACAAGCACACAAGTTCTCATAATTGTTTCACATATACATCACATTAAGAAACGGTCACTCCTAGGTTAATTCATATCATATGTGTCATGAGGCAACTATGATCAATAGCACTATAGAGACAATACTCATCACATACATCACACACGAGTTGTCTCTAGAACCCAACTACACTATAAGTGGTGTTTTTAACTTGTTACTTGTTACTTGCCTAAGAGACAATACTCATCACACACACATATATATATATAATATTATATATTATATATATATATATATATATATATATATATATATATATTGATTGATTGTTCCCAAAAATCATTACAAAAAGTGGTGGCCAGTCCGCGCTCGGCAAATACAAAAATGAAGAAATGATTAAAACTACATATTAAGGGGGATCTGCACCTCATCGTCGGCTGCTGCTCCTCCTGCCTCTTTCTCGAGGTTCGGGTCTTTCTCCACCTCGTCACCTTCTCCCCCGGGAGTCGGCAAAAGCATAGGCGGCTCCCAGCTGTATTGGAGATGATCGATCTTGGCCTGAGGATAAAAAAGCAAGAAGTGCTCCTTCACCGGATCATAGACCTCATCTTGGGCAGCCATCACCTCCTCCCCCGCTGTGGCCTATAGCTCCTCGTACTCCGTAGCCACTTTCGCTCGGTCCTCTGCCAAAGCACGAAGATGTTTGTCTTGTTCGGTCGCAAGGTCGGCTTGAAGGGCCTGCGCCACCCCCTAAACCACCGTCAGCTCGGTCTTCAGATCCTTCACTTCACGTAAGAACCTGTTGGCGTTCCTCTTCTCGTTCCTCACCATCTTCTCATAATACTTCTTCAGCTGCGCCCCGACCATGGATGCCTACGAGTGAGGAGTAATGGGCGAAAATTAGAAAATGATGTCACTAAGTATAAAATTAAATAGACAGGCAGAAACCTAGCACCACATGGGCTTGAGCCCACTTCATGTAACATATCTTGACCGTCTCGGTCGCCGGGATAGCCCAGTCGCGTGGCGTGGCGAGACTGTCCACGACCTCGACCGATATTGGACCTTCCACCAGAGTGTCGACCTCCTTCACCGACCAGTCGAAGGCCTAAGGTCTTAGCCCCTTTTTACCCACCATCGCCAGGGCGTCGGGGCATAAGGAGGGGGTCCCAGCCTTCAGAACCTCAGCAACCTTGCAGTTGCTAGAACTCAGTTCTGGCTCGGGCGCTGCTCTGACGGAGAAAGCCTTCACCTTCTTATGAGACTGTTCCAAGGGGCTTTCGGCACCCCCCTGAGCGGACCCCGCCTTCAGCAAAGCCTTCTCGGCCCTCCTCTTCTGGGGCAGGTCCTTCAGGGCTTTCCTTGCATCAAGCTTCTCCTGGTCCATCGCTACAGGGGAAAGAAAGAATGTTAACACGAAGGTATAAAGTTAAATTAAAATTAAACGAACATACAAGGGTCGGCTGGGCTCAGTCCGATCCGGGCGAAGTGCAATTAGGTCACATTCGGCTTCCAAGAGTCGGAAATACTTCAGTTTCAGGGGCACCCTCTTCTCCTTACATTTCAAAATGAAGCAAACCAACTGCTTCCAAGAGTTGGGACTATACTTCATCGGGCAGAGGGCCCCCACCTCAGCACCCTCTTGATAAATGGGTACAACGATAGCCTTATCCCCGAAACGAAGGCATCCTTGGGAAACATGCAGAAACCAGGGGCCAACTTAGTAATAAGGCGGAGACCAGGGCTAGAGATCATCAGCTCATACTCCCGCCTAATGAAATAATTGGCCCTCATCACAGGCAGGTGGTCGGCCATCAGAATGCATTGAACTTTGTCCATCTGTATCTGGGTCTGGCCTGGCGAAGATATCTCCACCCTAAATTGAACCAAGTTCTCGACATCGTTAGGATACATCCTGATAGATCGTGGGTTCTTGATGTACGGGACATCGAGCCTGTGTGTGGGCTCGAACTCGTCCGGCATCCCCAGACTTTTCGGACGGCGCAACTTCCTCTTCCTCTTTCAGATACGAGGAGCCCTCGGGGGAGACGGTGTCGCCAAAGGTGGGAGAATGGGGAGAACCACTCCGGCGTTGTCACGCTCCGCTTCCCAAAAGAGAATACGGAATACGGATACGTGACTAAGCCCAGCGAATGATTTCATCATCCATAAGCTGTTCAGAATCTTTACAATATCTCACAGGAATAATCAGAGTCGGAAGCAAAAGAAATCAACCAAGTATGCATAATCGAGTCAAATATACCAACAAGAATTTACTTGAAACCAAAATATAATAATCTCAAATAAATCAGATCTGAATAAGTTAATATCCTGGGTCACATTGCCCAAATACAAAATAAATCCAAGTATCAAATATAATTGTTCAAATAAGCAACAGATATAATAGTAACTCCAGCACTAATATCACATATCACCAACTCCATCTGACAGCTGGTCATCCTGGTCTGCAATTACATAAATTGCAGGAAAAAGAAAAAGAGAAAACAAAGTCCCATCAAAGCAAGTTACGGGCCACTTGTAGTGCAGGATACAAGTACATGGGGAAGAATAACAAATATAAAATAACAGCAGGAATAAACATAGTATGGTATAGACATGTCAACAGAATAAAATATCTAGCATGAATCAGGAAATCAGAATCAAGTAGCATGGTATACTAACAGGTACAAGTAACATGTATTAGATGTCAAGCAAACAGGTAAACAAGTAAATATGTAACAGGTAAATAGGTACAAGTATACAGGTAAACATGTAACAGGTAAACAAGTATAGGTATATAGGTAAACAGAGAATCAGGTACAGGTAAGCATGTAACAGGTATCAGGTTATGTCAAGTCTTGTATTATTACTATCTAGGTAGCACTTCATGCACCCCGGTTTTCATCACATGGTTGCTACATTCAAACAAGTTACGTTTAGATTTTGTAGTAGAGTCCATAGGACAGTGTACTCAGGGATCAGGATAACAGGAATAACAAGAACAGGTAGAACCTAGTGTTCTCTTCTGAGTACACCTTCCTATAGGAAAGTATGTAGTCAGGTACAGGAACAGGCAGAACCTAGTGGTTCTCTTCGGAGTATACCTTCCTATAGAAAAGCATGCAGTCAGGTAATCAAGTAACAGGATCGTGAATCATGTAGTCATGAACACATAACAGGTAGGACATAGGTCCTCTTCTCACTACACGTTTCTATATTTTCCATTACTAGATCTTTTCCTTAACCCCGGCTTGGTTATTTTTTTATTATTAGCAAACAGACATGTATGTGTCACAAATAGAGCAAGATAACATAGCATAAATAGGTAACAAGTTCAGGATGATGAATAAGCATGTTTAGATGAAAGATAACTCATAACAGGATAATACAACGACAATTCTTGTTCAGGACAGCAAGATAGTGCTGCACTAAAACTGGGATTTTGCTACAAAAATACAAATCTGAATCCATCAAAGAATCTGAAAATAGACTCCCAGCCGAATCCAGGTAACATATATAAGTCATATATTATTTCACAAAATCATAGTTCAAAACTGAATAGAAACCAAAAAACATGTTCAGCCAGAATCAGAAGATTGTATTCATAGCCAGGAAAACAGCATGAAAACTCATTAATTAAATCTACGAAAAATCTGGGGTATTGCCCTATATGTGTAGTAACAGAAAAAAAAGTTTCATAATTTTCCAACAAGAATAGGGTAGTCAAGTAAAATCAGATAACAACAAGACATGACAGTTTTGTAAATCTGAAATCACAATACTGCTATACGAAAACAGCAATATCTCATAAATCAAAATTCAAATATGCCAAAAGGATGATAAAATAGATGCAGGAGGCTAACTTTCATATTCACAAATATTTTAGAAACAGCAAGTAGAATTAGGTCGAAAATCAGGTTCTTTACAGAACAGCGAGAAAGATCTGCTAGTATAGTAATTGTTTGGGAACATAAAATGGCTTGTAAAACTCATCAAATAAATCCAAAAAATTCAGGGTCAATCCCAATAAGGTCTAGTTATACTGTACAAAATATTGGATTAAAATAATTGTAAGCCCTATTTTCATATTTTGTTGTATTTTGTATTCATTTGATTAATGTATTTGAATTCTTTTATTATGGAGTATTTTGCTTTTCTTGGATTCTTTATTCTCTCTTGATCAATCTTTGTTCCTTGATTAGATTATGTTCTTTTGTGAATTTTGCTCTTTTCTATTTTGAATTTGATTTGTTCTCCTCTGTGTTCATCTTGTCTCATTGCATTTGGTTGTCTCTTTTTGGAGCCAGAACCGAAACCCAGAACCCACAAAATCTTAACCTAAGCCCTAATTTCTGGACCCCTATAAATAATCCCATTAAAACCCTAATATTTTATTATCTCTCTCATTCGCCGTTCTCACCATCTCTCTCTCCGTTTCTGTTAACCCAAACCCAACTTCTCTCACCCCCGACCCCCGTCCATCCTCCGACCATCGTCCACCACCATCATCACCACCATCACCGTCTCCATCTCCTCTTCATCCCCATCACCATCACTCATACCCCCATCCTCACTATCCCCGTCACCGAGACCCCATTGCCGAAGCTTGCCTTTGCCGTAAGCTTCATCCATCGCCCTATCCACCGCCGTGCACCCCCTCCATCGTCTTCGTCGTTCACCGCCGCTCCACCGAGACCCCTTGTGCATCGCCGTCGAGTCCCCGAAGACGCCGCGCCGTCATCTCTATTTTTAACCGCAAGAACAGAGCTTTTCACTCGTTGGAGTGTCGTCGCCACCATCGCTACCTGACCGTGGTGCCGTCGCCTCCGCAGTGCTCGCACCGTCGTGCCGCAGCCGTTGCAGTCGCCATTCATCGCGCCATTATATCTCTCCGATCCAAGGTTGAAGACGCTCAACCAGTGGGCGACTTCGCTGTCCCGTGTTCTGGCCTCTCGGATCCAAAATTGCCATTGCGTGTTCGGGTTGGATCCGGTGTGAGGTCGAGATCCGATTGGCTGGGTTTCGCAGTTTCGTGTTCTGCCGCAGCCGATCTCGTTCTTGCTGTCCCGTGTTTGGGCCAGATCCGGTGTAAGGAAGATCTCCTATTGGCTATTTTTGGTGTTTCATGTTCTGTGCGCAGCAGATCCGGTTTGGTGTTCTGTGTTCTGGCCGATCTGGTGTGAAGTTCTTTTGGCTATTGCTGATTGGTTTTTTGCACATATTTTTGGGAGTTTTCGCCCGGGATTCTGATCCCGTTATTCTATTTTTATTACATCTGCAATAAAAGGCAAGTCTCTTCTTGAACTCTTTCTATTGTTTGTGTTCAAGATTAATTGATCTCATGCAAGTAGATCCGTCCATTTTGTTATCAAAAATCTATTTTGAAAATTCCGTTAAGATTATCTAGGGTTTACACGAGCTAACCCGACATACTCTTAACTTCGTGCTATCTCCTTGATCTTTAACCCAGTCCCCAATGTTTCATGCATGTGCATAATTAAAATAACTAGATTTGTACTTAGAACTGCTTGATGAAATGGACATGAATGTACTGATTCGATTTTTAATGGATCAATTTACACTATGACAGTAATAAATATACCATGAACCTTAGAAATTGCATGTTGACACCTAGGATTCACTTGATTACAAATTTGCATGCTTATTATGATCATATGATTTAATTATTTGCTATTCATGTTCAGACAATTGCTGGACTGCTGTATGTTTCATTTTGAAATAGATTTTTGACCATGCTAGAGACATAATTTGAAAGAACTTACTAAACAAAAAATGTAGCCCTTGATGTGTAGATAATTTTTTCCTAATCTGGATTTAAATTCCAATTTACCATCTGTTAGTTATCATCACTTTAATGCAACTATGTTAGTAATTTCAGACCCTTAATTTCATGTGTTCTCTGTTATTCCATATTTTATTTGACCATGTTAGTACAAGAAAAATCAGAAATAACTTAGGCTAGAACTAGACATGTATAGGTATCACCCAGAATTTTAATATATTTTAATAATGAGATCTCTGATCCGAAACAATTAGTTGAACACAACCTACTGCATGCTGCCTGGACTTAAAATCTGATTAGAACAGAGTTTTCACCTTAGTTCCTATATCTCTTATATACCTTAATTATACTCGCTGGAACCGTGTGAAAGTCTATTTTCTAGATTTTCTGGTGGATTCAGTTTTGTTAATTTGTAGTGCTCGCAATCCATGATTTGGTACCGCAAGATCATACTAACCTGATTTTGTGAAATGTGTTTATTTGATGTGTTTGCCCCATGCTTTGTCTATAACTCTTAGAATTAGACACACATAGTAATGAACAACACTGACACCCTCTTGCATGCTCACATAGGATGAAATAAAATGATAACAAGCCGGGGTTATATGGGATGACTTGGTAGTGAACAATCAGAGACTGTACTCGGTCGGGCCCTACTGTACTGACTGTACTGTATGACCATAAACACTGCTCGAGAAACACTGATACTGAACAATGAACACTAATTTCAGGGCCGAGTACATGAACCGTGAATTCACCATCTGTCTAAAGCATTCACCGTGTGTTGTGCGGAACCTGTGGAATGGGAGGCAGTAGTTCGTGCTCTAGATAGATTAATAAAATACTTAATAACCTGCATTTCCTACTTGATCATGATATCACTCATTACATGCGTGATTTACTGTAGACCTTTAAATATATTGCCTGCTCTTTGCTTCGTTTCTTGTCTTTGACCATGTCCTTATTCCTTGATATTCATGTTTTTTTTCTTCTTTGTTTTCTCTACTTGCCGCCCACGACTTGCTCTAAGGGCACTCTTTTATTTCTTTTTAGACCAAGAATTTACAGGTGCTGAAGAATCTATTCCTGAAGGAATTGATGAGCAACGTTTCTAGAGATGGATCCAGTCTCCGCTGCTTAATTTTACTTATAGCTATTTATTTCTTGAACATTATTAAAACTTGTACTTTGTTTTGGGCTTTATGACCTGTAGTTTTGTTTTGATCACGGATGTTGGATATTTATACTGTTGTTTTATTTCATTATTATTGGAATTCATCTTGTTTCATGTAATTATATTTTCCTGTGTGGTTGTATCTTGTTGTTCTTATTGCTGAGTTAGTCTGGTACAGCTTATGGATGGTGTTTACATCATTCGCTGGGCCTACGTTACGTACTCGTGTTTCCGTATTCTGGGAAGCGGGATGTGACAATAATACTTTTAGCATCATAATAAAAATAGATTACTCTTCAGAATTCATAGAAAACACAATCTGGAATCTTTCTACACCTTTATAGTAAAATGGACATAACTCACAACTCGTAAATCGAAACTGAGATCCGTCTAAAGGGTTGGAAAATAGACAGAATTCTTTACAGTTCATGTTCACAAAATATTTTCATATACTGATCTTAATAGGGTCTAAAGTACTGAACAACTTCAGGGTAACAGAAAATACAGATTTGTTCTTCATACTCAAATCAACATAGATCACACGAAATTCATCCAAATCAACTCAAACACGAAATATAGTGTACTAGATGTCCAACCAACATGGTATAGGTATTTTACAAGTATTTGACAAGTATATCACGAGTAACACATCAAGAACAGATATCTCAAAGTATCATGAACATATTCATCAAAATGGTCAACCCTAGATTAATTCATGTCATATGTGTTGTGAAACAACTTTGGTCAAATCATCACAATAGAGACAATATTAACAAGAGGATTTCACACACAAATTGTCTCTAGAACCCAACTACACTACAGGCGGTATTTAGTACTTGTATTACACACAAAAAAGAATACAAGTTACTTGCCTTAACCAATGACGAAAACGACGAGGCTCAAGAATAATGGGAACGGATTCCTGGGAAACGAACTCCAACGAGCGAACAACGAAACCACGAACAAGGATCCACGAAACAACTGAAGAACACACGAACCAAGAACGGCACTCACACACCACCAAGATAACACGTGCATGGAGGAGCACGCGCACACCACCACAAGAACAATGGGCAAGAACACCGAAGGGAGAGACGGCACGGCAATGGTAACAAGCTGCTTGCGGTTGCTGTCTACCGATGCACCGATCGAATGATAGGGGAAGGTCGAGGCATCGGGGAGTGCTGTGTCACGAGGAGCTGACGGCTGGTGCTCAGGGAAATGCGACCAGGGAGACGGGGGCGGTGCGGCGGCTCAGTCGAAGAACGACGGCAACGGGCTATCGTTGCAACAGAAGGAGAGAATGGGGGAGCGCTGGGGAGAGAGAGATGTATAGGAGAGGGCAGGCCTGGAGGTCGGGGGGTGTGCAGGAGTGGAGACGATGGGTGTAGGCAGCTAGGGTTTGGAGTGAAGGAAGGGGAACAGTCAGGTGTATTATATAGGGTGCATGGGTAGGGTTTAGCTAAAGGGGGGTTTCGAGTATGGGTTTGTGGGTGAATGGGTGCAACACAGTGGGTTTGGGTATAGAAATGGATAGGGATTTTGGTATTATTAGGTTTAAACAATGGGTTCAAGAAATATGACAACACCACAAGGAAAAATAGGGGGATACAAAAATGAGACGGCAAAGATAATGAACAAATAAAATAGGCACGAACAATTGAATCAAGGAGATCAAAAAATAATAGTTCGATCCAACAAAGACGAACAATGAGACAATTGGACCAAGAAAATCAAATAAAAGAGATAAAAAAAAATCAAGTAAATGAATATATTGAAAATAAAAATCCAATATACGGTCCAAAAGAGATACAAGAAGAATACAAATAGCCAAAAAGAAAAAAGAAACAAAAAACACTCAAAAATACACCAAATGGAAAATAGGGGTTACAAATCCTATCCACCTAACAAGAAGAATTTCGTCGTCGAAATTCAAACAAGAAGATACATAAGGTAACCCCAAAAAGAAAAGAAAGAACCCAAAACAAAAACTACCAAAACAAATGAGAAAACTTCTGCTGAATCTCCTCCTCCAGCTCCCAAGTCGACTCACCGGGCGAGTGAGGATTCCAAGAAACACGAACTAGCTTGATGACCTTTTTCTTAAGCACTTTCTCACGCCGATCCACAATAGAAACTGGCGGAATCTCACAAGTCAAATCCAGCAGAACGATCAACTCAGAATAGTCGATCACGTGGCTCTCATCTCAGATATATCTCCTGAGTTGTGAGACATGAAAAACATCGTGCACTCCTGATAAAGCTGGCGGCAATACAAGACGATAGGCCACCTTGCCTACTCGCTCCACAATATCAAACGGTCCAATAAACCTAGGGCTAAGCTTGCCCCCACCACCAAACCAAATGACACCGCGCCACGGCGATACCTTTAGGAAAACATGGTCACCAACCTCAAACTCTAAAGCTCTCTGATGGACATCCGCCCATCGCCTCTGCCTATCCTGAGCTGCCTGCAAATGCTTCCTGATCTGAACCACCACATCAACTGTCCTGCTGATCAACTTTGGACCCAACAATTTCCTCTCACCAATGTCATCCCAGCACACTGGTGACCTGCACTTCCGTTCATAAAGTGCCTCGAACGGTGCAACTTTAAGACATGCCTGAAAGCTGTTATTGTACGAGAACTCTACGAGATGCAAATGGTCCTCCCATGATCCACCGAACTGTAGCATACAGTTTCGCAACATGTTCTCAATAATCTGGATGGTCCTCTCTAATTGTCCATTAGTCTGGGGATGAAAAGTTGTACTGTACTTTAATTTACTCCCCAAACTGTTTTGAAGACTCTTCCAGAACTGAGATCTGAATCTCGTATCCCTATCGGATACAATACTAACAGAAACCCCATGAAGTCTGACAATCTCTTGCATGTACCTCTCAGCTAGGCTCTCAGTAGACTGTCCAACACGAAAAGGAATGAAGTGAGCACTCTTCGTCAAACGGTTGATAATCACCCAAATGGCATTATGACCCTTAGGACTCCTCGGCAAAGCGGTCACAAAATCCATAGTGATATGTTCCCACTTCCACTCCGGAATTGGAAGCGGTTGAAGAAGTTCAGCGGTCCTCTGATGCTCTGCCTTAACCTGTTGGTAGATCAAACACTGAGAAACAAACTGAGCCACAACCCTCTTCATACCATGCCACCAGAAATGAAGCTTCAAATCCCGATACATCTTAGAACCTCCAGGATGGATAGAATACGATGACTGGTGGGCTTCCTCAAGCAACCTCTGACGAACTTCACCCTTCAGGACACATAACCTGGACCCAAAACGAAGAGATCCATCAGCATGAATAACTATGTCCGTTCTGGACCCAGACTCAACCTCAGCTTGAAAACCTTACAACTGCGCATCACCAGCCTGCACCTCCTTGATCTGATCAACAAGAGACGACTGAAGCTAGAGCGCCAAACAACTCTGACCAGAACTCAGCAACAAAACTTCCAACTCCAACCTCCGCATCTACTCAATCAAATCCCTCTGCTGAGTCAAGAACATAACTGCCGGTCTCCTGCTCAAAGCATCTGGCACCAAGTTCACTTTACAAGGATGGTACTGCAAACTGATGTCATAATCGGTCATAAGTTCCAACCAATGCCTTTGCCTCATGTTTAACTCCTTTTGGGTGAAGACATACTTGAGACTTTTGTGGTCTTTAAAGATCTCCACTTGGTCCCCAAGTAAATAATGTCTCCACAGCTTCAAAGCATAGATCATTGCCGCTAACTCTAAGTCAGGAGTCGGATCGCTTTTTCATGCAGCCTTAACTATCTCGATACATAAGCAACGACTCGGCCCTTCTGCATTAGAACTGCTCCAAGGCCCTTACTAGAAGCATCACAGTGAATTATAAATCCGCCTGAACCATCTGGAATAGTCAACACAGGCGCTGACGTCAATCTGTTCTTCAACTCATCAAAGGCCTTACTACAATCATTAGACCAAAAACTTCTAATCCTTTCCAGTTAGCTTAGTCAATGGTCCTGCTATCTTTGAAAAATCTTGGACGAATTTTCGATAAAAACCAGCTAAACCAAGAAAACTCCTGACCTCAGAAACTGACTTGGGAACTGGCCAATCCTTCACAGCCTCAACCTTGGAAGGATCCACAGAAATACCATCTCCAGAGATAATGTGCCCCAAGAAAGAAATCCTGTCAAGCCAGAACTTGCACTTGCTGAGTTTCCCGTAGAGCTGATTCTCTCTCAAGATCTGAAGAACCACTCTAAGATGCTCAGCATGATCTTCCCGATTTTGAGAATACACCAAAATTTTATCAATGAAGACAACCACAAATCTATCCAAGAACTGAGAAAAGACCCGGTTCATAAGACTCATGAATACAGTAGGCACGTTCGTGACCCCGAATGGCATCACAAGATACTCATGGTGGCCATATCTAGTCCTGAAAGCAGTCTTCTATACATCAGTTGCCTTCACTTTGACTTGATGATACCCAGAATGAAGATCCAACTTCAAGGAAATAGCAGCCCCATTGAGCTGATCAAACAAATCATCGATCCTGGGCAACAGATACCGGTTCTTCACAGTAACATTGTTTAGTTCTCGTTAATCCACGCATAATCGATGACTACCATCCTTCTTGTTGACGAAAAGGACTGGAGCACCCCAAGGAGAAACACTGGGTCTGATGAACCCTGATATGGCTAAAAATAGGATTAAATCGGGACAGTTCACATCGGACACGAATCTTAAAGCTCAGGGGTAACGGTAATTTCACCTACAAACGAGTCTGAAATGGGAACTGGGTCTTTATTCAAAGCCCAATAACCCATAAACAGATCCACATCAACTGGGTACGGGTTCCAACCCGCTGCACATCCAGTCCAGCAAGATACAATCAAGGTCCCTGATTAGATCTTAATCAACGGCCCTGATTCACATCTATCTCTTCACTGGAAATTAGGGATTACATTCCTTATCTGATTACTAGGATTATATTCCTTATTAGATCACGGGGATTACATTCCTAATCCAGTCCCTAAGACGCCTATAAATACCCCCCATCCATCTCCATTGAGAGGTAATCAATACTTTTCCGATTTACGCTCTTTCATAATCATTTCTGGTTACTGACTTGAGCGTCGGAGGGTGCGTCGCTGGGATCAACCCTGGTGTCTCGTACTTTTTGCAGGTGTACGGCAGGAGTCAACGGTCAAACACCGGCAGAACAGGTTAGAGGTTTGCTATTCAGGTTTTTCACGAATCCACAAATTCTATCTGTTTACCCCCACACCAGATTTAGCGGTAACAGATTGGCGCCATCTGTGGGAAACACCATACGATTAGCAGCCCCTCCTCTTCCCGTCGGTCCGATCTTCTCCAGCCATGCCTCCGAGGAAAGTCAGGTCCAGAGGGTCCAACCGTGGGCCCAACCTCGCCGATCAGCAAGAGGTAGTCCCCGTCCAACCCGCTCCGCAGCAGGGACAACCCCCGCTTCAAGTGGAGGACCCTCTTCAACAAGATCAGCCTCCTCTTCAGGATCAGCAACCCCCTAAGGGTCCCACCGGTCCTCAGAATGCCGGTGCGGGGGGCTCCCGCATGAAGCAACCTCTCCACCAAGACCGCGTCTCCATACACAATGCCTCTACGGATTCCATTGCCTCCCACAATCCTCAAAATCGGCAGAAGGACGTGGATCTTCGTCACCGTCTGGATGAAAAGCGGGCCCGAGAGGGAACCTCCCGCCAACGCCGTCCGGATGAACGATCTCCTCACCGTCGAGACTACAGAAGGTCCCCTACCCGAAGAGGGATGAAAGAGTCCCCCGAACACCATAGAAGAAGACCACGCTCCCCTGTGGGTCGACAACAACCTAGGAACGATGAGGCACCAATCACCCGTGCCGAGTTCCAGCAGTTCCAAGCGACCGTCCTACAGGCTCTCAATCTTCGCCCCAACGCCCATGCTCCAAAGATTCCCTCACCACCTCCGGTCCGGAATCCTCACGAGCGGTCCCTAACTCCTCCACAAGCTCCTAGCAACCCCCGCTACATACCAAGTCCTCGCCGTTCCAGGAGCTACCGACGTCGTAGCCCCCGCTCTCCCTCCTACGAAGACGAATCTAGAGGCTCTCCTGATTACCGTCGAAAGGATGACGCTGTATATCGCTGCCTCCATGAGGTGGAGAGGCGCTTGGGTCAGTTGCACCAAGAAGAGGAGTTTAGAGGAAGGACCCTCCGTCCAAGCTGACCTCCTTTTTCCCGAACCATAATGGATGCGCCAGTGCCAATCAGCTTTAAAACTCCTCAATTCGAGACCTACTCGAGGGAAACTGACCCCGTTGACCACATTGAGAGCTTCAAGACTCTCATGCTCATCCATCAAGCTTCCGATGCCCTGCTATGCAAGACCTTCCCCGCAACTCTCAAGGGTCCGGCTCAAGAATGGTACTCTCGCCTTGCCCCATCCTCGATATTCTCATTCGAACAGTGCGAGACCCTCTTCATCACCCACTTCGTGAGTAGTCGCCGAACTGAAAAGACCAGCATTTCGCTACTCTACCTTAACCAGAAGAAGGGTGAGAAGTTGAGAGACTATGTGAAGAGGTTCACAGCTGAAGCCAGGTCTATAGCTTCCCTCGACCAATCCGTCACAACAGCCGCCTTCCAATCCAATGTCTTCAATTCCAGCCTTCGTTCCTCTCTTGCTAAGAAGCCTCCACAGAACTTTGCCGACCTCCTTCTTAGGTGTGAAAAGTACATTCGGGCCGAAGAGGCTCTCAACCCCCCTACTCTTGAGGAGACATCTTTCGGGAACAAACGGAAGAGCACAAGCGAAGAGGGGTCCCAAAAATCCCATAAGGATGGCAATGGCCAGCGCCGCCCAACTCCTCGTTTTGAGAAGTTCACCCCCCTCATTGCCAATATATCAGAAGTTCTTATGGAAGTGGACAAGGAAGGGCTGCTCCGCGCTCCCCCTAGAATGAACACACCTGGAAAGAAGAGGAACAAAGATAAGTGGTGCCGCTTTCACAGGGACCACAGGTCACGACACGGATGATTGTCGGGCTCTCAAGTAGGAGATCGAAGAACTCATACAGCGGGGACAACTGACCAAGTTCGTCCAAAAAGATGGGGCCTAGCTTCTCCCTTTAGGAGCCAACGAACGAACGGAAAGGCCCACCGAGCTTCAAGACTCAGAACCTCCCAGCTCCTATCGAGAGGTCTTCACCTTATCATAGAAGTAGGATCTTGATTTTCAATAAGGCCGACGCTTGTAATCCGGCCAATAGCATGTAATAATGGCTCGCCTATTGAAGCAGCCACTTAGCTTATTTCAATAAAACCTTACGTTTTTCGTTGGAAATTGTTGCTCTCGCTTCATCTCAATCTCTCCGAGTCACGACTCGCTAAATGGTGAGTTCGGAGTCCAGCTTCTCCTACATGGCTGCTCACGCAACTTACTAAGCTCTTGACAACGATGGTTTCAGAGTCCAACACTTGGCTCGATTCCGCTTCAAATAACTTGCTCTTAAGCGAGTTAGAAGTGGTTCACCATTCGGAATTGCTCCCACAACCGTTGAACAAACCTAACGATGGTTCGGAGTCCAACACTTGGCTCGATTCTACTTCGTAAGTTCGCTTCTAAGTGGGCTAGAAGTAGTTCGCCATTCGGAATTGCTCCCACAACTGTTGAACTAATCTAACGATGGTTCAGAGTCCAACACTTGGCTCGATTCTACTTCGCAAGTTCGCTTCTAAGTGGGCTAGAAGTAGTTCGCCATTCGGAATTGCTCCCACAACTGTTGAACTAATCTAATGATGGTTCGGAGTCCAACACTTGGCTCGATTCTACTTCGCAAGTTCGCTTCTAAGTGGGCTAGAAGTAGTTCACCATTCAGAATTGCCCCCACAACTGTTGAACTAATCTAACGATGGTTCGGAGTCCAACACTTGGTTTGATTCTGCTTCGCAAGCTCGCTCCTAAGCGAGTTAGAAGTGGTTCGCCATTCGGAATTGCTCCCACAACCGTTGAACAAACCAAACGATGGTTCGGAGTCCAACACTTGGCTCGATTCTGCTTCAAATTACTCGCTCATAAGCGGGTAAGAAGTGGTTCGCCATTCGGAATTGCTCCCACAACCGTTGATAACCTCTCTTAAACAACAAGTTCGGAGCTCACAACTCTCTCCTTGGGTCGCTCGTCAAACTTGTCTCCCAAATGGCTCTCTTCCAGAGTCAAGTTCTTCGCTCCGCTCGCCTCCGAAGCGGTCCTCTTCTCAACGAGTTCGGAGCTCACAACTCTCTTCTAGAGTTGCTCCTCAAACTCGTCTCCCAAATGGCTCTCTTCCAGGGTCGAGCTCTTCGCTCCGCACGCCTCCGAAGCGGACCTCTTCTCAACGAGTTCGGAGCTCACAACTCTCTTCTAGAGTTGCTCCTCAAACTCGTCTCCCAAATGGCTCTCTTCCAGAGTCAAGCTCTTCGCTCCGCTCGCCTCCGAAGCGGACCTCTTCTCAACGAGTTCGGAGCTCACAACTCTCTTCTAGAGTTGCTCCTCAAACTCGTCTCCCAAATGGCTCTCTTCCAGAGTCAAGCTCTTCGCTCCGCTCGCCTCCAAAAGCAGACCTCTTCTCAACGAGTTCGGAGCTCACCACTCTCTCCTAGAGTTGCTCCTCAAGCTCGTCTCACAAACGGCTCTCTCCCAGAGTCAAGCTCTTCGCTCCGCCGCTTCCAAAAGCGGACCTCTTCTCAACGAGTTCGGAGCTCACCACTCTCTCCTAGAGTTGCTCCTCACACTCGTCTCACAAATGGCTCTCTCCCAGAGTCAAGCTCTTCGCTCCGCTCGCCTCCAAAAGCGGACCTCTTCTCAACGAGTTCGGAGCTCACCACTCTCTCCTAGAGTTTCTCCTCAAGCTTGTCTCACAAACGGCTCTCTCCCAGAGTCAAGCTTTTCGCTCCGCTCGCCTCCAAAAGCGGACCTCTTCTCAACGAGTTCGGAGCTCACCACTCTCTCCTAGAGTTGCTCCTCAAGCTTGTCTCACAAACGGCTCTCTCCCAGAGTCAAGCTTTTCGCTCCGCTCGCCTCCAAAAGCGGACCTCTTCTCAATGAGTTCGGAGCTCACCACTCTCTCCTAGAGTTGCTCCTCACACTCGTCTCACAAATGGCTCTCTCTTAGAGTCGAGCTCTTCACTCCGCTCGCCTCCCAGACGGACCTCTCCTCGAACAATATTGGAGCACAACTCTCTCCTAGAGTTCCTCCTCACACTTGTCTCACAAATGGCTCTCTTCCAGAGCCGAGCTCTTCACTCCGCTCGCCTCCCAGACGGACCTCTCCTCGAACAAGTTTGGAGCACAACTCTCTCCTAGAGTTCCTCCTCACACTTGTCTCACAAATAGCACTCTTCCAGATCCGAGCTCTTTGCTCCACTCGCCTCCGAAGCGGACCTCTTCTCAACAAGATCGGAGCTCACAACTCTCTCCTAGAGTTGCTCCTCAAACTTGTCTTCCAAATGGCTCTCTCCTAAAGCCAAGCTCTTCGTTTTGCTCACCTCAAAGGATGGGTCTTCCCATGGCTCTTACAAGGGTCTTCCTGGCACAAGGGTTTTCCCAGCACAGCTTCTCCGCTCCTAGGAGTGGAGCTCCTCTTCCAAAATCCCCAAGACCAAAACACTCCTCAACTTCATGAAGACAAGGATGTTGCGGGGCTATTTTGGCCATGAAGGATGGTGAATCCTCGTCTCACTCCTAAAGAGAACTTGTAGATCTTCGAATTAGCTTCGAAACAAGGGGTCGCACGCCCTGAGCCGACCTCCGTAGCACCGGGAACATCGAAAACTCTCCTCAACCTCATGTATACAAGGATATTCTCTGGCTATTTTGACCATGAAGGAGGGTGAATCTTCATCTCACTCCTGAAGAGAAGTTGTAGATCTTCGAATTAGCTTCGAAACAAGGGGTCGTACGCCCCGAGCCGACCTCCGTAGCACCGGGAACATCGAGAAGAACTCTGCATGGAAAAATTGGGGTTCGGCACCAGCTGCCGAGCGTTCTCGGAACCGACCCTGTTACGGGGGAAAAATCGAGTTCGGCACCAGCTGCCGAGCGTTCTCGGAACCGACCCCGTTACGGGGGGAAAATCGAGTTCGGCACCAGCTGCCGAGCGTTCTCGGAACCGACCCCGTTACGGGGGAAAAATCGAGTTCGGCACCAACTGCCGAGCGTTCTCGGAACCGACCTCGTTACGGGGGAAAAATCGAGTTCGGCACCAGCTGCCGAGCGTTCTCGGAACCGACCTCGTTACGGGGAAAAAATCGAGTTCGGCACCAGCTGCCGAGTGCTCTTGGAACCGACCCACAAACAACACAAAAAAAAGAGAGAGAAAAGAGGGCTAAACGGGTCGGTTTGAACCCGTTAAAGGATCCAAACCCGAACCCCATACCGTTTCACTTCTTCTTCTCCACCTTTCCCGCCAAAAACAGAGAAAGAAAAACCCACCTTCTTCGAACAACCGAGCTCCGACTTCGCCACCTCCGTGGCCGAGCATCGCCTCCACTTCCGAGCTCCCAACCTCGCCGAACCACTTCCGACGAGCCTCCTCCTTCTTCTGACTCCGTCGTCGAGCTTCCAAACCCAACACACGTCGAGCTCCATCGCCATGGTCGAGCTCCACCTTCGTTGCCGAACTCACCCCCTCCGTCGTCTAGCTCCGGCGTCGAGCTCTCCATCCCGAGCTCGCAAACACCTCCGTCAACCTCCGACCTCGTCGACACCAAACTTGACACCGAGCTCATCTCCCGAGCTTGTCTCCACTCGCCATCAGCTCCCTCCTCGAGCTCCGCCATGGCTGACCACGACGCCGAGCTCCGAGCTTCGTCATCTCCCCGAGCTCCGCCTTCGCCATCATAGCCAAGCTCGTTGCCGAACGCCATTGAAGCTTCGGTGCCTATCTCGAAGCTTCGTCGAACTTCAAATCCGCATCGCCGAGCTCCCCATCCCGAGCTCGAACCCATCGCCATGGCGTCCACGAGCGCCACCTCATCACAAAGCCTCGAACCCATCGCCATGGCGTCGACGAGCTCCACCTCATCACAAAGCTTCGAACCCATCGCTCCGCTGTCGAGCTCCCCTCAAATCCGAGCTTCATTCCCTGCGACTTCACCTCCTTCATCGCCGAGCTCCCCCACAGCGTCGAGCTTCCCCTCATTGAGCTCCAACCTCAGGAGCTCCCTCCTTCGTCGACCTCACCAACCTCCGCGGCGACGAAGCCCAGTCGAGCTCGAGTTCTCCTTCGCCAACTCGACAGCCATGGCCTCGCCACCTCCCAAAAACTCAGCATCTCTCCTCCCTCACTCCGCCACAGAGCTCGACCTCGCCGATACCAAGCTCGAAGAAGGAGTCGAAGGGAGACGAGAGAGAACGGAGGTAGGATGGAGAAGAAGAGAGCGGGAGAGAAGGAAACGAAGAAGAAAGAAGCAGCGCAAAAAAAAAAAAAAAAAAAAAAACAAGTCAACGCTCACCGTTGACTTCGCCACGTGGCGTACACAGGGACTTCGGCCACTTTTTGCCGAGCGTTCTCGGAACCGACCTTGTTACGCCCAAAAAATGGCCTCCTCTCCCTCCTCCCGATGCGCGCTCGCTTGATCGTGATCAACGCGTACGATCGCGCCACGTGTCCAGGTAATATTTAATTTATTTATTTATTTGTTTTAATTATTTAAAAAATCCGAAAAAATATTTAAAAATCGAAAAAAATTAAATAAAAATTCTAAAAATAATTATAAATTCAGAAAAATTATTTTAAAATTCTGAAAAATATAATTATTTAATTAGAATAATTATTTAATATTTTCGATAATTAATTATTTAATTCGAAAATGAATAAAAAATTCAAAGAAATGAGGAAAAATTCAGAAAAATCTGGAAAAATTACCAAAAATTCAGAAAAATTTACGCTCTTTTATAATCATTTCTGGTTACTGACTTGAGCGTCGGAGGGTGCGTCGCCGGGATCAACCCCGGTGTCTCGCACTTTTTGCAGGTGTACGGCAGGAGTTAACGGTCAAACACCGGCGGAACATGTTAGAGGTTTGCTATTCAGGTTTTTCACGAATCCACAAATTCTATCTGTTTACCCCCACACCAGATTTAGCGGTAACAAACCCCAAATCAAGCAACTCCTGAATCTGTACCTTAAGCTCTGCAAACTCAACCGGTGTCATCCTATAAGGACTCTTCGATATAGGTACCATACCCTGGCTGAACTTCAATACCGAACTCCACATCTCTATCAGGGGGTAATCCAGGCAACTCCTCTGGAAAAACATCCAGGAAATCCTGAACTACTAGAGGCGCAGCCTCACAGCCTGAATGCAATTCCATCGCACAAACCTCCTGATCAACTGCAGCTCGACCAAGGGACATCTCCCCGGCATGGAACTCAAACTCTACGTGATTTGGGATTCTAAACACAACTCTCTTCACACGGCAATCAATAATGGCATGGGTTTCACCCAACCAATCCATACCTAGAATAACGTCGAATTCTGAATTCCTAATTACAATCAGATTGGCCTTGAAATCTGCGCTACCAATAATCACAGGACACTGCCTATACTCTCGGGAACAAATGACAACTCCACCACCTGTCACAATGTTCCAAGCCTCTGGCATGTTGCTGCACTCCAATTGATGGCGAGCCAAAAATTGAGAGGAGACAAAAGAATGGGTTGCCCCGGAATCAAAAAGAACATAAGCAGGAAAAGAGCAAATAAGGACAACACCTAAGATAGAATCAAAAGACAAGAGGAAAAGAATGGTTGAACAGGGGTGAGGAAAAACAAAATGCAGAAAGATAATATGGAAAAAGCAAATGTAAGAGAAATGGAAATAAGCAAAAGATAGATAATAAAACAACAAAACAATAAAAGCAAAATATATCTGCAACAACACCATCAGCTGACTCAGCATCTGCACAAGTCAGGTTGAAAGCCTGACCTCTCCTCGGACAGCGGTCCTCTGACCGACAATCTGGCGCTGAGGAGGAAGCGGTGGCCTAACTGGACCATGAGCTCGGGCAACCTACTGAACGGGACCCCTGGCTAAAAGAGCCAACTGTTGCTGTGGCTGCGGATAATCTCGCACTGAATGATCAGTAGAGCCACACCTGAAGTATCGACGATTGGTGCGAAAACAGTTCTTGTGCTCATTCCCAGACACCTAGCAGAAGTCACAAAAACCACCCCTCGGGCAAGCAACAGAAGGGTACGAAGCTGCTCTGACCGGATGGGCAGAAACAGGCCTCCGAACAGGCCCACTTGAAGGCCTAGCAACCACAGAGGAGTGCGGAACAGCCCGCTGAGAAAGAGCCAAACCACCATGAGCCTGCTCCTGAGCACGAGTTGCCTCGAGAGCTTCTGCATAAGAGCGCAAGCGAAGGAAGACAAGCTGTACCCTAATCTCACGCTCAAGCCCCAAAATGAATCTACGAGCCCTATCTTCTTCGTTCGCCACAAGAACGGCTGCGAAGCGACTGAGTCTAGTAAATTCATCTGCATACTCGTCCACAGACCTGCAACCCTGTTTCAAGAAGTCTCATGTTACAACATTGCATGGAATATGTAACAAAATTTCATTACTAGAAATAACGACCAACCTGTTTTAGGGCCAGGAATTGTTGTTCCATCTCCACTCTAGTGCTGCTAGGAAAGAACTTCTCCAAAAAGCCCATAGTGAAAGTGTCCCAAGTGATCGGTCGTTCGAGCCTTTCAGACTCGGAACTCCACCAGATATGAGCCAAGTCCACCAGCTGAATGGCTACCACATCCACTCGATTAGTATCTGCAACCCTAGCTGCCAAAAGCAATTGCTCAGTGCGGATCAACTACTGTTCAGCTTCCAAAGGCATCTCAGTGCCTGGAAACCTGTTGGGATGTAGCCTCATGAAGTCCGTGACTGTACCCGAACGAGGAGGAAGAGCTGCCTGCATAGGCATAGCGGGCGGAACCCGAGCAGCTTCCAAAGTAGCCATCACCAAGTTACTGTGGTTTTGCTGCATATTGATCAAGCGCTCAAGCACAGTGGTGAAAGCCTCAATCCCAGGCTAATCTCCCTGGGGATGAGAAGTAGAACCTCTACGAGCCATAGTCTGCACAAAACCAAAAACAATTAGCATCCCGATCAAGGTTGTTAATAATAATTCATTTATGCATGCATTGTTGGTAAAATGTTGAGCTGATCCTAGTTCGAGCCAAGCTGGTCTAATATATCAGTCAAACTAATATATTAGCCAAACCTGGGCTCTGATACCACTAAAAACCTTATCACGTCCCGCTTCCCAAAAGAGAATACGGAATGCGGATACGTGACTAAGCCCAGCGAATAATTTTCATCATCCATAAGTTGTTCAGAATCTTTACAACATCTCACAGGAATAATCAGAGTCGGAAGCAAAAGAAATCAACCAAGTATGCATAATCGAATCAAATATACCAACAGAAATTTACATGAAACCAAAATATAATAATCTCAAATAAATTAGATCTGAATAAGTTAATATCCTGGGTCACATTGCCTAAATACAAAATAAATCCAAGTATCAGATACAATTGTTCAAATAAGCAACAAAAATAATAGAAAAACTCCAGCTCTGATATCTCATATCACCAACTCCATCTGGCAGCTGGTCACCCTGGTCTGCAATTACATAAATTGCAGAAAAAAGGAAAAGAGAAAACAAAGTCCCGTCAATGCAAGTTACGGGCCGCTTGTAGTGCAGGATTCAAGTACATGGGGAAGAATAACAAATATAAAATAACAGCAGGAATAAACATAGCATGGTATAGACATGTCAACAGAATAAAATATCTAGCATGAATCAAGCAAACAGAATCAAGTAGCATGGTATACTAACAGGTACAAGTAACATGTATGAGGTATCAAGCAAATAGGTAAACAGGTAACCATGTAATAGGTAAACAAGTACAAGTATGCAGGTAAATAGGTAAACATGTAACAGGTAAACAGGTATACGTATACAGGTAAACAGGTAATCAGGTACATGTATCAGGTTATGTCAAGTCTTGCATTATTACTATCTAGGTAGCACTTCATGAGCCCCGATTTTTATCACATGGTTGCTACATTCAAAAAAGTTACAATTAGATTTCGTAGTAGAGTCCATAGAGTAGTGTACTAAGGGATCAGGATAACAAGAATAACAGGAACAGGTAGAACCTAGTGGTTCTCTTCCGAGTACACCTTCCTAAAGGGAAGTATGTAGTCAGGTACAGGAACAGGCATAATCTAGTGGTTCTCTTCCGAGTACACCGTCCTATAGGGAAGCATGCAGTCAGGAAATCAGGTAACAGGATCGTGAACCATATAGTCATGAGCACGTAACAGGCAGGACACAGGTCCTCTTCTCAATACACGTTTCTATATTTTCCACTACTAGATCTTTCCCTTAACCCCGGCTTGGTTATTTTGTTATTATTAGGAAATAGGCATGTATGTGTCACAAACAGAGCAAGATAACATAGCATAAACAGGTAATAAGTTCAGGATGAATAATAAGCATTTTCAGGTGAAAGACAACTCATAGCAGGATAATACAAAGACAATTCTAGTTCAGGACAGCAAGATAGTGTTGCACTAAAACTGGAATTTCCGTTGCTACAAAAATGCAAAATGGAATCCGTCAAAGAATATGGAAAATAGACTCCCGGCCGAATCCATCGAATATATATAAGTCAAATATTATTTCACAAAATCATAGTTCAAAACTGAATAGAAACCAGAAAACATGTTTAGCCAGAAATAAAAAGATTGTATTCAAAGTTAGGAAAACAGCATGAAAACTCATTAACTAAATCCACGAAAAATCTGGAGTATTCCCCAATATGTTTAGTAACAGAAAAAAAAAAGTTTCATAATTTTCCAATAAGAATAGGGTAGTCAAGTAAAATCAGAGAACAACAAGACACGACAGTTTTGTAAATCTGAAATCACAAACACTGCTGTACGAAAATAGCAATATCTCACAAACTATAAATCGAAATCCAAATCTGCCAAAAGGATGATAAAATAGATACAAGAGGCTAACTTTCATATTCACAAATATTTTAGAAACATCAAGTAGAATTAGGTCGAAAATCAGTTTCTTTACTGAACAGCGAGAAAGATCTGCTAGTATAGTAATTGTTTGGGAACATAAAACGGCTTGTAAAACTCATCAAATAAATCCATAAAAATTCAGGGTCGATCCCAATCAGGTCTAGTTATACTGTGCAAAATATTGGATCAAAATAATACTTTTAGCATCATGATAAAAATAGATTACTCTTCAGAATTCATAGAATACATAATCTGGAAATCTTTCTACACCTCTGTAGTAAAATAGAAGTAACTCACAACTCATAAATCGAAACTGAGATCCGTCGAAAGGGTTGAAAAATAGACAGAATTCTCTATAGTTCATGTTCACAAAATATTTTCATATACTTACCTTAATAGGGTCTAAAGTACTGAACAACATCAGGGTAACAAAAAATACAGATTTGTTCTTCATTCTCAAATCAACATAGATCACACGAAATTCATCTAAATCAACTCAAACTTGAAACATAGTGTACTAAATGTCCAAACAACATGGTATAGGTATTTTACAAGTATTCGAAAAGTATATCACGAATAACACATCAAGCACAGATATCACAAAGTAGCATGAACATATTCATAAAAAATGGTCAACCCTAGATTAATTCATGTCATATGTGTCGTGAGGCAACTATGGTCAAATCATCAAAATAGAGACAATATCAACAAGAGGATTTCACACACAAATTTTCTCTAGAACCCAACTACACTACTGGCGGTATTCAGTACTTGTATTACACAAAAAAGGAATACAAGTTACTTGCCTTAACCGATGACGAAAACGACGAGGATCAAGAATAACGGGAACGGATTCCCGGGAAACAAACTCCAACAAGCGAAATGAAACCACGAACAAGGATCCACGGACCAACTCGAGAACACACGAACCAAGAATGGCACTCACACACCACCAAGACAACGCGTGCACGGAGGAGCACGCGCACACCACCACAAGAACAACCGGCAAGAACACCAAAGAGCAAGACGACACGGCAACGGCAGCAAGCTGCTTGCGGTTGCTGTCTACCGATGCTCCGATCGAACGACAGGGGAGGTCGAGGCATTGGGGAGTGCTGCGTCGTGAGGATCTGACGGCTGGTGCTCGGGGAAATGCGACCAGGGATACGGGGGCACTATGGCGGCTCAGTCGAAGAACGACAACAACAGGCTGTCGTTGCAACGGAAGGAGAGAATGGAGGAGCGCTGGGGAAAGCGAGATGAATGGAAGAGGGCAGGCCTGGAGGTCGGGGGTGTGCAAGAGTGAGGACGATGGGTGTAAGCGGCTAGGGTTTGGGGTGAAGGAAGGGGAACGGTCGGGTGTATTATATAAGGTGCATGGGTAGGGTTTAGCTGAAGGGGGGTTTTGGGTATGGGTTTGTGGGTGAACGGGTGCAACACAGTGGGTTAGGGAATAAAAATGGATAGAGATTTGGGTATTATTAGGTTTAAACAATGGGTTCAAGAAATAGGACAACACCACAAGGAAAAATAGGGGGATACAAAAATGAGATGGCACAGAAAATGAACAAATAAAATAGGCTCAAACAATTGAATCAAGGAGATCAAAAAATAATAGTTCGATCCAACAAAGACGAACAATGAGACAATTGGATCAAGAAAATCAAATAAAAAGAGAAAAAAACCTCAAGTAAATGAGTATATTGAAAATAAAGATCCAATATACGGTCCAAAAGAGATACAAGAAGAATACAAATACCCAAAAAGAAAAAAACACTCAAAAATACACAAAATGGAAAATAGGGGTTACATGCGTCATCTCCACTACCCTCCTCCGCCACTCCTTCATCAACTCCTTCCACAACTTTCTGATCCACCACTCGTTCTCCGGCTCCTTTATCCTCCACTCCTTCCTCGACCTCCTCACCCTATACTTCTGCCTCACTAGTGAAACTGCTGGACTCTACCACATACGGCTTGCGACTACGGAGTGGCACTACGTCCAAAACTCGGTCGTCAAGATCCCAAGATTCGGAGTCCGACTGATGATCCCTCTCATCCCGACCAGAGGCACTCGCTTCGGAACCGAACTAAGATCGCGACATAACAAAAGCAATACTAACCTGGATTTCGTAAATGGGACATCAACAGAAAAGTTGTCGCCGACGGCTAGAGAGAGAAGCTCCGATTTTTACAAAGAGAAAGCAAAGTAAAGAAATTGAGAAGGGGTGGTAGATTTATAGAGAAACTATGGACGCCTCGAATTCCACGTTAGAATCCTGACCGTTCAAACTTAATCATCAAGATCTAACGGCTGATAAGATTTCAATGCCTCGATTCTCTCCCCCACTGTAATGCCCCGAACTTCCTATATGGAGAATTCGAGACACGAGCCAGGACCTTTACATTCAATTAGTCACAATACATAGAAAACAGGAAAAATTTAAAACTTTTTATTAATACAATATTACAGGCCGAGTGTTTCCATCGATTCAATATATTACATCAGAGTATACATGAATGAAAATGATAAACAATGGGCTTTTCACTTGTAGACTATGCCTTGACTAGAGTCCTCCCGGTTTGTGATCTTTTATTTACAACCTATTAGAGTGGGGACGTCTGTACATATACTGACGCTTAAAGGCTGATGACTAGCAGCGAATCTCCAAAAACAAACATATAAAAACTTGGTAAAGAATATGTCGGTGTAGTTTAAGTATTTGTGAGTGCAATGACTAGAATCTAATGCAATGTCAACTAAGCTAGGATGCTCCTATTCTAATGCAAGCGAGAATCTGGAATCATATGCATCCCATACTACATACATCCATATCAAGCCGTTCTCTATATATGGGGATTTGAACCCGCATTATGAATTTCTACTTGTACACAACCTATTCCTGACAGATACAATGTGACTGATGAGGTTGCAGACGTGGTCAAGTCCCACCAATGCAGTACGCTCATGGTGTCTATGTTTGTCACTACTACCCAGCTAACCGGACCTTACTCAAAAACCAGACGAACCCTCAGAGTTATTGCAACATAGGTTAGCTCGAAGCATCCCCTGCGGCTCGCTAACTCATAGACCATAGTCTATGGCCTGTTCGCTTCCCCGGCATAGAACATGACGGAGTTCCGGGATCCATCTCCTAGCTCCGCCCGTCCTTATCATGGCACTTCAGGAATTAACAGTGTGAGATACGCAATCCGTGCTCCCAACTCGTGAGAAGGCACCGTGCGTATCCCTTTGACGGGAAGGTACAACCCAATAACACCACCTAATGTCGGCCCAAGGAACGAGTTGGCCGTAAGGTGTCACCCCTAATACCAACTCCTCTCTTTTGGCAAAAAGGTTAATTAAAGATCTTTATGAGTCACTACCATAATGATGTCACTAATCCTAAACAATCCTACAAGATTTTCAACTTTGGTTATCATGGTCCAACTCACGGTCCCTCGATCCAAGACTCTAGTAACGAGATCTCTCTCACTCATCACTACCCCTAACTTGGATCCTATCAACACTCTTGGCCCACGATCAACCCACACCGGTTAAGATCCGTTGGTGCCCGAGGTGAGATCTATCCATAGTCCCTAAGGTGGTAGGATGCGGTCTTGATGGTCGATGACCCCTAGGGTAATTAGAAGACCCTAGACTAGCTTTTATCAAGCTAACAAGGATTAGTGACTTTCCCAACCCTTATTACCCACGAAGATGAAGAATGCTCACATGCTATAGTCCAATTTCAATTAGAACCTCGTACAACTAGAATCCATAGTTCTTTTTCCCAAATTGAACTAGAATTACATGCAATTAGATACTTGGGTTCTTTCTCAAGGTTGAGCTAGAATCACCTAGAACTAAATGCATGGGTTCTCTTATCAATTGAGCTAGAACTATCATGGTGCTAGTTTTATGGGTTTCTTTTTGAAGTTGACTAGAATAACATAGAACATAGGTTCATTTCAATAGTTAACTAGAACACCTAGCTCAAGCATGGATTCATGGGTTCTTTTTAATCTTTCACTACCATATACAGTTCAAGCATGGTTCTTTTAACTAGAATGCTACACTATACCATTCAAGCATGTATGGGCTCTTTACTAACACTAACTACAACAAGATAGTTAACACTACAACTACAACATGATTCTTTTACTACAACTTAACTATAACATGAGTATCTACTACTTCTTTAAGCATGGGTCATTTCTACCATTCAAGCATGGTATACAACATAAGCATGGTTTCTTTTCTATTAAACCTACAACATGGTATACAACCTAAGCATGGTTTCTTTTCTACATTAAACCTACGACATGGTATACAACCTAAGCATGGTTTATTAAACCTACAACATGGTATACAACATAAGAATGGTTTCTTTTCTACATTAAACCTACAACATGGCATACAACCTAAGCATGGTTTCTTTTCTATTACTTAAGCATGAATCTACAATGGTCTTAAGCATGGTATATAACTTAAGCATCAACCTACAACACTCTTAAGCATGAATACAACTTAAGAATGTACTTACAACAATCTTAAGCATGAATACAACTTAAGCATGGACTTACAACAATCTTAAGCATGAATAATTACTACAATCTAAGCATGAAGCTTTACTACAATTTAAGTATGAGTTACAACTTAAGCATGTATGTTACTACAACTTAACATGAATATCTACTTAATTTAGCATGGATATTTACTACAATTTTAAGCATGGATATACAACTTCCCTACAACAATCTAAGCATGGTATATAATTTTCCTACAATAATCTAAGCATGGTATATAATTTTCCTACAATAATCTAAGCATAGTATATAACTTTTCTACAATAATCTAAGCATGGTATATAACTTTCCTACAACAATCTAAGCATGGTATATAACTTTCCTATAATAATCCAAGCATGGTATGAACTTCCCTACAACAATCTAAGCATGGTATATAATTTTCCTACAATAACCTAAGCATGGTATATAACTTTCCTACAATAATCTAAGTATGGTATATAACTTTCCTACAATAATCTAAGCATGGTATATAATTTTCCTACAACAATCTAAGCATGGTATATAACTTTTCTATAATAATCCATGCATGGTATGATTGCTATAACTCAAGCATGAGTATCTTCTACAGCTTAAGCGTGGATACCTACTACTAAGCATGGATCTTTATTAATACTTAAGCATGAGTATCTACTTACTAATTTAAACATGGATGTTACTATAACTTAACATGAACATCTACTTACTACTTTAAGCATGGATGTTACTTAAGCATGAATGTCTACTAACTACTTAAGCATGAATATTAATTAAGCATGGATATCTACTTACTAGCTATTACAAAGATTATTTCTCTTTACAAATTACAAGTCTTGAAATTATTACAACAATCTAACTTATGAACTACAAATTACATATAACAAAATTACAAGTCCTACTTATTACAACATTCTTTTCTTTAACCACTTAGTTCTTACATACAACAAGTTTACCCTTTCTTTTTATAAACAAAAGTTAGCATGATTTGATAGTTAACCAAGTATAAAGCAATAAATAAATAAAGACTCATTTTTTATTGAGTTCTACAACCCAAAATGGGTATGTAATAATTCTACTATACAAATTTCATATGCTTATGTCAATAGTCCTTGTTTGAGTTCTACAACCCCAAAGATGGGTATGTACACAAATCTTCATATGCTTGTGTTCACTATTCCAAATTGAGTTAACAAAAAAACAACAACAATTAGAACAAAAATTACAACAATCTAAAGATTCAATCTTTATGTTTATTTGTTTAAGTTCTACCATTTACTTTCTTAGGTGATCATTTATTTTATCCATGGCATCATTCATAAGCTTAGGACTTTGTCCAAGTTGTTTTAGGACAACATACATACAAGAGAAACAACAACACAACAACACACCACAAAAGAAAACAAACAACCCAAAAGAACAAATTCAAACAAAAGAAAACAAGAAGGGATGGAGAAACCCCCACCTTGATTTTTTTTCCTTGAAGGAAGAACTTGCCTATGCACCTTCTCCTTCCCCTATCTCCTATGAAAAACTCCTAAGAAAACCTACAATGAAAAACTCTCTAGTTAGTCCTATTCTCTCTTTCTTTTCCTCTCCTTTTTTGGTTCTTGTAAAATGAGACAAGAGAAGAGGGGAGGGGATATTTATAGTGTGAAGGAGAAGGGAGAAAGTGCAAAATACACCAAGGGAGTTTTCAAAAAATCCCCCTTGGTACATTGGCCGGCCCATGCCTAGGTGAGGGGAGGGGTGAGGTGGAGGTATGGTGAAGGGGGTGAGGTGGAGGGGTGAGGTAGAGGAGAGAGAGCTTCTAGAAGAGAACTCCTTAATCTCTTATGCATACATAACCCTAGGTTTAATCCTCCATCAAAACCTAACTATCTAATTAGGTTGTCATGACAAAAGATAACTCAAACATGAAAAGAAATAAAATAATTAAATAGTTGAATACTAATAAAAATAATATTATTAATAATTGATCGGGATATTACATCCCCCCCCCTATGACGTCAGCATCACAAGTGTAGCACCCTAGCTTTTCCAACAAGCAGCAACGGCTCGACGCTCGGCATTGACCTCGAGCCACGCCCTAGCTTTCTCAAGCTTTATGAGCTCGACGCTCGGTATTGACCTCGAGCCACGCCCTAGCTTTCTCAAGCTTTATGGGCTCGACGCTCGACATTGACCTCAAGCCACGCCCTAGCTTTCTCAAGCTGTATGGGTTCGATGCTCAGCATTGACCTCGAGCCACGCCCTAGCTTTCTCCAAGCAAGAGGGCTCGACGCTCGGCATTGACCTCGAGCCGAGCCCTAGCTTTCTCAAGCTGTATGGGCTTGATGCTCGGCATTGACCTCGAGCCACGCCCTAGCTTTCTCCAAGCAGGGAAATCGACGTTCGACATTGATCTCGAGCCACGCCCTAGCTTTCTCAAGCTTTATGGGCTCGACGCTCAGCATTGATATCGAGCCATGACCTAGCTTTCTCAAGCTGTAGGGGCTCGACCCTCGGCATAGACCTCGAGCCACTGTAACCCCCATTCCCGACAATAAGTATTTTCGGTGTATTTTCTACAATTTGATTTTTATAAAGTTATTTTGTGCTAAATTTATTTCGGATATTTTATTAAAGTGTTTTCTAATCGAAAACTATATTTATTTCGAATAATGGTATATTTTAATTTTGTTTTCTATTCCTAATTGATCGGCTATTTATATTTGAGCCCAATTTAAATGTATTATTACTATTTGGATTATTTAATCAATTTGTTAGAACCAATTCCTATTTGTTATATAATTTTATTATCGTTACTATTAATATTATTGTTATTATTGTTGTTATTATTGTTATTATTATTGTTATTCCTATTGTTATTAGTATTATTATTTTTATCATTATTATTGTCATTAATACTATCATTACTGTTGTTATTATCATTATCAGTAGTATTCATCATTATCAGTAGTATTTTCTTGTTAATTGCATTATTGTTATCTTTATTGTTAATACTATTATTATTATTATTATCTTTTAATAAACCCTACAATGCTAACTATTTTTTTCCCTATTGAATTTATGCCCACTAATTGATTTTTAACCCAAAACCCAAGCCCATTCTCTTATTGGATCATACCTGAAACCTAATATCCTATTTGTTACCGCTAATTCTGGTGTGGGGGCAAACAGATAGTATTTGTGGATTCTTAGGAAAACTGAATAGCCAAAACTGTTACCTGTTCCGCCGGAGTTTGACCGTTGACTCCCGCCGTTCACCTGCAAGAAGTGCGAGACACCGGGGTTGATCCCGGCGATGCACCCTCCGAAGCTCAAGTCAGTAATCAGGGAGATTATGAAAGAGCGTAAATTGGCAAAAGATTGATTACCTCTTAATGGAGATGGATGGGGGGTATTTATAGGCGCCACTGGTGTAACGCCCCTGAATCCCAAAACAACCGAATTCGAGATATTCTACAGGATCTTTCCACTTCTTTCGTACAATTTTACAAGGAATTTAAAACTTTTATTTCAGCAATAATTACATCAGAGTCTTTTACATCAATACGCAGCGGAATTAATAAAATACAACAATAATGAATGTACAATTGTTACAACTTTAACATTTAAGTAATCAACAGCATCAATTCTCTTTATATCTTCATGTAACTCCAAATCCTGCATATAAAGCTGTGGGCGCGTCAGTTGCTTACAACTGACGAAATATTATACACGGCCATCATCTCTATGCCGGAAACAGTATAACGATTCTTAAATACTTTAGCAAACACAAACTTGATCACAAACAAAGCTACAAAGGGACTATCCTGTTGATGTCGTGTTGGGCGGTGCACTTAGTCCTTAATGCAGTTATTTATATTATATGACACTAATGGACACTTGTTCGGATTCTATGCATCCCATACTACATAGGTCCGAGGGCAAGTCCTTAATCGTTCTTCATCTTGTAGGGTTCAATCCCTCGTTATGACTTAATCTACTATTGTAACTACGGTAAGTATTCCAGATGATCTATGAGTACGAGCTCATGTACAGAAAACCTGGAGGGGAATCCCACGTCATGTCACGACGCATCGTGAAGAACCTATGGACAATTCAACCTCCTTCATGGCACATGACACCACCCGCAGTCACCAAACATCCCATGAGCGTCGCCACCGGGACGGTACTCTGGAGCAGTATCCACGTCATGTCACGACGCATCGTGAAGAACCTGTGAATACTATCACGCCGCCAATCCATTGGCCCTCATACTCATGTTCTTCTCCTACTTTCATCACATCTCCACTATGTATCTATCTGTAATTTCGGTAAGTATCATAGATGTTCTATGATTACAAGCACGTGTATAGAAAACCTGGAGGGGAATCCCACGTCATGTCACGACTCATCGTGAAGAACCTATGGACAATTCAGCCTCCTTCATGGCACACGATCCTCATGCAGTCACCAAACATCCCACAAGTGTCACCACCGGGACGGTACCCTGGAGCAGTATCCACGTCATGTCACGACTCATCGTGAAGAACCTGTGAAATACTCTCCGCCGCAAATCCGATGGTCCTCAACTCGTGTTTTTCTCCTACTTCCATCACAGCCTTACAAAATTTACTTTAAAAGAAAATCATCACAACCTAGAGCTAGCTTACCCTACCGGACATAAATCAACAACAGAGACAGTCAGCCTACCTGGCTACTTCTCAAGAGATGCTCAACGCTCAACGGTTAGCTCTCAAATCATAAATAAAACTGCCGGTCACTAGGGTCTCGCCTAGCCTCTAGATTCCAAAAACTATCTCATTCTAGAGATCAACAATATTTCATAATCAATCTCAAATAACATTTCCATTTCTTTTGTTCACAAACTCTTTCTCAAAACATTTCATTTATAATCTCATAACATGAGAACGATTCAATTCGATATCTTTATCAATTTCATCTTTCATAACCTGGTGTGCATTTCACAATAAAACTCAATCAAATCTTAATAATCATAAAATTTTGTATTCAACTTATTTAACTTTCATTTGTCAAAATCAAATCCAAACTCAAAACCAAAATAAACAGTTCGGTTCAGTCGACTGGTGACAGTATCAGTCGACTGTTCAGCGAACATCAAAACATCTCAGTCTGTTCAGTCGACTGTCGACAAAGAATCAGTCGACTGTTTTATGAAACATTAAAACATCAATAATAACACAGACGGTTCAGTCGACTGTCGACCAGGAATCAGTCGACTGTTCCGCGAATACTTTGAAAATTCAAACATCAAAATTCATGACAGCAGCAGTCGACTGTGAAAGTAGTCAGTCGACTGTTCTGTCGACGAAAACCCAATTTCTTACACTTGCCAGTCGACTGTGGAAGGTAGTCAGTCGACTGTCAATTACACCAATTGCATCTTTGCATATATTCTTCGATCTTTTAATCGATTTGTACTTCCATATACAAAATATGAATCATTTCCAGAATATATTCCTTTTAAAACATTATCGTATATGTTATCAAAATCTCAAGTTTCTCATTTTTCAAATGAAATCCTTAAAATGCATCAAAACACATATTCAACAATTTTCCAAATACACTGTTTTCTTTTATCAAAATTACGTTTATAAAAAACTCTATACTCGTATAAATAACATTTTGAGGTTATAATCACACTTCTTTCCCACATTCTCAACAAACAACATATTTGCATTATTCTAATCATGTCTCAACATGCATCAATTTTATATAAATCATTTCAATTCTAGCATCTCAACTAACAATCATAATCATTTAGAAAATAGAATAGCAATTTGCATCTACCACACCAATCAAGATTTAACGATCCATTTCTACATTAATTTGCATGCAATCAATTCAATTTCAACCAAATAAATTATATATCATCTATCATGCATTTTCTACTCCTAAATTAGAAAGCATTTAAGAAACACCCACCTAAATTGAAGATTTGTACTCAATAGAACTCCTAGAATTAGAAGCTCCTAAAGAAACTCCAATTGCAACCTCCTCGAAATCCGCGCACTCAAGCAAGGTTTTCAATCCATTTCGGCAAGCAACAATCATCAAGAGCATCTCCATCCCCACTCCATTTCGGCCACAACAAGAACAACTCCCATCTTCTTTCATATACACATACTATGTATGTACATATATATACATTAGTATATGTATATAGGCAAGTGGAAATAGGTGATTAGGTGGGGAAATGGACAAGGCTATGCTGGTTTGGGGTTGCTTTCGGCATGGGCAGGAGAGAAAGAGGAGAAGAGATGAGAGAATGAGAGATTAAGGGGGTATTTTTATAAGAGAGTAGTAGGGTAGTTAGTATAACTACCTCCCACATGAACACCACTAACCCCATATCTAAAACTTGTTTTCCCTCCCTATTTTCAAAATCAAACTTCAGAATTTTTCCCTCCTCTCACGGCAGCCCGGTCCCCAAATTGTGTGCACATCGCACGTGTGCACGTGCACGTGCTTTGTGTACACCCAAAAATAAATTATTTAATTAATCCCTGTAAAACAATTATTTATATATGTAATAAATATGTAAAATTAACTTTAAAATTATACTTTCCATGCACTATAAAAATAGAAAGAAACATTTCATGAAAAATTATTTTGAAGGAAGAACGCGCTTAAAAACACGTGCACCGAAAACACGTGCGTCGCCCGTAAAATCTCAAAAATACAAAAATGACTTTATCAACCTGGAAAATATTTATAAGTAATTGGAATGCAACATAAGAATATATTTAATATACATATATGATAATGTACTCAAACGTACAGAAAACACGTGTATTGCAAGTTGAAATTTATTTTAATTAAAATAGACAAAAATTGAATTCTATTTACAAAAAGAATGAATTTAAACATGTTTATAAAAATAAATAATTAAAACTCATCGAAGACTTTGCACGTAACGGTGGAATACCCGAAATCGACACGTGCATCAATAACACGTAAAAAGCACGTAAAAACTCAAAGATTGAAATTTAGCATTTGTGTTGTCTCAAATGTGATTTTAAGAATACGGGATTGCATAAATAATTGGAATTCAAAATACATATCAAAATGCGTTATGGATATAGTCAATAACAGTACAAAATGCACGTGCGTAACACCCGATGGCAAAATTGACAATTAAATTTTGCGGGGTGTTATACTCTCTCCCCCTTAGAACAGTTCCGTCCCCAGAACTCGTTATGGTAAAGGCTGTATTTTGTACACACCAAAGAAATATCATTATAACACATAGAAAAACTACAAACATTAAGAAAATATACATAGCATAAAAGTAAGCAATGTAGAGGAATAAGACAAAATCTATTTAAGAAAATTATGAGTATCAAAATTTTACAAGAACTAAACAAGAAAACTAGGAAAGTAGCGTAAGAAAATAAATGCGACAATAAAGGAAAGAGTTTACATATAAATTACTATCAAGTAAACCATTAGATAAAATGGTAAAATAAACTTAGTCATTAATTGTGAAATAATTTCAGAAAACAATGCAATAAAGAAAACATAGTTAATGGATACTTCATAAATAGATTCAATACTAAAAATTCATCAATGTAATAAAGGGTAGAAAAATTACAAACCAAATTGGTACTATACGACAAAAACTAGCAATTTAACAGTTTGAGAAATATATAAGAAGGGAATATAGTAAAAGTATAGAAAACATAAAATAATTCTGTATACAAATTAGTATCATAAAAATAATTTGTAAGGTATTTATAGTAATTATACATACAATTTAAAAATTAGGCAAACATCGAAGTACTTTCAAATTATTCAGTGGAGCGAGAAACCAACTTACGAAATCACATACTCGCATAGGCGAAAATTTATATAGGTGAAATAAATAGTATGATATGAAAATTATAAATAATTTGTAGCAGTCAAACAAGACATCGTAGTAGTAAAACGTACTATTGAAAGTAGTGCGAAAACTAGTTATATACAAAGAAAAATATAGACAATGAAAAAATGATTTTGTACGTAAATTGATGTCATAAGGTGATTTGTAAAGTAAATACAATAATTATATATGTATGATAACAATGAAAAAAGGCAAAAATCCAAATAATTTCGATTTGTCACGTAGACCAAGAAAATCAGCATACAAAATTATGTATATACATAGACGGAAATTATAGGGCAAAACAACAACATCATGATACAAAATTTATAAATGATGTGTAGGAGTAAAATAATATATATGGTAGTAACAATGCAAAATTTATATAGAAGTGAATCATGAATTATAACAGAAGTATAATAAATAAAACTGTTAGGTGAGTAGCCACCAAATTTAAAATAGCAAAATACAATAAAGTTGTATGAAATACTAACTCACATAAAATACGAAGTGCTATGAAAAAGACGACAAGATAGTTGAGATTAAACGGTAGATACGCAAGTTTGATAGATATAGAAATCAGTATAAACAGTATAATGCTAGGTTACAAAATATTATAAAATAGTTCAAGCTAGTACAAAATGAAATAGTTATAAGTGAATATTATAGAAAAACAAGGTAGGGGTTATCTAAGTATAATATTTCCTTTTGGTTTAGGTTCGTCTCACTGGTATCCAATAGCAGACTTGCCTATCTTGATCTCAAGTTGCATAATTGCTTCTATGATATTCGGTTGCAGTTTGTCTTCTGGACATTCGGTTGCAAACTTTGCCTCACCGACATCCAGTTGCAGTTTGCCTTCTGGACATTCGGTTGCAAACTTTGCCTCACCGACATCTAGTTGCAGTTTGCCTCCAATGATGTCTAGTTGCATATTTGCCATCTCGACACCAAGTTGCACCAAAGCGGAAGATGGAACTTAGGTATGGGATGTTTAATAAAGTATGATGTTATGGTTGAAAATCAATGATACAGAAAAAGATTTTACACAATGAAATATCAAAATAGGTGTACAGGATATATCAAACATAGAGGGTACTAATTAGTAGTACTGAAAAATTATTTATAACATTAAAATAATGTAAAATATATGCACATGTCGGAAATAAAATTGAAAACAACAATGATGTAGTGTAGCAAATTAGGGCAATAGACACAAACAATTATACATAAAAATAATATAGTAATTTGAGGAGGGTGAAATTATATGTATAGTAAGTATCTTGAAATACATGAAACATATAAAAATCAATGGAAAATATATATATTAATCAAGAATCTAAAGACAATTTAAAATTTAAGAATAAAGTAGTATAAATAGTGAGTATATGCATTATATTTAAGAAAACGTAAATTACAACATTTATAATAACAAAACAAATTTGTAGACAATATGTAATAACAATAATATCGAATGCAGACAATAAATCAAATTAGTATGTTGTATTTATACGGATAAAATATTTCAATCTTGTTAAAATATATTGAAGTATATAAGGCAATACGAGTTAACGAAAGAATATCGTATCACAAAATCAAATCATGTAAAATGCACATAAGCAAAATTCACAAGTAAAATTCAATATGTAATGAAAATAATAGTTGTAGTATAAATTTAACAAAATACGTAAAGTAATAGCACATATGGACGGATAATCATAAAGTGACATAAAACACGAAAGACAAAACTTTAAGATTGAGAGACAATTAAAATAAGTTCAACAAGATCAAGACTAAGAAAAATAGACAAAATACTATGCATTGAAATGATTTAATAGTATAGGAAAATATTTATTTGAAAAATATTAAATGTTGAAAAGTACTATGATAAAAATCCACAGAAAATAATTTGAAGGGAAAGTGTGTCTATGTGTGAGGTATCATGAATGACTGTTCAAACCAACCACGCTTCCACTGCGCCACTCTGATACCCAGAGAAAATGAGCTCGCATACAGTCTCAAATCAATGTATACGAGGAGAGCATCATGAATGTAAATTCAATAACAACTTCCATTCATGACTCCAACCATCCAATAGGAAAAGGGAAGAGAAAAACATCAGCCTATAGAGCAACACAAATGTAAATCACTTACATTTAAATCTCCATAAACTGAACTCACACTCTAATGTTCACTTCTAGGGTGTCGTTCCTTATAAATTTGTACTACTTAGAAGTGTAGCTCTGATACCACTCTGTAACACCCCGAATCCCAAAACAACTGAATTCGAGATGTACTACAGGATCTTTCCACTTCTTTCGTACAATTTTACAAGGAATTTAAAACTTTTATTTCAGTAATAATTACATCAGAGTCTTTTGCATCAATACGCAGTGAAATTAATAAAATACAACAATAATGAATGTACAATTGTTACAACTTTAACATTTAAGTAATCAACAGCATCAATTCTCTTTATATCTTCATGTAACTCCAAATCCTGCATATAAAGCTGTGGGCGCGTCAGTTGCTTACAACTGACGAAATATTATACACGGCCATCCTCTCTATGCCGGAAACAGTATAACGATTCTTAAATACTTTAGCAAACACAAACTTGATCACAAACAAAGCTACAAAGGGACTATCCTGTTGATGTCGTGTTGGGCGATGCACTTAGTCCTTAATGCAGTTATTTATATTATATGACACTAATGCACACTTGTTCGGATTCTATGCATCCCATACTACATAGGTCCGAGGGCAAGTCCTTAATCGTTCTTCATCTTGTAGGGTTCAATCCCTCGTTATGACTTAATCTACTATTGTAACTACGGTAAGTATCCCAGATGATCTATGAGTACGAGCTCATGTACAGAAAACCTGGAGGGGAATCCCACGTCATGTCACGACGCATCGTGAAGAACCTATGGACAATTCAACCTCCTTCATGGCACATGACACCACCCGCAGTCACCAAACATCCCATGAGCGTCGCCACCAGGACGGTACTCTAGAGCAGTATCCACGTCATGTCACAACGCATCGTGAAGAACCTGTGAATACTCTCACGCCGCCAATCCAATGGCCCTCATACTCATGTTCTTCTCTTACTTTCATCACATCTCCACTATGTATCTATCTATAATTTTGGTAAGTATCATAAATGTTCTATGATTACAAGCACGTGTACAGAAAACCTGGAGGGGAATCCCACGTCATGTCACGACTCATCGTGAAGAACCTATGGACAATTCAGCCTCCTTCATGGCACACGATCCTCATGCAGTCACCAAACATCCCACAAGTGTCACCACCGGGATGGTACCCTGGAGCAGTATCCACGTCATGTCACGACTCATCGTGAAGAACCTGTGAAATACTCTCCGCCGCAAATCCGATGGTCCTCAACTCGTGTTTTTCTCCTACTTCCATCACAGCCTTACAAAATTTACTTTAAAAGAAAATCATCACAACCTAGAGCTAGCTTACCCTACCGGACTTAAATCAACAACAGAGACAGTCAGCCTACCTGGCTACTTCTCAAGAGACGCTCAACCCTCAACGGTTAGCTCTCAAATCATAAATAAAACTGCCGGTCACTAGGGTCTCGCCTAGCCTCTAGATTCCAAAAACTATCTCATTCTAGAGATCAACAATATTTCATAATCAATCTCAAATAACATTTCCATTTCTTTTGTTCACAAATTCTTTCTCAAAACATTTCATTTATAATCTCATAACATGAGAATGATTCAATTCGATATCTTTATCAATTTCATCTTTCATAACCTGGTGTGCATTTCACAATAAAACTCAATCAAATCTTAATAATCATAAAATTTCGTATTCAACTTATTTAACTTTCATTTGTCAAAATCAAATCCAAACTCAAAACCAAAATAAACAGTTTGGTTCAGTCGACTGGTGACAGTATCAGTCGACTATTCAGCGAACATCAAAACATCTCAGTCTGTTCAGTCGACTGTCGACAAAAAATCAGTCGACTGTTTTATGAAACATTAAAACATCAATAATAACACAGACGGTTCAGTCGACTGTCGACCAGGAATCAGTCGACTGTTCTGCGAATACTTTGAAAATTCAAACATCAAAATTCATGACAGCAGCAGTCGACTGTGAAAGTAGTCAGTCGACTGTTCTGCCGACGAAAACCCAATTTCTTACACTTGCCAGTCGACTGTGGAAGGTAGTCAGTCGACTGTCAATTACACCAATTGCATCTTTGCATATATTCTTCGACCTTTTAATCGATTTGTACTTCCATATACAAAATATGAATCATTTCCAGAATATATTCCTTTTAAAACATTATCGTATATGTTATCAAAATCTCAAGTTTCTCATTTTTCAAATGAAATCCTTAAAATGCATCAAAACACATATTCAATCAATTTTCCAAATACACTGTTTTCTTTTATCAAAATTACTTTTATAAAAAACTCTATACTCGTATAAATAACATTTTGAGGTTATAATCACACTTCTTTGCCACATTCTCAACAAACAATATATTTGCATTATTCTAATCATGTCTCAACATGCATCAATTTTATATAAATCATTTCAATTCTAGCATCTCAACTAATAATCATAATCATTTAGAAAATAGAATAGCAATTTGCATCTACCACACCAATCAAGATTTAACGATCCATTTCTACATTAATTTGCATGCAATCAATTCAATTTCAACCAAATAAATTATATATCATCTATCATGCATTTTCTACTCCTAAATTAGAAAGCATTTAAGAAACACCCACCTAAATTGAAGATTTGTACTCAATAGAACTCCTAGAATTAGAAGCTCCTAAAGAAACTCCAATTGCAACCTCCTCGAAATCCGCGCACCCAAGCAAGGTCTTCAATCCATTTCGGCAAGCAACAATCATCAAGAGCATCTCCATCCCCACTCCATTTCGGCCACAACAAGAACAACTCCCATCTTCTTTCATATACACATACTATGTATGTACATATATATACATTGGTATATGTATATAGGCAAGTGGAAATAGGTGATTAGGTGGGGAAATGGACAAGGCTATGCTGGTTTGGGGTTGCTTTCGGCATGGGCAGGAGAGAAAGAGGAGAAGAGATGAGAGAATGAGAGATTAAGGGGGTATTTTTATAAGAGAGTAGTAGGGTAGTTAGTATAACTACCTCCCACATGAACACCACTAACCCCATATCTAAAACTTGTTTTCCCTCCCTATTTTCAAAATCAAACTTCAGAATTTTTCCCTCCTCTCACGGCAGCCCGGTCCCCAAATTGTGTGCACATCGCACGTGTGCACGTGCACGTGCTTTGTGTACACCCAAAAATAAATTATTTAGTTAATCCCTGTAAAACAATTATTTATATATGTAATAAATATGTAAAATTAACTTTAAAATTATACTTTCCATGCACTATAAAAATAGAAAGAAACATTTCATGAAAAATTATTTTGAAGGAAGAACGCGCTTAAAAACACGTGCACCGAAAACACGTGCGTCGCCCGTAAAATCTCAAAAATACAAAAATGACTTTATCAACCTGGAAAATATTTATAAGTAATTGGAATGCAACATAAGAATATATTTAATATACATATATGATAATGTACTCAAACGTACAGAAAACACGTGTATTGCAAGTTGAAATTTATTTTAATTAAAATAGACAAAAATTGAATTCTATTTACAAAAAGAATGAATTTAAACATGTTTATAAAAATAAATAATTAAAACCCATCGAAAACTTTGCACGTAACGGTGGAATACCCGAAATCGACACGTGCATCAATAACACGTAAAAAGCACGTAAAAACTCAAAGATTGAAATTTAGCATTTGAGTTGTCTCAAATGTGATTTTAAGAATACGGGATTGCATAAATAATTAGAATTCAAAATACATATCAAAATGCGTTATGGATATAGTCAATAACAGTACAAAATGCACGTGCGTAACACCCGAGGGCAAAATTGTCAATTAAATTTTGCGGGGTGTTACACTCTCCCCCCCTTAGAACAGTTCCGTCCCCGAACTCGCTATGGTAAAGACTGTATTTTGTACACACCAAAGAAATATCATTATAACACATAGAAAAACTACAAACATTAAGAAAATATACATAGCATAAAAGTAAGCAATGTAGAGGAATAAGACAAAATCTATTTAAGAAAATTATGAGTATCAAGAACGCTCGGTAGATGGTGCCAAGGTCCAACTTTCCATGTAACATGGTCGGTGACAAGAACGCTCGGCAGCTGGTGCCGAAGTCCAACTTTCTATGTAACATGGTCGGTGGCAAGAACGCTCGGCAGCTGGTGCCGAAGTCCAACTTTCCATGTAACATGGTCGGTGTCAAGAACGCTCGGCAGATGGTGCCGAGGTCTAACTTTCCATGTAACATGGTCGGTGGCAAGAACACTCAGCAGCTGGTGCCGACGTCCAACTTTCCATATAATATGGTCGGTGGTAAGAACGCTCGGCAGCTGGTGCCGAGGTCCAACTTTCCATGTAACATGGTCGGTGGTAAGAACGCTCGGCAGCTGGTGTCGAGGTCCAACTTTCCATGTAACATGGTCGGTGTCAAGAACGCTCAGCCGCTGGTGCCGAAGTCCAACTTTTTATGTAACATGGTCGGTGTCAAGAACGCTCGGCAGCTGGTGCCGAAGTCCAACTTTCCACGTAACATGGTCGGTGTCAAGAATGCTCGGCAGCTGGTGCCGACGTCCAACTTTCCATGTAACATGGTCGGTGTCAAGAACGCTCGGCAGATGGTGCCGACATCCAACTTTCCATGTAACATGGTCGGTGGTAAGAACGCTCGGCAGCTGGTGCCGAAGTCCAACTTTCCACGTAACATGGTCGGTGGCAAGAATGCTCGGCAGCTGGTGCCGAAGTCCCACTTTCCATGTAACATGGTCGGTGGCAAGAACGCTCGGCAGCTGGTGCCGAAGTCAAACTTTCCATGTAACATGGTCGGTGTCAAGAACGCTCGGCAGCTGGTGCTGACGTCCAACTTTCCATGTAACCTTGACTTGTCATTTCTGGCGGAGCGCGCCCTGTGGAGTTGGTGACTTCTGCACTCCTGGCAGACGTGGCAGACGTGGCAGCCATTAAATGTGATGGCTTCTGAACTTCTGACAGCTCCGACGGATGAGACGCTTATTTAATGCAATGACCTCTGAGCTTCTGTCAGATGGGTCAGTAATTAATGCGATGTACGGCTTGGCGTGGCGAACAAGGCAACGGTTTAGGTTGCTTTTGTCGTTTTGCGTAAATGGGCTGGCAGTCTGGGCCCATTAACCTCGTTTTGCGCACCTCGCTCTATAAAACCTTACCCCCCCTCTCTCATTTTTCATTTCTCCTCTCTTTTACTCAGGCGGTTATTTGTGCTAAGCGAGTGCTTCAGGTGATCGTCGTCCGTTTTCCGGTGAAGTTTCCGACAGCATATCTTTAAGGTAATTTATACTTAGTTTCTTTCCAAGTATAAATATGTCTCTTCCCTCTGTCTCCGAGTCGTCTTCTTCTTGATCCGAGCCCTCCCTTGAAATCGCCGAAGCTCGCACTCCGAGTCACCCAGATAAGGGCAAGAAGGTGTTTGGCCGAGACACGATTGTGGAGGATCCGAAGCGCATGGGGCCGTTTGGCAGGTTGCCGGAGCCACTGACTGGGCTTCACAGAGTTTGAGAACTTCCGGAGGACCATGCTGAGCATATTGTTTACGGGAGGGGGAGGACTTTTGAAGAGAATGCGGCGAGGGAGACGACTGAGGCGGATGAGACGGTGTCGATCCTCCGCGAAGAAGACTTGGCAGTGATCCGGGATTGTTTCCACATCCCGGAGGAGTACGAACTTATGCTGCCGGGTCCCGGGGTTAGGGCCAACTCACCGCTGCCAGTGACTATGTGTTGCTGGCCGGTTGATGCCTTTATCGTCGGGGCTCGGCTACCTCTCCATCCGTTCGCAATCCTCGTTCTGAGGTGGTTTGGGGTCAGCCCCATCCAACTTATGCCGAACGCATGGAGAGTCATAAATGGTTTCGTGCTTCACTGCCAAGTCGCTGGGATCGAGCCGGAGCTGAGTGTACTTCGAACGATCTACCCGCTTCATCAAGTGAACTGGTTGGAGTTCCGGTATTACTTGGCTCCGAGGCGTGGCGGTAGGCTCGTTATATGCCCCGACTCCATAAAGCACTGGCGTGAAAAGTACTTGATAGTGCGGAGTGCGGAGGCCTGGCCTATCCCTTCTAGTTGGGTGGAAGAGGTGCCGAAGAGGCTGAAGGCGCTGCCCAAGCTTCGCCCCGAAGATAAAGAGGCAGTTCGGACACTACTCGATCGGCCGAAGTATGATTAGCCGGAGCTGACCGAGGGTGTTTTGTTCAGGGGAGGGCTCTGCCGTGTAGATCCCAGTACGCGGCCTCTCTTATGTTTCCGTGCTTTCTTTTTCATACTTCATCTTTTATGACTTGTATTGTGTTAACAAACTTAGTTTTTAATGCAGAGGCGATGGACTACGAGGCTGTGTTGGCTTTGAGGGCTGGTCTTGCCAGCAAGGCGCCGAAGAAGCGAAAGAAGGTGGCCACCAAGTTGCCAACCGCGAAGACTCCGAGGGTCACAGAGGCGGTCGAGGAGGTGGAGACCCTGGGAAGCCCGGCCGTCGCCAAAGCAGGTGCCTCGGTGTCAATCGAGGCTGGTGACTTCCCCATCGCCGCAGCCCTCAAGATGGCGATGCCCCCGCTGACAGTGGTGGTCGAGGAGCTCCTGACCGAGGAGCACAAGAGGATTCATGTTCCGAACTGGCAAGTTCGGAAACATGACGAGTTCCTCGGCAACTCCTTGGCCAGCATGCAGGTGGTCAAGCACCTGGCGACGCCGAAGGATCGGGTCGCCATGGAGGCCTGGGCTGGAAGGCGACGACGTCATCGAGATTGCTCGCTCGACGGTCTCAGTAAGTGTTGAATTTTTTTGCCGTCATTGGTTTTTCTTATGTCTAATTTCTCTAACTCTTTGAACACCTCGTCTCTGGTCGCAGATCATCGTCCACTTTGGTCACCTCTCGGAGAGGTTGATGGCTCTGGAGAAAGAGCTGAAGCAGGAGTCCGACCAAGCTCGAAAGGAGAAAGCTCGGATGGGGGACGAGCTCAACAAGCTCAGGGTCGAGTTCGAAGGGAGGACGACGAGGGTCGAGTACCTCGAGGGTCAGGTCGCGAAGCTGGAGAGCGACCTTCTTCGCCAGAAGGAGGAGGTGGCCAAACAATTGGCCGAAGTGACGGAGGCCAAGGCTACCGCGGTGAAGGAGGCCGAGGACACCACCATGGTGAAGGTGCAAGGCTTTCTTGCCCAGAACATGGCCAAATCCTATGCCGAGGCCCTCGCCCGGGTGTCGAAGGCGTACCCCGAGGTGGACTGTTCGGGGTGGAGACTATTCCCAGGCCACGTCGAAGGTTTCGACGCCGAGTCAGAGGGAGAAGAAGAAGAAGAAGAAGAAGAGGAAGACGAAGTCGAGCCTGAGGTCGAGATCGTCGTCGAGGTCCAGGGGTCTGTGGTCACCCTGCTGGCGGCGGTGACCCCTTCAGGGACGTCGACCCCCACCCATTCTCGCCGCCCCGAGAAAGAGGCCGTGCCCTGACTTCGCTTGCTTTTTCTTTTCTTCTGCTTTTTTGAGTTTTTAAGTGTAATGCCTAATCGCGGACTGGCCACCGCTTTTTTGTAATGAATGAAAACATCTTTTTGGGCTCGACTTCGCGTCTCTCTATCATAACTTTTCTCAAAAACTCTTGAAATTTGGCTAAGTGTAGGGGTTCGGATATGTGTTGAAAATTTGTTGTTTGCTTCAACTTCTTTTCAGCTTACGGTGGTGACTCAAGTCGTCGAGCCTACTTGCTCGGGGGACAACGCTCGTCGCGAGGTTGGCTTAGGGGCGACGAGGCTGTGCTTGACGAGGTGCCGAGAGCGGCTCTATGAAGTCGAGCTGGGGTTGCGCAGAGCCGTAAGCAAGCGGAACCACCTGCAACTCATCCTGGGTCGGCGGGACATCGAGATTCGGCGACTGGAGAGCAGGCTCGCCGAGATGGCCCCCTTAGGAGAGGATGATGGTTCGTCGACCGCCTTTATCTATGGCCTTCGGTTCAAGTGCATCCGCCATACTTTATCAAAAATAACAGCGGAGAGGGACGATCTGCTTTCTGAGATTCGTCACCTGCAAACGGTAGAGACGGACCTTCGGACGGAGGGAGAGGGATTGACAGGCCGTGGTGACCAAACAGACGACCGAGCGTGATGAACTGACGGCCGAGGTCGACGCACTGAAGAGAGCCACGGTAGACAAGAGCATCAAAGTCTCTCATCTCCACCGTCTTATCGGCAGTCGCTCTGGCGTCCCGAGCTCCGCAATACCTGCTCGCTTCGAGGTCGATGTAAAAGATGACTCTCTGAGGGAGCGGATCTCGGAGCTGGAGGCGGAGGTGGCTCGCCTCAGACCGCTTTCAGGGCCGATCAATGTGAGGAGCACTTCATGTACTCGCGCGGAGAGCGAGCGGGGCATTTCATTTTATGAGCTCGCGACCCGTTCGCCCATCGGCCAACCTAGTCCCGGGGATGCACAAAGTGTTGTTGCCATTTCAACGAGCGGAGCGTCCGTCGGAGCGACGGTTAGGAGCAGCGCAGAGGATACGTCTCAATTCGCTGGTTTGGGGTCGAGTTTCGGAGGCAAACGTTGCCGCCCTCGAGTGTCCTTGAAGTGGAACATCCCTGCACCGAGGAGGCATTGAAGATCTTGCTTTTGAGGCCTTTGTATTTAGTCTAAGTGTAACAAGCCAGCATTGTAATTTTTGCTTTTTTAACGCCTTGTAATCTGGTTGTATGGAAGAGTCGCCTTATACTGCGTCCCCACTCTTGATGATATTTCTTTCTTAGACTTGCGCATTTTTAGTGGCTTTGTGTGGTTATTTTGTTGGTGACTGTGTTCATCGTGCAGAGGTCCCTAAGCTAGTCTTCTGCTCGTTTGGGGGTCGGCATCATGAGCGTTCGGCCAGTGGTGCCGAGCTCTGCTTCGGTCATTTAATCTCGCAAATTTGTAAGATGAGCGAGCCTTATGCGGTAGAGGGGTAGCCTCCGCTTCTGCCTGTTGTTCCCAAAGTCCTTTCGTCTTGCTCGCTTAAGAGCGAGCTTCCGAGGTTGGGCCGAGCCAAGTACTGGACTGGGAACTATCACTGGAGTTGTTCAACGGCTGTGGGAGCAATTCCGAATGGCGACCTACTTCTAGCTCGCTTAAGAGCGAACTTGCGAAGTAGAATCGAGCCAAGTGTTGGACTCCGAACCATCGTTAGAGTAGTTCAACGGTTGTGGGAGCAATTCCGAATGGCGACCTACTTCTAGCTCGCTTAAGAGCGAAATTGCGAAGTAGAATCGAGCCAAGTGTTGGACTCCGAACCATCGTTAGAGTAGTTCAACGGTTGTGGGAGCAATTCCGAATGGCGACTTACTTCTAGCTCGCTTAAGTGAGAACTTGCGAAGTAGAATCGAGCCAAGTGTTGGACTCCGAACCATCGTTAGAGTAGTTCAACGGTTGTGGGAGCAATTCCGAATGGCGACTTACTCCTAGCTCGCTTAAGAGCGAACTTGCGAAGTAGAATCGAGCCAAGTGTTGGACTCCGAACCATCGTTTGAGAAGTTCAACGGTTGTGGGAGCAATTCCGAATGGCGACCTACTTCTAGCTCGCTTAAGAGCGAACTTGCGAAGTAGAATCGAGCCAAGTGTTGGACTCCGAACCATCGTTTGAGAAGTTCAACGGTTGTGGGAGCAATTCCGAATGGCGACCTACTCCTAGCTCGCTTAAGAGCGAACTTGCGAAGTAGAATCGAGCCGAGTGTTGGACTCCGAACCATCGTTTGAGAAGTTCAATGGTTGTGGGAGCAATTTCGAATGACGACCTACTTCTAGCTCGCTTAAGAGCGAACTCGCGAAGTAGAATCGAGCCAAGTGTTGGACTCCGAACCATCGTTAGAGTAGTTCAACGGTTGTGGGAGCAATTCCGAATGGCGACTTACTTCTAGCTCGCTTAAGAGCAAACTTGCGAAGTAGAATCGAGCCAAGTGTTGGACTCCGAACCATCGTTTGAGAAGTTCAACGGTTGTGGGAGCGATTCCGAATGGCGACCTACTTCTAGCTTGCTTAAGAGCGAACTTGCGAAGTAGAATCGAGCCAAGTGTTGGACTCCGAACCATTGTTTGAGAAGTTCAACGGTTGTGGGAGCAATTCCGAATGGCGACCTACTTCTAGCTCGCTTAAGAGCGAACTCGCGAAGTAGAATCGAGCCAAGTGTTGGACTCTGAACCATCGTTAGAGTAGTTCAACAGTTGTGGGAGGAATTCCGAATGGCGACCTACTTCTAGCTCGCTTAAGAGCGAACTTGCGAAGTAGAATCGAGCCAAGTGTTGGACTCCGAACCATCGTTAGAGTGAAGAGTAAAAGCAGAGAGATGTAAACAATTTTACAAGTAAAATATGAAAAATCTTCCTTTATTGATGACTAGTGGTCGGCTACTTCTAAAGTTACAAGCCGTTATTACAAGAGAGAAATAAAAGAAAAACAATACAAGTAATAGGAGAGGAACGGTTCGACATCCCAGAATACTTAGAGAGGCGTTGGTGCTCTCTCTTGGTATTTTAGAAGATGGTCGGCATTCCAGGTCCTGGGGATCTCTCTGCCTTCGAGGTCTTCTAGTCTGTATGTCCCGGACCGAACTTCTTTGGCGATCTTATAGGGTCCCTCCCAATTTGGAGCCAGTTTGCTCTTCTGACCAGGGAAAGAGATGGCTAACTTTCTGAGGACCAAGTCCCCTTCTTTGAGGTCGATAGGACGGACTCTCTTATTGTATGCCAATTCGATCCTTCTCCGGTAGCTTTGTTGACGAATGGCAGCTCTTTCACGGATCTCGTCAATTAAGTCTAGATTTGCTCGGAGCTCTCTGGCATTTTGTTCTTCTTCATAAGCCGTTAGACGAGGAGAAGGTATACCAACTTCTAGGGGGATCATAGCTTCGGACCCATAGGTGAGGTTGAATGGAGACTCGCCTGTGGGGGTCCGTTTTGTGGTGCGGTAGTTCCACAGCACGTTGGGGAGTTGATCGACCCATAAGCCTTTGGAACATTTATCCAACCTCTTCTTAATACAGGAGAGGATCTGTCGGTTAGCATTCTCTACTTGGCCATTCGACTGGGGATGGGAAACGGAGGAGGATCGGTGTTGGATGGCGAGGTCTTCACATAGAGCTCGGAAGGCAGCCCCGGTAAACTGGATTCCGTTGTCTGTTATGAGGACCCGGGGGACATCGAATCGGCAGATTACGTTCTTCCAAAAGAACTGAATCACCTTGTTCTCAGTGATCGTGGCTAAGGGCTCAGCCTCTATCCATTTTGAGAAGTAGTCGATTGCCACGACTAAGAATTTGAACTGGCCGGGAGCTGGTGGGAATGGCCCTAGCAAATTCATCCCCCATTTTGTGAAAGGGATTGGACTTAATAGGGAAATGAGTGGAGCTTGTGGGGGGCATCGGATGTTGGAGTACTTCTGACATGAGCTGCATTGCCGAACGTATTGTTCGGCGTCCTATAGGAGAGTGAGCCAGAAATATCCATAATTCAACACTTTGCGGGCTAAGGATCTGGACCCTGAATGTGCCCTGCCGATGCCCTCGTGTAATTCTTGCAGTGCGTAGTCGGCCTGTTCGGGGGAGAGGCATCTCAAATAAGGCCTGCCGTCTACCTGTGTGAAGGAGCGCTTATATAGGATGCCTCCGATCAGTGTGTACCGCTCTGCACGGGTTCTCACTCTTCGAGCTTCCTTAGGATCTTCGAGGAGGAGCCCGTCCCTTAAGAATTCGATGACGGGCTTCATCCAGTTATCTTCAAGCAGGACAGGCAGCGACTCCACTGAGTCGGAAGTTTCATCCTCTATACTTGGCTTCAGAAGGACCTCTATTAAGATGGTCTGCTCGAGACCTTGGAGGGAGGAAGAGGCAAGCTTGAAAGGGCATCGGCCTGGGCATTCTCCTCTCGGGGGATCTGCTGGATGAGGGCTTCTTCAAATAGGGCCATAAGGCTTCTGACCTTGGCTAAGTACTTAACCATTCGGTCATCACGTGCTTCATACTCGCCTAGGACCTGATTTACGACCAGCTGAGAGTCGCTAAAGATCCGGAGGCGTTGCGCCCCTGCATTGCGAGCCATTCCAAGGCCGGCTATGAGTGCCTCGTATTCTGCTTCGTTGTTAGAGGCCTTGAAGTTTATACGGAAGGAATATTGGAGGATGAAGTCATCTGGGCCTGCCAGAATGACCCCGGCTCCGCTTCCCTCGTTACAAGAGGATCCATCCACATAAACTGACCAGACGGGTGGTCCCTTCATTCCTTGGCTGAACTCGGGGATGGTACTTTCAACTATAAATTCTGCTAAGGCCTGAGCCTTGATCGCGGTCCGAGACTGATATGTTATATCATGCTGGCTCAGCTCGATAGACCACTTCATAAGGCGACCCGAGGTCTCTGGCTTGTGGAGGACTTGCTTCAGCGGTTGGTCGGTAAGAACGACCACCGAATGGGACTGAAAATACGGGCGAAGCATACTTGCGGCCATTACTAGGGCATAAGCCATCTTTTCTATCCTCGGGTAGCAGAGCTCGGCATCCCGAAGTACTTTGCTCACATAGTAGATGGGCTTTTGAGCCCGGTCTTCTTCCCTTACTAAAACAGCGCTGAGGGTCTGTTCGGAGGCTGCCAGGTAGAGGTAGAGGGGTTCACTAGGGATTGGTTTGCTAAGGAGAGGAGGATTGACGAAGTAAGCTTTGATTTGGTGGAACGACTCCTGTTGCTGTTGTCCCCATTCGAAACCTTTAGCCCCCCTGAGGGCCTTGAAGAAGGGCAGACATTTCTCCCCGGACTTCAAGAGAAAACGCCCTATGGCGGCTAGGCGGCCTGTTAGCCTCTGAACTTCCTTAACATTCTTGGGAGGGGCCATGTCTAATATGGCCTTGATTTTCTCAGGGTTAGCTTCAATTTCTCGTTGGCTGACCATGAAGCCGAGGAACTTTCCTGACGAGACTTTGAACGCACACTTGTTTGGATTGAGTCTCATGTTGTGCTTTCTCAGAACATCCAACGCCTCCTGTAGGTCAGTCACATGATCGGCTCCTCGGATGCTTTTTACAAGCATGTCGTCAACATATACCTCCATATTACGGCCGATTTGAGCTTGGAAAACCTTGTTGACGAGGCATTGGTATGTGGTGCCTGCATTCTTCAAACCGAAGGGCATGACCCTGTAACAGTAGAGGCCCTGGTCGGTCACAAATGAGGTCTTCGGGATATCCGGGGGGAACATCCGGATCTGATTGTAGCCTGAGAAGGCATCCATGAAACTGAGGAGTTCATGACCCGAAGTGGCGTCAATCAAAGTGTCAATACTTGGAAGAGGGAAGGGGTCCTTGGGACAAGCCTTGTTGAGATCGGTAAAATCGATACAAATCCTCCAAGTCCCATTGGACTTCTTCACCATCACTACATTCGACAGCCATTCGGGATAGTTCACCTCTTGTATGAACCGGGCCTTCAAGAGCTTGTCCACCTCCTCTTTTATAGCTAGCTGGCACTCGGGGGTGAACTTGCGCTTCTTCTGTTGGACCGGTTTAGACCCCAGAGCAACGTTGAGGCGGTGGACCAAGAGCTCTTCGGAAATTCCGGGCATGTCTGTAGCTGACCAAGCAAAGAGGTCTCGGTTCCTTCGGATGCACTGGACTATGTCGGAACATAGGGCGGATGGGAGGGTCTTGCTAACAAAGAACTTTCGGCTTGGATCCTGCTCAGAGAAGAGCACCTCCTCCAACTCATCCACCGGCTCGGACGTTGGTCGGGCGACATCTTGGGGGATTTCCAGAGTTTCTAGGGAGAGGACTGGACCGAGGGTAGAGGTCATGTAGCACTTGCGAGCCGTTGATTGCCCCTTACTTCTCCTATTCCTGCTCGAGTGGGAAACTTCATCTTGAGGTGATAGGCAGAAGGGACGGCTTCAAGAGCTGCTAAGCCGGGGGCGACCCAAAATGACATTCTAAGCTGCGGGGACATCTACGACCATAAAGTCCATCGACTCCGTTCGGGTAGTAGGAGTTTTGCCAGTGGTTACGTCTAGGGTGATTTCCCCTTCAATAGTCACTGGCACTCCCGTGAACCCATGGAGCGTGTAGCCAGCGGGCTTAAGTCTTTTTCTAGATAGCTTGAGGCCCTTGAAAGCAGCGAGGAAGAGGATGTTAACGGAATTGCCATTGTCCACTAGGATCCTCTCTACTTTGAAGTTCGCCATGTGGAGGTTGATGACGAGTGCGTCACAGTGAGGGGTTCGGACGCCCTCGAGGTCTTCATCTGAAAATGTGACGGGCACTCTGAGGCCTTTAGGAGGAGGAGTGGCACGAACCGAATTGACTTCCCTTATTAATGCCTTTCGAGAGGAGTTGGAGGAGCCCCCCATTGGGCCCCCGTGAATGAGGTGCAGGACACGCTCCTCTTCGAAGTCGGACGTTTCATCGCGTTCAGGACGCTTGTTAGCCCCCCGAGGCGGGGGAGGAAGGTCAGCTCGGTCCTTTCTCACGAACCTGGTTAGCTGCCCCCTCTGGATGAGGGCTTCTACCTCGTTCTTCAGGGCCCGACAATCATTGGTGTCGTGGCCATGGTCCCGGTGATAACGGCACCACTTCTCCTTATCCCTCTTCTTGCCAGGGGTGTTCATTTTTGGTGCAGGAGGTATCACCCCTTCCTTCTCAACTTCCATGAGAATTGTGGAGATGTTGGCCTTAAGGGGAGTAAACTTTTCGAATCTGGAAGGAGGTCGGTGCTGGCCGCCATTATCCTTCTGAAGCTTCTTGGCCCCTTCCTCTTCTGCTCCCTTTCTTTTAGACCCGGAGGAAGACCCCTTCAAGTTGGGACGGTGCTCAGCTTCTTCGGCCCGAATATACTTTTCGCTCCGGAGGAGGAGGTCAGAGAAGTTCTGTGGGGGCTTCTTGGCGAGGGATGAGCGGAGGCTGGAGTTGAGGACATTGGATTGAAATGCTGCTGCAGTGACCGACTGGTCGAGGGATGCTATGGACCTGGCTTCAGCTGTGAACCTTTTCACATAGTCTCTCAGCTTCTCACCCTTCTTCTGGTGGAGGTAGAGTAGCGAGATGCTGGTCTTCTCGGTTCTGCGACTACTCACGAAGTGGGTGACGAAGAGGGTCTCAAATTGCTTGAAGGAGAATATTGAGGAAGGGGCAAGCCGAGAGTACCATTCTCGAGCTGGGCCCTTGAGAGTTGCGGGGATGGTTTTGCAGAGCAGAGCATCGGAAGCTTGATGGATGAGCATGAGGGTCTTGAAGCTTTCGATGTGATTGACGGGGTCAGTCTCCCCGGAATAAGTCTCGAATTGAGGAGGCTTGAAGCCGATTGGTACAGGTGCATCCATTATGGTTCGGGAAAAAGGAGGTCTACTAGGACGAAGAGTCCTTCCTCTGAGTTCTTCTTCATAGTCTAACTGACCCAAGCGCCTCTCCATTTCATGGAGAAGACGGTAGACAGCGTCATCTCTTTGACGGTAATCAGCCGAGCCTCTAGACTCATCTTCGTACGAGGGAGATCGGGGGCTACGACGACGGTAGCTCCTGGAGCGGTGAGGACTTGGCATGTAGCGGGGGTTGCTAGGATCTTGTGGAGGAGTTAGAGACCGTCGGCGAGGACTTCGGACCTGAGGAGGAGTGGGAATCTTTGGAGCATTGGTGTTATTGGGACGGAGGTTGAGAGCTTGTAGGACGGTTGCCTGGAACTGCTGGAACTCGGCACGGGTGATGGGTGCCTCATCGTTCCTAGGATGTTGCCAACCGGCAGGGGAGTGTGGTCTTCTTCTGTGATGCTCGGGGGACTCTCTCCGCCCTCTTCGGAAAGGGGACCTTCTATTGTCTCGGCGGTGAGGAGATCGCTCATCCGGACGATGTTGGCGGGAGGCTCCCTCTCGGGCCCGCTTTTCATCCAGACAGCGGTGAAGATCCTCATCCTTCTGCCGATTGAGGACGGTGTTGCGGAGGTCGGAAGCTCGGGGATTATGGGAGGCCATAGAATCCGAAGAGGCGTTGTGGATGGAGACGTGGTCCGGATGGAGAGATTGTTTCTGCGGGTTGGGACCCTTAGGAGGTTGTTGATTCTGAGGAGGCGGCAGGTCCTGTTGGAGTGAGTCTTCCGCTTGAGGAGGAAGTTGCCCCTGCTGCGGAGCGGGTTGGATGGGGACTTCCTGTCCGCGGTTGGACCCTCTGGATCTTACTTTCCTAGGAGGCATGGCTGGAGAAGATCTGAACCATGGGAAAAGGGGAGGCAGCTATTCGTTATTTTCCCACAGACGGCGCCAATCTTTTATCGCTAATTCTGGTGTGGGGGCAAACAGATAGTATTTGTGGATTCGTAGGAAAACTGAATAGCCGAACCTGTTACCTGTTCCGCCGGAGTTTGACCGTTGACTCCCGCCGTTCACCTGCAAGAAGTACGAGACACCGGGGTAGATCCCGGCGACGCACCCTCCGACGCTCAAGTCAATAATCAGGGAGATTATGAAAGAGCGTAAATTGGCAAAAGATTGATTACCTCTTAATGGAGATGGATGGGGGATATTTATAGGCACCGCTGCGGTCAGATTAGGAATGTAATCCCTGTGGTTAGATAAGGAATGTAATCCCTAATCCCCAGTGAAAGGATAGATATGAATCAGGGTCGTTGATTAGGATTTAATCAGAAGCCCTAATTCTATCCTTTCTGGACCGAGTTTGCTGCGGGTTAAAACCCGCACCCAGTTGAGGTGGATCCGTTTGCGGGTTAGTGGATCTTTGAGGGGGAGAACCCGTACCCGCATCAGACCCATTGGTAGGTGAAATTACCGTTTTACCCCTGGGCTTCAAGATTCGTGCCTGATTTGGACGGTTCCGATTAAACCCCTATTTTTAGCCATATCACTATTAAACCTCTATATATACTAACCTAAAACCTGAACCCTACCCCTAACCTAACCCTAAACACCTTCAGCCGCCATAAGCCCCTTTTACTGTGCAGACCCCCCCCCCCTTCTACTGTTCATCCGTCATCCTTTACCTCTTTCTCCCTCTCATCTGATTTCGAACCAATCTCTCCTCCGATCCCCATCACCTTCCCTCCTCCCAAGCACCACCCTCGTCGCCTCCACTATCCCCTCCGCCATTACCATCGTCGCCATCCCCTGCTCCTTCGTTGTCTTCATGTCACACCCCACTTCCCAAAAATACGGAATATGAGCACATAACATTGGCCCAGCGAATGCTTTTTATCATCCATAAGCTGTTCAGGAATCTTTACAACATCTCACAAAATAATCAGAGTCAGAAGCAAGAGAATCAACCAACATGCACATTTGAACCAAAATACCAACAAGAATACCTGAAACCAAATATATAAATATCAAATAGTCATGATCTGAATAAGTCAAAATCCTAGGTCACATTGCCCAAATACCAAATAAATCCAAGTATCAAACTATAAATATTCAAGCAAGCTACAAGAAATAATAATAATGAAATCCGGCACTAATACTTCATATCACCAATACCATCTGGAACCTGTTCTCCAAAATCTGCAATTTAACAATTGCAGGGATAGGAAAAAAAAAACAAGTACCCATCAATTGCAAGTTACGGGCCACTTGTAATGCAGGATACAAGTACATGGGGAAATCAAACTAATAACATGGAATAGTCATGAGAACAAAATAGAACAACTAACATAAATCATAAACAGAATCAAGTAACAGAATATACTAATAGGTACATGTAACATGTATCAAGTGTCAAGAGAACAAGTATCATGTAAACAAATATCAAGTATCAAGAATCAAGTATCACGAAATCAAGTATCATGAAATCAAGTAACAAGTAGCAAAGGTCAAGTAGTCAAGTATCAAACAAGCATGTATCATGTTCAAGTATCATGTGTCAAGTCTTGTAGTGATTACTATCTAGGTAGCACTTCATGCATCCCAGCTTTTACTACATGATTGCTACAACAAATAGTTTCGCTTTAGATTTCATAGTGGACCATAGAGGGCAGTATACTCAGGGATCAGAAAAACAGAAACAGGTTCATGAATCAAACAGGTACACGAATCTTCCGATTCATGCAGTAACAGGTTCATGAATCAATAGGTACACGACCAACAGGTTCGTCCAACAATAGGTAATAGGTACATGAACCAATAGGTCCATGCAGCAATAGGTAATAGGTACATGAACCAACTGGTCCATGCAGCAACAGGTAACAGGTACATGAACCAACAGGTCCATGCAGTAACAGATAACAGGTACATGAACCAACAGGTCCATGGAGCAATAGGTGCATGTATCAACATAAATCAAAATGGCAAACACGGGTCCCCTTCCGAGTACACGTTTCTGAATTATCCACTATTCGATCTTTCTCTTAAACCCCGGCTTGGTTATTTATTATTATTATCGAACAAGCATGTATATGTCACAAATAGTTCGAGAATAACTTAGCATGATCATGTAACAGGTTCAGGTTGCAAGATAAATAGGTACAAGATAACACATAACAGGGTAAAACCACTAGCTTTCTAATTAGGACAGCAAGACAGTATTGTACTAAAATAGTGATTCCTGCTACTTCAAACATGCAAACCTGGATCCGTCAGAAAATCTGGAAAGTAGACTTCGAGCCGAATCTAGCAAGTATATATAAGTAATATAGTATTTCAGAAAATCATAGCTCAAAATTGAATCTAAACCAGAAAATATGTTCAGCCAGAAATCAGTAAATCAACTTCTCAGTCAGAAAAATAGCATCAAAACTCAATAAATAAATCCATAAAAAATTTGGGGTATTCTTCTATCTGTCTAGTATCAAAATATAAAGTTTCATAATTTTCCAGTAAAATTAGATCAGTCATCAAAAATCAGAAAACATCAAGAACGATAGTTTGGCAAATCTGGAATTCCCAACACAGCTGTACGAAAACTGTAATATCTCGCAAACCGTGAAACGAAATCCAAATCCTCCATAGGGAGATGAAAATAGACAATATAAACTAACTTTCATATTTCAAAAATATTTTTCATACATTCAAAGGAATCAGGGTGAAAATACGATTCTTTACAGAACAGCGAGTAAAATACAGCAAGTACAGTATTTATAAACAAGCATGAAACGGCAGATAAAACTCATCAATAAAATCTGCCAAAATTCTGGGTAATCCCTAGATAAGTATAGAAAAACTGACCAAAGTTCTAGATCAAAATAATGTGTAGCACAAGTATCAAAATAATTTAGTCATCAAAATCACCAAGAAACGGAATCTGGAAAAGATCTACACCTCTATAGTAAAACAGTCATATCTCACACATACGAAAGCGTTTGAGTAAGGTCAGAGGGTTTGGAAAGAAGACGAATTTCTATACAAATCATGTTTTATACTGAAATTAAGATTCTGAACTTAATATGGTCTAAATTACTGATCAAGACAGATTATCGACAAAACACAAAATTTCCTCAAAAACCAAAATCAACATAGATTCAACGAAACTTGATCCATACACAACCAAACATTAAATCGAGTCTACCAAGTGTCCAAATATCATGAAGTAGGGTAATTAACATATCTAAAATAAGTCTATCACATGGTTCTCAACAAATACCCAAATTCTCACAAGGAGTCTCACGTACATGATCAAATCAAGAACGACAAAACCTAAGTTGTTTCATGTCATTTTTTTGTGTCGTGAGGAAACTATGGTCAAAAGCACTATAGAGACAATACTCATCAATCATACATCGCACACGAGTTGTCTTTAGAACCTAAGTACACTACAAGCGGTATTTATGACTTGTATCATACGAAGGAATTTGAGTACAAGTTACTTATCTGAGAGGCGATGAGAACAACACAAGAGTAAGAATAACGGGAACGGACTCCCAGGCACAAACACAAAATCATGAGCTGATTAACACGGACAAGATGAACAACCAATCATGATCGGGCACGGATCTTGATGATCAAGAGGATGATCAAGATGAAGAAGATCAAGAGATCCAAGGGCTTGATCAAGATCATATCAGATCGGACGGCTAGGATCTAATGGATGATCAAGAGGAAATCGATGGCCCACATCCAATCAAGCAAGATGATCATGATCCAATGGACGGGCAAGAATCAATCAATCAAAAAACATGATGATCATGATCATCAAGGCAATCAACTGCCCACATCACATGATCAAAACCCAATACCAAAACAGAGTAAAGGGGAAAGCTCTACGACTGGGGGGGTTACTGAGCTGCCGGCATCGGGAGGATAGGCCGGGGGCTGTCGTGCGGCACTCAGGAGGAGCACAGCACCTGGAGTTGCTGCTGCGGGCTACAGTCGTTGCTACGGTGGCTTCGGGAGGGAGACAGGGCACTGCGGGGAGGAGCACGACTGGCTAGCATGTCGCTGCTGGTGCTAAGGTGTAGAGAGACAAGGAGGCGGCCATAGGGAAGCTGCAGTCGCTGACTGTCTGTAGTAGACGGGGGGCGGTGCTGCTGGCTCCGAGAGAACGACAGCACGACCCTGTCGTTATTGCAGTCGGGACTTCGTTGGCATCGGCGTGGAGTTGTAGGAGTCACAGAGGGTGGCAGTCGAGAGGAGGAGGTGCAGTGGGTCGCTGGGGCTGACGATAGGACGACTGCCGTTATGCTGCGCGATGAAGACGGGAGAGTAGGGTGACGGGGTGAGGAGATGAGAGGGTGAAGGAGGATCGGGAGGAGGGCTGCACGGGGAGAGAGAGAGAGCAGCTGTGGGTTTTAGGTATAGGAAGATGAACAGTCGCAAGAAGGGTATGGGTCTAAATATATATAGGGGAAAAAGATTTAGGGTTTGGGGAGAAAACAGGGGTGACGGCTGTAGGGTTAATAGGGTAGGGTGAAGATGGGTTGATATAGGGTGTTAACGGGTTTAGGGGTGGTTAGGTCGGTTTAATTAATGGGTTTGGGTATTTAGGTGTATACTTAAACAGGGCAATGGTTTAGTGATGGGTTAAAACGAGTATTGGGTTTGGGTAAAATCCAATAGGAAAATATAGGGTTTTAAAATAAAATAACCAAATAATAAAACAATAACAATAATAATAATACCAGTATATATATATATAAAATTAACAGTAATAATAATAGTAATAGTAACAATAAAAGAAATCAAAGTAATAATATCAATAATAAGATTTGTAAAAAAATCATAGGAAATAGTTACAAATAAATTATTGATAAAAAAAAATAGGCTTTAACAGAAGATCCAAGAATATATTTTAAGAAAAAGAATTTAAGAACGAAAAAAAATAATTTACAAAAATAAAAAATCCCAAAATATACGAAAAATACGTTTTTGGGAAACCAGAGGTTACACTTCATCTCCGTCGACCACCGCTAGCATCCCGCCATTGCTGCCGAGTCCTCGTCGCGACCTCTAGTTCTACCAGTTGTCGTCACCGTCGAGCCATCCTCGACTACAAACGTCCATCATCGACCTCGACCTCCTCCTTCATCTCGCTCGAATCCACCATCCAGTCGTCGAGTTCCTCCTCACCCCATCCCTGTCCTCCTCAGTCGCCGCAACCCATCACCTCCTTCATCCCGTCGACTACACACCCCAGCACCATCGACCACCACCATCCTCCAACCTAGTAGTCGCCCCCTCATTGCGTTATCTCCTCTTCCTCTGTTTTTCATCCGAAACAGAGGAGCACCTCGACCGCCACACTCGCCATCAATGTCGACCTCCAGTCATCATCCGCCGCTACCGGACGCGCCTCTGGTCGACCGCCCGCAAGACCACCCTGCTGTCCTTCCATCGAGCCAGAGCCAAATTCCTTACCACATCGCCATTGCCGGTTGTCGTGATCTGTCTCTTCGATTGTTTGGTGTTTGAGTAGGGGGATGGTGTTTGTTGTTTTGTGGGTAGAAGATAGAGTTTAATGTTTTGTGAAGGGGGATTTATTGTTTGGTGTTTTGTGAGAAGGTGTAACCTCTGTTTTCCCAAAATTCTATTTTCCGTGTATTTTCTGTATTTAAAATTTTTTCACAAATTATTTTTTCAGTTTTCAAATTTATTTGTCAAATTGTACTATCGGATCTTCTATCAAAATCTATTTTCGATCAACAATTGTATTTGTAACTAGATTCTACGATTTTATATTTTAATACAACTTTTATTATTGTTATTATTATTGTTATTGTTTTTATTATTACTATTAATATTTCTAGCAAAACCTAATTGTATATTTTTAATAGTTATTGTGATTTCCAAATACCCAAAACCCATTTTTATTTTATTGGATTTCTTTCTAAACCCTAGTACCCTATTTAATATCCTAATACCTATTATATTAACCCAATACCCAAACCTTGTTTTTTTTTATACCTAGAACCTATTATTAACCCCCAAACCCGTTAAGCATATATCCCCTACCCATTCACCCCAACCCGACCCATTAGCACACCCCCTGCTTCCGCCGTCTTTCTCTCTAACCCTATTTCCTTTCACCTATATTTAAACCCATCTTCAGAGCCTGTTCACCTTCTCACCACCTGTTCAACTTCCTTTTCACCCAGCCGCCTTCTTCTACCTCCCGAACCCAGCGTTTCCCCTCTTATCTCTCCCTCTCCGGCCTCCCAGGCAATGCACCTCGCTGCAGCGCAGCATCAGACTCCACCCTACTTCCCCTCCTCTTCTCCTCCTTGCGACGTGCTGCCTTGTTGCCTTCAGTGACGACAGCCGTCGACAGCATTGTGCTACCCAGCGCCACGCTGCTTTCCCCCGGTGTCTCCTCCCGAGCGTCGTCCTGCCGCACACCCAGCGACCTCCCACTATCTTCCCTCTCCCTCCGACACGACTGCAACGCCATCGTCATCGCGACTACAGCGACCAGTGCCCCTTGGTCCCCCTGCTCTGCCTCGCTCCATTGATGCACCGCAGCAGGCCAGCGATGCCCTGTGCTCCTCCCAGGTGACAGCAGATGACATCCACAGCACCAGTCGACAATGTCCGCAGCTTCCCTACCGGTGTCGCAACCCCCTAGTGTTCATCGCCGTCTGCCATCAGCCCCCGCCGCCTGTAGCCCCTTGGCTGCCGTCAGCCAAGCCTGGGTGTACTGTTGATTGGTGTTGATCAATTTGAATGTGAGCCGTCGATCGCCCGTGATCTTGATTCTTGATCTCTTGTTGTGGGCCATCGGATCTTCACGATCTCATCTTGATCTTCTTGATCTTCTTGATCTTCTTGATCTTCTTGATCATGGAGTTTTGATCATCTTGGAGTTCTTGATTGCTTTGATTCTTGGCCATCTGATTTCTTTGATCATCATCATCTTGATCGTCAACATCGGGATGATCTTGGCCGTTCGATCGCGATCATCATCAATTTCATTATCACCTTGATATGGACCGTCCGATCTTGTTGATCTTGATCTTATTCTTGGTCTTGATCTCATCCGTGCCGATCTGCTCGATCGTTGCTTGATCATCTTGATCTTGATCTTTGATCTTAGCCGTCCGATCATGATCGTGATCTTCTCATCTAGATTCGTTGTTCGTGTGATCGTGATTGATCCATGATCTGTTTGTTGTGTTTGTGATCGTGCCCCGAGATCCGTTCCCGTTATTCTTGATCATCGTCGTTCCCATTGTCATCTTTCAAGCAAGTAACTTGTACTCAAATTTCTTTGTATGATACAAGTCAAAAATACCACCTATAGTGTAGTTGGGTCTAGAGACGACTCTTCTTTGTGTTATTCGTGATGGGTTTTGTCTCTATAGTTCTATTTGACCATAGATGACTCACGACATAAAATTTGACATGAAATAACTTAGGTTTTACCTGTTCTTGATTTGATCATGCATGTGGAACTTTTGTGAGAAATTGGGATTTTGTTGAGACCTATGTGATATACTTGGTGTGGACATGCTAGATACCCTAATTCATGATGTTTGGACACTTGGTAGACTCGATTTCATGTTTATTTGTGTTTTGAACAAGTTTTGTATGATATATGTTGAGTTGTTGTTAAAGGGAAAAATCTGTATTTTGTCAATGATCTGTTTTGTTTGCTGTTTTGGACTGTTTTGAAGTTAGTATCTTAATTTCAGTATAAAACAGGAGTTTTAGAGAATTTCGTCTATTTTCAAACCCCTCTGACCTTGCTTGATTTCATTTTCGTATGTATGAGATATGACTGTTTTACTATAGAGGTGTCGCGATCTTTTCCAGATTTCGTTTCTTGGTGTTTTTGATGACTAAATCATTTTAATAACTTTGCTAAACATATTATTTTGATCCAGAACATTGGTCAGTTTTTCTATACTTATCTAGGGATTTCTCAGAATTTTGGAGGATTTTATTGATGATTTTTATATGTCGTTTCATGCTCGTTTATGAAAATTATACTTGCTGTATTTTACTCGATGTTCTGTAAAGAATCGTATTTTCACCCTATTTCCTTCTACTGTATGAAAAATTCTTGTGAAATATGAAAGTTAGTATATTTTATCTATTTTCATATCCCTTTTGGCAGAATTGGATTTCGTTTTACTGGTTGCAAGATATTATAGTTTTTTTACAGCAGTGTTGGGAATTCCAGATTTGCCAAACTCTCGTTTAGTGATGTTTTCTTATTTTTGATTACTGATCTAATTTTACTGTAAAATTCTAAAACTTTATATTTAGATACTGGACATATAGGGGAATACCCCAGATTTTTTGGAGATTTATTTAATGAGTTTTCATGCTATTTTCCGGCTCTTGAATTCGTTTTCCTGATTTCTGGCTGAACCTATTTTCTGTATTCAAATAAGTTTTGAGCTATGTTTTTGTGAAATACTATATGACTTATTTATACTTGCTGGATTCGGTTGGGAGTCTATTTTCTAGAAATTTTGACAGATTCAGATTTGCATGCTTGTAACACTAGAAATCACTGTTTTACTACAGTATGGTCTTACTGTCCTGAACTTGAGATTTGTCTGTTTTAGTCTTTTATGAGATATCTTGCACTTGTACATGTTTATCTTACAACTTGCACTTGTCACATGATCATGTCATGTTATTCTTGATATATTTTGCACATATACATGCTTTTTTGATATTAATAATAAATGACCAAGCCGGGGTTTAAGGAAAAGATCTAATAGTAGATAATTTAGAAACGTGTACTCGGAAGGGAATCCACTGATCCTACGTGATTACTTGAGACATGATACTTGACACGTGATTACTTGACACTTGCATGCAAGACACGATACTTGCCACTTGCACAACTTGACACGTGATTACATGATATATGATACATGATACTTGGAGCTTGGAGCTCGATTACTTAACTTGTCCCTGAGTACACTGTCCTCTATGGTCCACTATAAAATCTAAAGCAAAACTGTTTGTTGTAGCAACCATGTAAGGTGGGCTGCATGAAGTGCTACCTAAATACTAATCACTACAAGACTTGAACATAAGACTTGAACATGATACTTGAACATGATACATGAGACTTGTTTACATGAGACTTGATACTTGACACTTGATGCATGTTTACATGATACTTGATCACTTGACACTTGATTCATGGCATTTACACTTGTTCACTTTGCCATGTTAGTTGTTATTTTGACATCATGCTTACACCATGTTGCTATTTAGTTTTCCCATGTATTTGTATCCTACATTATAAGTGGCCCGTAACTTGCAATTGACGTATACTTGTTTTCTCTTTTCCTCTTCCCCACAATTGTCGAATTGTAGATTTTGGAGAACAGGTTCCAAATGGTATCGGTGACATGAAGTATTAGTTCTGCATTTTATTATCATTATTTCTTGTAGCTTGCTTGAACAATATTATATTTGGAGACTTGGATTTATTCTTGTATTCGGGCAATGTGACCCAAGATATTTATTTTATTCAGATCATGACTATTTGAGATTTATATAATTGGTTTCAAGTATTCATGTTGGTATTTTGGTTCATATGTGCATGTGGTTGATTCTTTTGCTTCCGACTCTGATGATTCTTGAGAAAGTTGTAAAGATTCTTGAACAGTTTATGGATAATGAAAATCATTCACTGGGCTTTTGTCTCGTATCTATATTCTGTATTCTTTTTGGGAAGCGGGGCGTGACAGAAGGGGATTGGTTGTGTTGGTGTTTGTTGTTGTGAGGAGGAAGGGATTTGCTTGTTGTGGTTGCTGTCTTGCTGTTTGGTGTTCTGGCTCCGATCGGGTGTTTGCCGTTTTATGTGGGTGTTGCATGTAGTTCGCACGTGTTCCGTGTTCGTGGATTCGTCGCTCGAGATTCTCATCCGGTTATTCTATATTCGAATTAACCATCTAACAGGCAAGTTGCTGTCCTCTTGAATTGTTAATTATATCAAATTCAAGTTTTGTTGAAACTCTTGCAAGTAGATCCCTTGTTCATCGTATTATACATGGTTCATCTCTTACGTTGGATCTATTGAGGGTTTACACGAGCTAACCCCAATGTTCTTGACATCGTGCCACTTTGACTCCAAAAATATTGAATCTTGCATACATCATATAGTGTTGATGATAGGAATTTTTCATGCATCTCATAACACGATTAGTTATTATAGAGACAATTGCTAGGTTGTATGTTGTTTAATCGATTGATAGTTTATTGATGATAAATTGATGTATGTATGTGTTCTTAATCTTATTTACCATGTTTTTATACCCTTCATGCTGATTGAAAAGTTTATCGACTAGTGGAATTAATACCCATCATGTTCAATTTATTTATTTCATGAAACTACACAAAACATGTATATTACTTGCTAACCTATATGTTGACTGCTATTTTTGAACCAGTAAATGATCTTAAAATGAATAACTTTCTGAATAATAATTGTAGCCTTATCCTTTTAGTTTCCATAACATCTTAAAATTTTGAATTCCGAGTTGTGTAGCTAAAGTTATGCCCATTTTACTACAGTTGTGTTCTTACTTTCAGATTTTCAGATTCGTGTATCTTGCATGCTTAAACAGTAAAAAGGCTGATCAAATGTTAAAATTTTGCCCTGATAATTTCCAAATTGTTAATAATCATGGTTAGGAGTCTAGAAAATATTTTTTAATGAATTTATTATTGATTTTTTTGTTGATTCTAAAAATATAATAATATGATGTTGTATTTCTACCTGAACCTATAATCTGTAAAGAATAGTGTGATTTACCTAGCTACTGTTTTCAGATTTTGAACTTTAAATATGCATTGGAACTGTGTGAAAGTCTAGTTTCTAGAATTTCTGACGGTTTCAGTTTTCGGTTTCTGAAACAGCAGAAAACTACATTTTTGTAGAGATCACTCTTGTTGTCCAGAATTTTATATTCTATATTTTAATTGCTAAATTATCCCTATATCGTAATATTGCAAGAATTAATGTATGTATGTTGCATTGCATGATCCTAATGAGTTATTGTCATCATTCTAATGGTCCCACTTTATGTTATCATCCTATTGTTCTCTTATTGTTACTATCGTTCATCTCATGGTTCGAATTGGATATTGTATTGTTGCATTAATAAAATAATTAATAAGCCGGGGTTTAAGGGTTGACTTTAGTAGTAGACAATATAAGGACTTTACTCGGAGGAGGAGCCAGTGTTTCCCTATTTATCGGTCTATTAGTCTATTGGTCATATTGGTCATATCGGCCATCGATTAATTGTAGATTACTGACTATATTATCTCGATTGATTCGGTCATCGGTCATTATTGTATATCATTGCCGAGTACATGAACTATAAAATTCACCACTAAGTCTAAACGTAACTTGTTTGTATGTAGCAACCATGTGGTAAATGAATGGAACGCATGAAGTGCTACATTAGTTAGGATTAAAATGATTAATAGACTTAAGAATTGACACGACATTGATACTGCATATTGTTCATTATTGTTCCTATTGATAATATTAGCTAAGTGTTATTGTTATTGATCATTGAATATTATTACTGAATATTGAATCATTGTTTATAGCCATTGTATCGACTATCATGATATTGATTATTGATATTGTCCCATGTTATTGATTCCTATTAATCCATTGAATTCATTGTTACACTGTTGTTCCATTGTTCTTTGCTTACTCTGCTTGTTGTCCATAACTTGCTCTAAGGACAATTTTTCTCCTCTTTTTAGATGAAGTGTTTACAGGTGTTGATGGAGAATTGTCTGATGGGTTGGGAGAACAACATTGATGAATGAATTGATAGCATCGCCGCTTAATAAATTATTGTTGCCATGAAGACTTTATTATTGAACTATTGTTATTTCATTATATTGTAGGCTTTTGACCCGAATATTGCTATTATTGTTCCAGATGTTGGATTATTATTGTATTTGGATATTTCATATTGTTTCATTCCAAATATTATTTTTCATAAGATTATTATTTTCTGCGCATTTGTTCTCTATTGATTATATTGTTGAGTTAATCGGATAAACAGCTTATGGGTGACGTTAGTCATTCACTGGGTCAATGTAATGTGCTCGTATACCCATGGATTTGACACTCGACATTGACCTCGAGCCACGTCCTAGCTTTCTCAAGCTGTATGGGCTTGACGCTCGGCACTGACCTCAAGCCATGCCCTAGCTTTCTCCAAGCAAGGGGCTCGATGCTAGGCATTGACCTCTAGTCACGCCCTAGCTTTCTCAAGCTGTATGGGCTCGACGCTCGGTATTGACGTCGAGCCACGCCCTAGCTTTCTCCAAGCAGGGGGCTCGACACTCGGCATTGACCTCAAGCCACGCCCTAGATTTCTCAAGCTTTATGGGCTCGACGCTCAGCATTGACCTCGAGCCAAGCCATAGCTTTCTCAAGCTGTAGGGGCTCAACCCTCGACATTGACCTCGAGCCACGCCCTAGCTTTCTCAAGCTGTATGGGATCGACACTCGGCATTGACCTCGAGCCACGCCCTAAGTTTCTCCAAGCAAGGGGGCTCGATGCTCGGCATTGACCTCGAGCCATGCCCTAGCTTTCTCAAGCTGTATGGGCTCGACGTTCGGCATTGACCTTGAGCCAAGCCCTAGTTTTCTCCAAGCAGGGGGGCACGATGCTCGGCATTGACCTCGAGCCACGCTCTAGCTTTCTCAAGCTTTATGGGCTCGATGCTCGGCATTGACCTCGAGTCACACCCTAGCTTTCTCAAGCTATATGGGATCGACGTGCAACATTGACCTCAAGCCATGCCCTAGATTTCTCCAAGCAAAGGGGCTCGACACTCGGCATTGACCTCAAGCCACGCCCTAGCTTTCTCAAGTTGTATGGGCTCGATGCTCGGCATTGACCTCGAGCCATCCCTAGCTTTCTCAAGCTGTATAGGCTCAACGCTTGGCATTGACCTCGAGCCACGCCCTAGCTTTCTCAAGATTTATGGGCTCGACACTCGGCATTGACCTCGAGCCACGCCCTAGCTTTCTCAAGATTTATGGGCTCGACACTCGGCATTGACCTCGAGCCACACCCTCGCTTTCTCAAGATTTATGGGCTCGACACTCGGCATTGACCTCGAGCCACGCCCTAGCTTTCTCAAGCTTTATGGGCTCGACACTCGGCATTGACCTGAGCATTGACCTCGACCTCGAGCCACGCCCTGCGTAGTCAAGTTGTAGGCTTGACCATGACCTGCAGGAAGATTACCCTCAGGAGCGGCTCTCCTCTGATCAAAGACCTGCCTTTGAGGTGGAAGAGGTGGTCCACCTTGACCATGAACAAGCGCCCCCTGAGGAGCGGAACCTCCAACTGGTGCAAGAGACCTGGTCCTAGGGCAATCACGAACCATGTGGTTCACACCTCCACATGCAAGGCACTGGCAGTTCGCTATCCTGCAATCTTGGCGCAAATGCCCAGTCTTGTGATAATGCGTGCAGACTATGTTCAACCTCGGGATAGTAGGTGGGTAAGGCAATGCCTAGCAAGAAGGGGCAGAGTTGGCCTCCTAACAGGCCCAACAGAAGGTCTAGCATCAACAAAACACTGAATAGCACGCTTCCTTGAACTGGTCTATTCCTAAATTCTTGCAGCATCTAGGATATCAGCATAAGAGCAAAGTCACAAGGCAGCAATACGGTCCTGAATCTCAATGTCCAAGCCCAACAGAAAACGATGGCCTCTATCTTCGTCATTTGTCACCATAGCAGTAGCAAAACGACTTAGTCGGGCAAATTCCGTAGCGTACTCGTCCACGGTACGATTCCCCTGATTCAAGACAGTGTTTAATTTAACGTCGATACTTAATGAAATAACAACGAAAAGCATGAATAAATACTATCTGACGAACCTGAGTTAAATAGACAAACTGTCGTTCCATTTCATTCTTGGTGACATTAGAGAAGAACTTCGTGAGGAAGCTCTCAGTGAAGGCGACCCAGTAGATGGGTCGGCCCAATTGTTCAACCTCAGTTTGCCACCAGATGTGGTCAAGATCAACAAGTTGGATGCTCACCACATCCACACGATCTATATCCGTTATACGTGCTGTGGTCAACAACTGTTCAGTCCTGATAAGTCATTGCTCGACTTCAAGTGGACCTTCAGTGCCCGAGAACTTGTCTAGATGGAGCCTCATCAAATCTTCCATATTTTCATATCTCGGCGGTAGCAATCTAGGTGCAGGCACAATGGGTTCTCTGTTAGCAGCTTCATAAGCCATTCTCAACTGTTCATTATGTTCCCATTGCATCCGCATCATGAGTTCATTGTGCTCACGCTACATTTGCATCAACTTTACAACAGTGTGCTCATCAGACTGATCATCCCCAGCACGGGAAGATGAAGCACCTTTTCTAGCCCTGGTATGCAATAAAAATTAAACGGTTAGCGTCCAGATCATAATTTGGATATCAATTGTTCATGCAATTCCTGTATTGCACATACCATTGAGTCAAACCGATAAAACCCAAATCTGATTAATATATCAATCAAAGCCAAACTTCCTTTCGTTAGTCACGTTTGACTGATATATTATCCAAACCCGGGCTCTCATACCACTAAAAACCTTGTCACGCCCCGCTTCCCAAAAATACGGAATAGGAGCACATGACATTGGCCCAGCGAATGACTAACGTCACCCATAAGCTATTTATCCGATCAACTCAACAATATAATCAATACAGAACAATTGTTCAATCAATAATAATAATCTCATGAACAATAATACTTGGAAGGAAGCAATATAAAATATCAAAATACAATAATAATCCAACATCTGGAAACAATAATAAAATCTGGGATATAAGCTCAATACAATAATAAATCCCAAACACAATAGTAACAAGTCTCAATACAATAAGTTCATTAAAATAACATTCAATTATATAGCAGTAGTTCCTTAGAAAGTTTGCTTTCCAATCCCAGCAGGCAATTCTCCTTAATTACCTATGTACACTTCATCTAAAAAGAAAAGAAAAATTATCCTTAAAGCAAGTCATGGACAGTAGCAGATAAAGCAAAGAACAATGGAATAATGGTATAACAATGAAGTCAATGGATAAATAGGAATCAGTAACATGGGACAATAACAATAATCAATATCATGATAATCGATGTAATGGCTATAAACAATGATTCAATATTCGGTAACAATAATCAATGATCAATATCAATAACACTTAGCCAATATTCAATATCAATAGAACAATGGTGAACAATATGCAATGTCGATATGATGTAATTCTTAAGTCTACTAATCATTTTAAACCCTAACTAATGCATTACTACTGTGTCCCATATGTTCCATACCACGGTTCGATGCATAAAATCTATTTCGTTTAGACTATAGTAGTAGATTTTATAGTTCATGTACTGGGTGTGATGATGATAACAATATAACACGAACCATTGAGACAATTTCTTACACAATGACGATAACGGTAATAACACGGGCCATGGTGTAATTTCTTACACGACGACGATAACGGTAATAACACGGGCTATCATTAGAGTATAGTCTCTATATCATCAACTACTCTAGTCAATCCCTTAAATCCCAGCTTGTAAATTATTTATCAATGCAACAATACAATATGCAATTTGAGGCATGAGATGAACAATAGTATCAATAGGGGAAACAATAGGATGATAATCATGAAATTGGACAATTGGAATGATGACAATAACTCATTGGGATCATGCAAGGCATCATACATACACTAATTCATGCAATAGTACTGATATGGCTAAAAATAGGGTTAAATCGGGATCGTCCAAATCGGACACGAATCTTAAAGCTTAGGGGTAAAATAGTAATTTCACCTACTAATGGGTCTGAAGCGGGTACTGGTTATCCTCCTCGAAGACCCACTAACCCGCGAACGGATCCACCTCAACTGGGTGCGGGTTTCAACCCGCAGCAAACCCAGTCCAGTATGGTAGAATTAGGGTTTCTGATTAATCCTAATCAACGGCCCTGATTCATATCTATCCTTTCACTGGGGATTAGGGATTACATTCTTATCTAACCACAGGGATTACATGCCTAATCTGACCCCAACGGCGGCTATAAATATCCCTCATCCATCTCCATTAAGAGGTAATCAATCTTTTGCCAATTTACGTTCTTTCATAATCTCCCAGATTACTGACTTGAGCGTCGGAGGGTGCGTCGCCGGGATCAACCCCGGTGTCTCGCACTTTTTGCAGGTGAACGGCGGGAGTCAGCGGTCAAACTCCGGCGGAATAGGTAACAGGTTTGCTATTCAAAGTTTTCCAAGAATCACAAATACTATTTGTTTGCCCCCACACCAGATTTAGCAGTAACAAGTACGATATAGGAATAATTAATCTATTAAAATCTGAATTATAAAATTATGGAAAGCAAGAGTAGTATGTACAAAAATGCAGTTTTTCGCTGTTTCATAACTCGAAAACTGAATCTGTCAGAAATTCTAGAAACTAGACTTCCACACAGTTCCAATGCATATTTAAAGTTTAAAATCCGACCACATTAGCTAGGTCAAACAGATCATTCTTCACATATTTTATGTTTAGACAGAAATTTGACATCATGTTATTTTATTTTTAGAATCATCAAAAGCTCCATAATAAATTTATTAAAAATATTTATTAGGCTCTAAACATATTAACTAATGTTCTAAAAATTTTCAGAGCAAAATTTAAACATATGATCAGCCTTTTAACAGTTTAAACATCAACTATAGAAGAATATAAAAATCTAGAAATAAAAACATAACTATAGTAAAATGGGCATAACTTTTGTTACATAACTCGGAATTCAAAAATTTAATATGTTCTGGAAACTAGAAAGATAAGGCTAAAATTCATATTCAGAAAGTAATTTATTTTAAGATCATTTACTAGGTCGAAAATAGCAGTCAACATACAACTAGCAAGCAACATACAGTTTTTGGATATTTTTCATGGAATAAATTAATTAAACATGATGGGTATCAATTCTACTAGTCGATAAACTTCTCAATCAGCTTGACGGGTACAAAAACATGGTAAATAAGATTAAGAACACATACATACATCAATTTATCATCAATCAACCATGAATCGATCAAACAACATACAACCTAGCAATTCTTTCTACATTAATTTATCTGTGTGATAATTATATGAACAACCCTATTATCAATTCTATATGCATACATAAAAGATTCAATCAATGGAGTCAAAAGTGGCACAATATCAAGTAAATTGGGGTTAGCTCATGTAAACCCTCAATATACCCAACAAAAGAGATGAACAATGTATAATACGATAAACGAAGGGATCAAGTTTCAACAAAACTTGAATTTGATACAATTAACAATTCAAGAGGAAGTGACTTGCCTTTTAAACGACGAAATCAAATACCAAGAATAACAGGGTTAGGATCCCGGAGCAACGAACCCACGAACTAACACAATATAATGCGTGCAATATACGTGCTTCAAAGAGAACACAGTAACAACAGCACAAGGGGCAGCAACAGCAACGTCAAGGTAGCAAGGGGGCACAATGACGTCAACGACGGCGGTAGGCGGCACTGGCTGACGTCAACGACGGCGGTAGGTGGCACGAACGGCGATAGGAGGCGGTGCTACTTTGTGGGTCGACGAGACAGAGAAGCAGCATCGAGATTGGGTTTTGGCATTGCTGCAGATCGAAAATAGGGCAAAGGGGAAAGAGGAGGGCCGAGGGGGTTCTGGTGTAGTGGGCATCGACAGGAGTTGCTGACGAGGAGGGCGGCGCTCAGGAAGGCACCGGAGGTCGGGGGATGGCTGGAGAAGACGAAGTGGGTAATGGGATGGGAAGTCTGTGGTCGGGTAGAGAGAAAACAAAGAGGGGAGAGAATAGGAGAGAGAATAGATGGATCTAGGGTTCCAATTTGTGAAATTTTTAGGGTTTGCAATAGAGTTGTATTTATATGGTACAATTAGGATGTTGGGTTAGTGGTTTAGGATCCAATAATAGCGGTTTTGGGTCAAGAACAATTGGAATTGAATTTTAGGGTTCAATAAGAGATAGATCTAAAATAATAAGGTTCAAATAAAAATACCCACAATTAATAAAAGAAATTATGATCAACAAGAACAGTTCAATCATGATAAACGAAGAATTTCATGAACAAATTTAATTAAAATAATTAAGAAACAAAAATAGAGTATTTTTGTTCAATTACAAAAAGGAAAAAATGAAAATAGCAGAAACGGTAGTTACATCGAGCCACACCCTAGCTTTCTCAAGCTGTATGGGCTCGACGCTCGGCATTGACCTCGAGCCACGCCTAACTTTCTCCAAGCGAGGGGGCTCGGCGCTCGGCATTGACCTCGTGCCACGCCATAGCTTTCTCAAGGTTTATGGGCTCGACGCTCAGCATTGACCTCGAGCCACGCCCTAGCTTTCTCAAGCTTTATGGGCTCGATGCTCGGCATTGACCTCGAGCCACGCCCTAGCTTTCTCAAGCTGTATGAGCTCGACGCTCGGTATTGACCTAAAGCCACGCCCTAGCTTTCTCCAAGCAAGGGGGCTCGACGCTCGACATTGACCTCGAGCGATGCCCTAGCTTTCTCCAAGCAGGGGGGCTCGACGCTCGGTATTGACCTCGAGCCACGCCCTAGCTTTCTCAAGTTGAATGGGCTCGACGCTCGACAGAGACCTCGAGCCTCGCCCTAGCTTTCTCCAAGCAGGAGGGGCTTGACGTTCGACCATCGACGCTCGACCCTCGACGCTCGGCATGAACTCCGAGCTAATTCCTAGCTTTGTCACAGGCTGGGGCTCGATGCTCGACGCTCAGTATCCGACCTTTGGTGCTCGACGCTCGGCGTTTTCACTCTCCAGAGGATTTTTTCAGTCCTACCCCATAGCCGACGCCATTTACCTCTCAGAGACTCTACAAGTCATATTCGTCAAATACACCGCTCTGCTCTTCCTACAGAAACAAGATACTCCTCCACGGCTGGCTTACACAGTCCTCCAGGAGTGGGGGGCTCCTGATACGGTAAAGACGACGTGGCCCCATCTAGGCCATCAGATCTCCTCAGATTTCGCTCTCCCGTGATCATCAAGTCAAACAGGTCAAACGGGCTTCTGCTAGCTCAGGCCCACCAGCTAACGGGTCTGACCCGGCCCACCAAAGCCAGGAACTCGTCAACCCCTGCCTATAAATACCAGACCCCCTCCTTCCTTTTAGAGGTAATAAAATTTTTCCTCACCTTAACCCTAGCTACTGTTGCTTTTCCAGTGGCTGACTAGATCGTCGGAGGGCTTGCCGCCGGGACTTCTCCAGGTGTTTCTAAGCAGTGTGCAGGTATAAAAGTCCGGGCCGAGCTGCGAAGATCCGAGCCGAGCACCCAGCCTCTACCTCTCTCCTACTACTCCTAAGCCGGTCCTACAGCCTAGGGTCGGATCAACGCCAGTACCGCAACTTCCGCTTCACAAATTACAAGAACTCACACCTGTTGTCCCCACACCAAAAAACAAACAACATCAGAAACAATTATGGTAGTAACATATTATCATTACTTTAATGTGGATTTCAACCTGTAATTTTAATAGCGTAACTCAAAAAATATTGGTGGACATTTGGGCTATTTTAAGCACATTTTGGTATATAATATAACATTGTGGTTTTGTTCCAGTGTCTACTTCTTTTTTTACAAATCTGTCATGTCATGTCCTATCCTGTACCTGTAATTGTGTTCACGTTTCCTAATTTCCTATAAATAGAAAACACTTACCATAAGTACATGTTAGAAAAAATAAAATTTTCTACCGAACTAATAAGTAGTGGACTACAATACATTATAATTTATCCTCATTTTTATATTTTCAATTTCTTTACAAACATGTATATAAGGATACACATTTTACCTTTAACCAAAGAGTATGAAATTACTATCCTTGCCCTTCCCAAGGGTAAAAAAACTCACTCCATCGCCATCCCTACTCTCATGTATCGTAATTTTGTAGTATATAAACTTCTAGGGACCTATTGGACACAACTTCCACAAATTCAACCACTAGTTTATATTCATCTTATTGATATTTTTATTCATTGGTGGAAGAAGCATGTGAAAGTAGTCCCCTCTATTAAGTTATTATAAGTTTAATTGTTTTGCAGTATAAGACATACATTAACTATTATGTAGGAAGTTAATGAAGTAAGTGTATATTTCAAGCTAGGTTAGTAAGTGTATGATTAACTATGTGATATAATATACTCTTGTATAGTTACGCAGTATTGCAGCTTATATTTATAATAATATAAACTGGAGAAAGGAGCAGATCGATCCTCGGTTGCTTTCTCTAGCAATTCACTTGTGGATGTTTATGTATCGGATGGTTAGGTACCTTCGGCCCTTGGGAAGCTCAGTTGGTTATCTTACTTTTTAGCTTCTTCCCTCTTAGGTACATAGTTAAGAACATTTTTTTTCCTTCCAAATTTGTAGTTTTCAGACCCCATAAATGCGTAGAGGATTAATGTATTGTGGCAATTGCGATTGCAACCTCACAGAAAAATTTTATAGATGTGTTAGTATACTCGGAGCTAGAAAACTGTAAACTTTGCAATATTCTGATGTGTTAGGCTGGAAAACAGTGGATCGATGTAGATACTATAGATGGTTTTGTTTTTTTTTTTTTGATGTATCGGATAGAGCCAAACTACTATAGATGGTTATATGGAACTATTTTCCTGTTGAAATTTGGTCGACTAGCTAATGATTACTTGCCCAATTAACTTGCAAGTTCATAGAGTAACCCCAAACCATGAGAGTAACCCCCACCCTCACAGAGAACATCATAACCCTCCCAGTCATCAAAGCCACCACCCCCACCATTACAAAGTCCACCAAAACCCTGCCAGACATCAAAGCTATGACTAACACACTTCGAAGGCCAAACCTAATGCCCAATTTCACCACAACTCACCTCTCACCTACATTCCCAAACAAACCACTGTCAATCCTCCACATTCATCCCCTCTGCAAACAGAGGTGGATCAATCTCCACTGCAGCCAAGCGATGTCTGGGCCCAAGAAGGGGGTCCACAGAACGTGGCCACAATGGAGGGATCTCCTGTGGAGAGGGGGGGAGCGTAGAGAGGATGAACAGTGGATTCAAATTCAAAGAAAAACACAGAAAAAGTACAGCCTTTTCTCCCAAAAGCAACCAGAATTAAGAAAGAACAAAAGGAAAGGGAAACGAAAACTGGTACCGTGCTTCAACTGCAGTGACCTGGGGCATTACCGACAGGATTGCACGAAAGAGATCAGGTATTTAAAGTGCATAAAATGGGGGCACATGTCCTACGTTTGTACAAACGTTAAGGCTTCTGATAACGATGACGATCGACCGGTTACAATGGGTCGATCACCAGAAAACCCCATGGTAATCTACCTCGCAAACAGCCTAGAGACAATCAAAAGTGAAGAGAAATGGCTCCGCCAATGGTGTGCCATTGCTATAGTGGCAGCAGGGTGTCCATCGGAGAACCATCTCCTCCAAGCCTTGAATGCCAAATGGCCTATGAGAACTCACAAAGATTGGGTGGCTAAAAAGATGTGTCATCTCCAATTCCTCGTGTCCTTCCCTTCGCCGGAGAAGATGACTGAGGTAACGGCCATGGGTTTAGTGGATTTTGGGCACTTCAAAATGGAATTTTTCCCATGGTCGCCTAGATTCGGAGCGGAATTGCCGCAAGGGGAAAGATTTTGGATTTGGATCCACAATGTACCGCTCCACTTCTGGAAGAAAGAAGCTCTACAAGAGATCATATCTGAGTTTGTTACCATTGAAGACATCGACGACAAGATGGTGCGACAATCAGAGATAGTATCAGCCAGGGTCTTAATCCGCAACCCAGATATCATACTAATGCCAATATTCGCTAAGGTTTTTTCATTCCAGGAGTCGTACCTCATCAGATTCGTACTGGATAAGCAAGAGGAGCAGGAGAAGGGGGTACCCCTGGCTCTCTCTTCCCCTACCATAGCACTCAGAAATGGTCAGTCATACATGCAAGTGGTCTCGCCAGAGTGGGACCTAACCCTCGACGGAGCACATAAGATTGAGCGTGCGCACCGTAAAATTATCAGAGCGACTAGAGGTATAGAGGGGCGCAAATGCCATGCAACGGCGAACCATGAACCCCAAGGTACTCTGCCGCACAACGACGGTCATTTCCGCACCTCCACCAAAAAACCCATCGGTCAAGAGGGTCAGCAACTGGTACAACACCCTGACCCAAAAAAGGCAACTTTTGCAGACCCAGTACCCAACCTTGGAGCCTCCATCAAACAGAAAGCTCAAAATGGCAGTCAACCCCTAGTAGCTATGGAGGATAGACAGTCAGGGGAGCAAGTGAGCCCAAATTTGGCCAACAGACGAGGTAGATCACCAAAAGGGAAAAAGATGGAATCTTTGGGCAGAGAAAGCCTCCAAAAGGGTGCCCTTGTGGAGAAGAAGATGAAAGAGGCCTCGAGCGAGGAGATAACCAGCTTTTTAGAAGAGGAACAGGACATTGTCAAAGAAATGGAAACTTTTGGAACCTTGAAAAGGATCACCAGAAATATGGTGATTATTCGAGGAAGAAGACGAACGGTGGAGTGTTCGAAGCCATAGAGATGGTTTCAAACGAGAAAAGGGGTAGGTTTAGGGAAGAGGATCTGCAATGGGGTAGGAAGAGAGACGAAGAAGGAAAAGGGGGTAAGAAGACAGCTGAAGTTATCACTTCGATTTCGACGCCCAACGCATCGTGTAGGTCGCCATCGTGTAACAAGGAGACGCGTGGCTTCCCCACATGTTTCTCCTCGATAGTTGAGTCAAGAAATGAAGTGGCAAAGAATAAAGAAGCGGCAAAGATCGACTTCAATGGGCTCCAAGTGAAGAACGGCTCCATTGGGCCTATAGAAAGGCCCATTACGGAATCAATTTTGGAAATTTTGGAAAAGCCCACTAACATTTTGAACGTTATTGATCAACCCAAGTGCTCAAGCCCAACTTATAACTCTAAAGTTGCTCGAATGACTACTGTTCCTATAGGGGGGGCGAAGACCATGATAGACAGCCGCATGGAAGAGGATGGTCAAGAGGCGAGGCTAAAACTAGAAGATAATTTTGTCTACTCTGAAGAGGAGTCTTTGGAGTCAGAGGAGTTTGATGACGCTGCCCTGGATATGTCTCCTGATGTTGTCCCATCCACCTTCCCTCCCACATAACCCATAGCCCCTGTCCCGGCCCCTGTCCCTGCTCGTGGCGACAAAGGTTTTAGAGTACAGAAAGTGGCTAAGAGGACAATTGAGGAGTCCCTAGACGATTATCTAGAGATTGCTGTGGCAGCTAAATCCTCTAAGACTAGCGACAGAGGTACACATTTCTTCTTAGCATATATTTTTAATTTCATGTCTGTTACTGAGATTTTTAGTCTAGCCAAAACATGTGGTCTAGCGGTGGGAAATACCGATCGGAATGCATTTCTCCTTAATAAGATTAGGGGGTGGGAGATCGATAGGGTTAACCTTATTTCGAACTCGACGTCCAAATCGAGTCATGATCCCTTATCCATCCGTAGTTAATGGAGGCTCTATTGTTGAACGTTAGAGGCCTGGGCAGGTGGGGCAAGCGGGAAAATGGTTAAGGAGGTCATTGCCAAATCAAAATCTAACATTGTTGGTCTTCAAGAGACCAAACTTACACATATATCTAGACTTAGTAGGTTGGGGGGAAATCAAATCTTTGAATGGAGAATTTTTCCATCTGTTGGGGCATCTGGGGGTATCGCTCTAGGTTTTAACCCCGAAATATTTTGTTGTCTAGACGAGCTCTATGGGAAATTTTTATTGTCGGTCTTGCTCCAACGTAAAGCCGACCTGTGGACTCAATCAATTATGGTGGTCTATGGTCCGCACACCTCTGCCTCTATGATGGCTTTCTGGACAGAACTAACAACGATTCAAGCACATTGGCCACACTCCTGGGTGGTGGGGGGCAATTTCAACATCACTATATTCGCCTCAGAACACCGGGGCAGAGGATCCAGTGACTCTGATAGGGAAGCGTTTAATGAGGTTATCACAGATCTGGAACTGGTGGACATTCCCATTTCTGATAGGCTCTTCACTTGGTCAAACATGCAATCGTCGCCCATTCTAGATAAACTAGATAGGATATTGGTCTCCACTGACTGGGAGACCAAATTTCCGTTGTCTTCGGCTAAATCACTTCCTAAACCCACCTCGGATTATGTACTTATTTTCTTATCTTCTGAGAAAGATCAACCCAGAAAATCACCAAAGTTTAGATTCGAGAAAGTATGGTTAGAAATCTACGGCTTCCACCACATGGTCTACGAGAGTTGGTCTCGCCCCACTACGGGGATTGAAGCGATCGCGATATAGTGTGAAAAAATTAGAAGACTTAGGGGCAAGCACAGAAAATGAAACCGGACCAGATTTGCGCTGGTTTGGAGGGCAAAAGACTCCCTTCTTGAAGGTATTGAGGAACTTCAGAAGACTGAAGAAACTAGAGATCTACTACAGGAAGAGCGGAATAGGTTGCTCCAATTCAGACAGGAAATTGACCAACTCTATAGGCTTGAGGAAACCAAATGGCAATAGCGGTCCAGAATTTCGTGGCTCAAATAGGGAGACACGAACACAGCATTCTTCCATCGAGTAGTCAGTGCCCGGCATAGATCTATCCTCATTCACTCAATTCACTCGGACTCTGGAATGATCCAAGGCAACAAGAATATCAGAATGGCATTCCATTCCCATTTCAAGCTTCTCTTTGGACACAAAGCGGACTTGAGAGTCCCTCTCCACCATGAATTCTGGCAGGACTCGGCGGGCAACTCCGACGTTTTGATGCAATCCCTAGAAGAAACCTTCACTAAGAAGAAAGTCTGGAAAATAGTCCAGCAACTTGGAAAAGACAAAGTCCCTGGTCCAGATGGTTTCCCGATGATCTTCTTTCAGATATTCTGGGAGAAAATCAAAGGCAATTTGCTGAAGGTGTTCACTGATTTTTACAACTATAAGCTCAAATTAGGGAGAATTAATTTTGTGAAGGTTGTGCTGATTACTAAGAAAGAAGACTCCTGGTAAGTGGGAGACTTCCGCACTATTAGTCTCCTTAACTGCTCTGTCAAGATCATTACTATGACTCTTGCTAATATACTGGAAAAGGTGATGGATGGTCTCATTAGTCACGATCAGATGGGATTTAGTAATAGGCGATGTATTCAGGACAGTATAGCTACGGCTGAAGAAACTATCCACCAATGCCACACATCGAATGCTAAGAGATACCTCCTGAAGCTAGATTTCGAGAAAGCTTATGATTCGATTGAATGGGACTGTCTCCAAGAAGCGCTTGCTGGAAGAGTTTTTAGGGATAGATGGATCTACACGTGTCTTACCACCAGCAGAACTGCAATTTTGGTAAATGGAGTGTCGGGCCACCTATTTTCGTGCAAACGGTGCCTCAGACAAGGAGATCCGATCTCACCCCTTCTCTTCACCATTGTGGCAGACGTACTTCGGTCCATAATGGCTAACTGTGGTAGAACAGGTTGGATTGTACTGGTGGCCAAGGGAGTCAATTGCCAAGGTTGCTCAGTTCTCCAATATGTAGATGATACTCTTCTATTTGGTAATGGAAACTTCGGAAAAACAACCACCTTCAAAGAAATATTATATAGTTTTGAAGCTTGGTCTGGCCTCAGGGTTAACTTCCACAAAAGTGCTCTCATTACCATTGCCCTGACAACAGAGGAGACACTAGAACATGTCACAATTCTCAATTGCTCTACCGAGAGTTTTCCCATTCAGTACCTGGGATTGCCACTAAGGCCCGAAAAACTCAAAAAGGCTGAGTGGCAACCCATTATTGACCCGGTTGAGAATCGTCTAGCAGGTGGGAAAAGTAAAGCCCTATTATTGGGAGGGAGAGTCATGCTCATTAATGCAGTCCTCTCAAATCTTTTAATCTATTATTTGTCCTTCTTTGAAATGTCGCGATGGGTAATTTAGTGAATTGACCGGACTCGAAAACAGATTTTATAAAAGGGGCAGACCCGAATCGAGGCGGCTGTCACTTTATCAGATGGGAGAAGGCATGCATGAAAAAGATATATGGATGACTAGGTATTATTGATCTTCGAGATATGAATCTTGCTGTACTGGGTAAATGGTGGTGGAAAGTTTTCCACCCTAATGGAGAAGAATAGCAGGATTTTGTTCAGAGATATCTGCATGGAAATGGAACTAGAAATTTGGGCTTCAGGATAGGCCCACGTGTCTCCTGGTTCTGGAAAAGCATCGCTAAGGCCTATGAACCCTTCATTAGCTGTGTGCCATCAGTTATCGGTAACGGTAGACTCACCAGATTTTGGTGGGATAAGTGGTGTGGTGATCACACACTTAGAGCCCTGTTCCCCGATCTATATGACCATGCATCATAACCACACTGCACGGTGGGTGCAACCTGGAAAAGAGGTGCCTAAAAACCACTCTTTAAACAATCGCTCGATCTAGGCTCTCAGATTAGACTCATGGAACTTCAGACCTACATCACCAATGCTAGAATTAGTTGCTCTCAGGGTCCAGATAAGAAATCCTGGGGATTGGAAAAGAACGGCATATTCACCGTTCACTCCCTGTATAACTGCATTCACTTTAGGGGATGTATCCCAAAGTGGGCATGCGTCATTTGGAGGACGAAAGCCCCACTGAAAATCAATGTTTTCTTATGGCTGATGCTGAACGATACAATTTTGACTAGAGAAAATCTCACTAAATGCCAACCGAATGTGGACTCTTGTTGCGGGTTCTGCCACGCTACCCTAGAAACTAGAGACTACCTCTTTCTACAGTGTCCTAGGAGCAAAGCGGTTCTCGTTGAGGTACTCAGCGCCCTGGGGACAAATCAGTATCCTAGTGTGTACGAGGACCTGTGGGTAGGTTCAAATTTGTTACTGAGAGAAGAACTATGAGAGAAGCGTGGTATATCGCTATCGCCGCAACGACCTGGGTTCTTTGGTTAGACAGAAATAATTTTTATTTTCACAGAACTTGTAATAATATTTCTGGTAATTTGACTCACATTATGCATTTTATTTTATTTTGGGCTAATGTGGCCGCAGCAGGTCCCAGGGGGAGGATAGCGAGCGTATTACAGGTTGAGGATTTTGATGATGATGAAGTCGAGATCGGTCCGACGATCGACTGACAGCCAGCTTGGCCTTTACTGTTGATAGATACCCACCGCCCCAGGGTTTGTTGGGGGATATGATGTATTTTGTTTAGTCGCATGTATGTTGTGGCCATTCTGGTCTTATTTTGTCCCACCCCCCATATTTGGGGTGGAATTTATGTACTTTTGTTATAATTGTAGGACCTTGAATTTGGCTCAGTACTCTAAGTTTGTTTTATTAATTTATTATTAATGAAGCAGGGTGACCATACTCTACCTTTTCTTCAACAACAAAAAAAATTTTAAAAAATTAAAAATTAAAATTTAAAAAAAACTTGCAAGTTCAATCTCTATATTTTGGGGAGTCTGAATGCTCCTACCATTTACTGAAAAGCGTCTAATGTATGGATAGCTCTGATGTTGCATTCTGTTTGCACAATATTGTTTCTGGCTTTCTTCTATCATCTTCGGCAATTGTTGTTTGGTTTACTTCCACTCACATATCTCATACTATGTGCATGTGAAAGAAAGTTCACACCATCAGCCTGGACCAACTGAGGATACTGCACAATATCTTCTCCATCTATCACACTATATGACAGGAGTAGTCATCTATTTACAAGAAAATATATTCAAGATTTGCAATTGCGGCAGAGCTATACATGATCATATTGTTTACGGTTTGAAGATGGTATTTCCATTCAGTCAACTGAATTTGTGTCGAGTTAGTTTATTCTATAGAGAACTTTATCACAGGTGTTCAGTTTCTCGATCACATTATGGTTCTAGCCGCAACTCATAGATTCTGCATTATTCTTTCGTACAAACCCCAAACCTGACATTTGTAATCATTTAAAAGTAGGGACTGTGTAAGTACAAACAGTTGATAACAAGAGACGTGGCAAAAAGAGAGTCCAAAAAGCAAGAGAGTAGAGAAGAAAAGAACCTGATGGAATATTGTAGTTGGCAAAGAAAAGGAAAGGAATTCTAAGTTTTTCAGATGGAGATAGTTGGAAGCAAGGTATAGCTCCCATTGCTGCTTGGGTGTTTCAACTGCACGTATTCTTCTCCTCTCTCTCACTATTTCTATAGATACTTTTTCGATTATTATATATACTAACAGTTGACATGCCTATATATATGATTCTGTCAATTACATTGCTTGAGAAAAATTACATGAAATTGTCTTTTCTGCTTTTGAAATCAAAGGAGGAGGAGAAGAAGAGGAATTAGGAGAAAGAACGAGATGATGAGACTTCTTTTCGCAGCACTTCTCATCTTGATATCAGGTACATGTCTTTCGATATCAAATCACTCTTTTCTTCATTTAGTTTTCGTTTGATATTAGTCTTTGCTCGCGCTTGTTTGCATTGAGCCCTGGTACATATTACAATGTTAAATGTAGGAAAAGGTTTGAAATCTCTCCGGTGTTTATGTTCACAAGTGCGAGAAGAGGAATGAGTCTAGACATTGTGTTTACTGTAACTTCTTTAGTATTGTTGCTTTCCCTTGAAATTACAAATAAAACTTTAGATATTGCTATCGGAAATTTCTTCGTTTTTAGTAAATAGTTATCATAATTTATATTTAATTTCCTCATTTAGTAAATTATTAATCATAAGCTATATTTTCGATGTGGAAAATGTTTGGAGTACAAACATATACAGTAGACAAAATTTACGCTTTTAAAGCATATATTGAAAATTAGTGAACATCACAAATGCTTCAAATACTTAATTAGTGACGGGTTTACTAATTTTTAAGAGACAATTACACCAACTAAATTTAATATCTTCTTTTAAAAGATTATTTCATACCAGATAAAGTAAAAGAAAATCACATATAACTAATTGTCTCAATTAAAAGCGCATTAAAAAAAAAACTAATTGTCTCAATTTTCTTACATTTCAAAGAAGAAATTCAGCCACTACAGTTAACCAATTTAATTGGCATTTTTACTAACTGGATTCTGATAAGTTTCAAGAAAATAATCCCTGTGTTCACTTTGTAAAATGTGCAGGGGCAAAACTGTCCGAATCGGCAAGAATCTTCACCCTAGTGAACGATTGCAAGACCACGGTTTGGCCCGGAATCACTCCGGGTGATAATTTCAATGGTGGTGGTCTAGCCCTCAAACCGGGTCAATCCGTGGTCTTCACCGCCCCAGTTGGTTGGTCAGGTCGAATTTGGGGCCGAACCGGCTGCAACTTTGACAATGCCGGTAACGGCTCATGCGAAACCGGCAACTGTGGCTCATCCCTCAAATGTTCCGCCTCGGGCGAACCCCCTGCAACTCTTGCTGAATTTACCCTTGCAAAATTAGATTTTTACGATGTTAGCCTTGTTGATGGTTTCAACCTTCCCTTAGTTGTAACACCCGTTCACGGTCAAGGGAACTGTAGCGTTGCTGGGTGCGACGGAGATTTAAGAAATGACTGCCCTAATGAGCTGGCCGTTAAAGTTAACGGACGAACTGTAGCGTGTAGGAGTGCATGCGACGTATTCAACACCGACCAGTATTGCTGCAGGGGTGTTTTTGGAAATCCGTCCACTTGTCAGCCGACGTATTACTCCAAAAAGTTTAAACAGGCATGCCCGACAGCATACAGCTACGCGTATGATGACCCGTCGAGTATTCTTACGTGCACTGGCGCAGATTACATTGTTGCCTTCTGTTCCAACAGGTAAGTAACTAAGTACAACTATAGATGATTTTTTCGCAGTTAAATCGAGTAATTATTTGGTTTAAGTTTGATTGATTATACATTGCAGGCAGCAGACTGTGTGCACTTATCATAATAACAAGCTGGTTTGCAGTGGTTCTAATGGGGTTGCTTCTTTTGTTTCTCAATGGATGGTTGCCAGTTTTCTTTGCATTCTGAGTTTGATTTTCTGGGCTTAGAAAATAGTTGTGTGAAATATTTGTGATTTTTTTGTTTTTGGAGGGAGGTTACAGAAAGCTTGAAATTCGTTCATTTGATGGAGAATGTGATTGTATATATTTCATAAATCATTCAATTCTATTATTTCTGTTTGTTGTGATGGTTGCTTAAGTTAGATATCTCTAATCTCTTATCTCTATTATTATATTGGGAGAAGGCCTTAGTTTCATTTGTAAATCTATCAACGCGTGCAACACACGTGCATTATTATTATAAAGGAGGTCTTAGATTCAAACCCAGACTATATCTGAATTTTTACTTTAAAAAAATTATATTTATTAAGACATGCATCGTATGTGTAAATTACTAGGAATATTATAATGGAAGAAGGCCTTAGTGTCATTTGCCATTCTATCAACACGTGTGACGCACGTACATAACTAATATGAATGAGGTTTCAGGTTCGAGTTCTCACTACGTCAGAGTTTTTATTTAAATATACTAGTATTTTTCACGTGCGATGCACGTTTTGATAAGAATTGGAGGATTGTCACGTCCGATTTACGTGTTAAGAAATAGTTTTGGAGTTGGACGTGCATTACACGTAATTGGTAAAAATATTTTGAAGAAAAAACTACAATTTGTACGTGCAATGCACGTTTTTATAGATAGTATTTGAGCAGGGCCAGTCCTGAGGAATTTGAGGCCCCTGGGCAAAAAAAATAATTGGGGCCCTTTATAGACGTGCAACTATTTTTATATATATCAATAAAATATATTATAATGGTTGGGGACATAAAAACAATATCCAGAAAAATAAAGATTACCTTTGTATTACTTTATGACATCAAATAACTCAATTAATGAAAATATAGAGAGTTTAAAGATCCTGTTGATTTTCCTTAATAGTAATTGACTTCTTAAATCGCCATGAATTACAGCACAATCAATTAGCAAACTGTAAAACTCATCTGAGCAACTTTGTGTTGTGGCAAAGATTTTGAATGTCATATGAAAGATTGTGCACAATATTCAACTTGAAAATGGGAAATACAAATATCATGGGATCTACCCAACACATAAAAAGAAATTAAAAGAAACTCTAAATTTCAAGTTAATTTGCTCCCCTCTAAATATGCTTGAACAGTTGCAGTTGAAGAAGAATGCTATGTTGGCTAAAACCTACACAAGGATATGAAGTTATGAACTCATAAACTCTTCTTGCTATGAGCCTATGGTCTATGGATTTCTATTTCATTTTCAGATTTCAAATTCTGTAGATATGCATCTAAAAAAACCAACTGTCTAACTGATCATTTGGTGTTCATTTAAACAAATGAATATACTTAATTACAATTTTAGAAACTGATCATTTGGATGTTATGAGAACAATACTTCTTATCTAAAAAACCAAGTAAATTAGATGACATGAAGATATGTAATCTCTTCGAATTTGAGAAGATGATTTGAACTTACAAGGGACTGGTTGTAATCAAGTTTTGAAACTGAAAGGCCACTTCTGGAGTTCCAAGAGGTAATGCTGACTTCAGGTGACCCTCAACACTATCATCACCTAAGGTGAGAGAGAAAAGCATCAGAGCTAAAGCTAAGTAGCTGTTGTACACATAACGAGTACATATCCTAGATAGAATACAAGAAAAAACTAGTAATAAGTAATAAACTGTTAGAACAAAACTATGAATTCCTCAACCCTTTCTACAGCTTCAGAGTTTTGGTATTTTTTTTTGGTGTTTCAGTGTAGTGACAGAGTTGTTTCACATGGTACAAAGCCTCCAAGATTCAGATCCCACTGGAGGCACATAATTCAAGCAAATTGTTTGACTTCAAATACAAGATATTAAAAGCTCTGATGTAACTTGTAAGCATTGTGTATTTGTGTGACACTGTTATTCAAGAAAATTGTGCATATGTAGATTCAGTTACTGTCACTTGCGAAAACAGATTATAGTTAACAGAGCAAAAAAATATTGGGGTAGACCTAATTTACAGCTAGGAAAAAAGGTGACTTACAGAGACAACAGGGCAAGTTTCAAAGATGAAAGATCCAGTGGATTGTGAATCTGTGATTGAGAAGATTGAAGAAGATGAATTTAGGAGTCAGGAATGATATTAAAAAAATGAAGAAGAAGAAGTGACGCCAGGAGAGAGAGAAAGAGAGACTACTGACTTAGGAAATTGAAAATGTATTAATTAAAAGAGGGGACCTTTAAAATTTCTAGTTCAAATATTAATTACAAACCTATTAATTTCTATCTCTATCTTTTCAATTATGACTAATGATCCAGCAGAAGTACAGTGTAATTCATTTTTTTCTTTTTTTCCTTTTCAAATTTTTTTCCCGAAATCCCCCCCACGTGCATAGCACGTGTAAAATACTAGTCCATTATATTTTAAAAAAAATTGGGCCCCTCCCCTGAATTGGGCCCTGGGCGGTCGCCCAGCCCGTCCAGGGCCAAGGCCGACCGTGTATTTGAGTTGTATGTGCAACATATGTGTATGTTTAGCGTTAAAAAAAATTGTAAAATTGTTTTGCACATGCGTTGTATGTTTTAAATATGTGGATTTTTATTTATTTATTTATTTTTGTTGTAATTAATGGGAGAATTAGAGTTGTACGTGCAACGCACGGGTTTGTATGTTGACAACATTATAACTTCAACTCTCCCATTATAATATATATCTATATAATAAAACACAAAGAAAGCTATCAAGTGGCTCACATTCAATCTATCCCAAAATCAATGGACCAGATCTACTCTCACAAAACATATTTTCCCGCCCAAATTTCGAACTCCACAATTTCAAAAAAAAAAACACACACTCTCTCTCAACTCACAAAACACCCTTCCCCTATCTGCTTCTCTCTCAAAACCCCAACTCAAACAACCCAGCCCGTCGTCTTCTTCCTCCATTTCCCCCAAAATCGAAATCGAACCCAGCCGTCGTCTTCTTCCTCCATTTCCCCCAAAATCGAAATCGATATCATAAGCGAAATCTCTCTCTCAACTCACAAAACACCTTCCCCCTATTTGCTTCTCTCTCAAAACCCCAACTCAAAAACCCAGCCCGTCGTCTTCTTCCTCCATTTCCCCCAAAATCGAAATCGAACCCAGCCTTCGTCTTCTTCCTCCATTTCCCCCAAAATCGAAATCGAACCCAGCCTTCGTCTTCTTCCTCCATTTCCCCCAAAATCGAAATCGATATCATAAGCGAAATCGAAATCGAAGAAGATGAGGATGTTCGATCCATGGCCAGTGTTCTTGAAGAGGGAGTGGGCCCGCAACTGGCCGTTCATCGCCGGATTCTCCATCACCGGCGCCCTCATCACCAAGTTCACTGCCGGGCTCACCGGTAACAAAAGAACCCCAAAACACCCCGATGGCTAGCACAGGAAGGTAAGCTCTCTCCTCGATGGGAAGGTTCGACAATTCTCTCATGCCATATAGTCCAAATGACTGCCATGTTCATCTAGCTATAATGGATTTGAATAGCTTCGTTCAGTTAATTAATCAGCCTGGATTTGATGAAATAGTTTTACTTGATTAGCTTTTTTAGAAAATACTGCAAATACTTAAGATTTTGTTCAAAATGAATTTTGGTAAATTAAATGATTAATAAACTATCTTTTAAATGACAGTAGTTTTCTTTTTCTTCGTAATTTCATCTTTATCCTCTCAATTCTTGATTGTTGATTGAAATTCTTGATTGTTGATTGAAATTTGGGTAACTGTTAACTCGAACTTGCAACCTCTTGCTCACTACAATGAGGCTTTACCACTAGATCACAATGGCATGCACATCAACCTTTTATTTTGTTTGTTTAGTTATTGATTACGATCTATATTCTTTTGCAGACGTTATGCCGCGAGTTCATCATTAATGTTGGTCCAGATTTTAGATTGCTATGGAACACTGTGAAATCTTTTCTTGATCCTAAAACAACTTCAAAGATACATGTAAGAAAGAATGCTTTTTGTCCCTCGCATCTTATTTATCTAGAGATTGAGAAATATATTGACTTTTAATTTCACTTCAGGTTCTTGGAACCAAGTGCCAAAATAAGTTACTTGAAATATTTGATTCAAGGTAAGTTCTGCCTTTTTCGTTATAACCTATTAATCATTATTTCTTTGTATTGTTTTTCTCAGCTTCCGTTTTGTATGCTTTTCTACAGTGAATTGCCAGATTTCCTTGGCGGCTCTTGCATCTGCTCTGAACGTGGAGGGTGTCTTAATTCAGACCTGGGCCCCTGGAAAGATCCTCATGTATTGAAGGTATAAAAATTTTGTTCTCATATGGTGATAAAGAATGCCCATTTAAGCTAAAATTCTGATGATTCAACTGTAACTAGCACTGGTAACGGGTCGGGTCGGGTCGGGTAGCTCAATACCCGGACCCAGACCCGGACATTGACGGGTCCAAATACTAGACCCGGACTCAGACCCATGAAATTCGGGTCCGGGTCCGGGTCCGGTTCCCCACAAGAAATGTTACCCGTTCGCTTTTGGGTCCGGGTCCGGGTCCTATTTCTAATCACGGGTCCGGTTCGGTTCCGGGTCTTTCTGGTCTAGCAAAATATTGGGTTGGAAATCATTTCTGGTCTAGCAAAATAAAACCATTTCCTGTTTTATTCCAAATGTCGGTCTCCAAACCAACAGCAAAATAAGACCTAGCTGATTCCATTTGTGCAGGATCTTCAATGCATTTTCCAAGGTCCCTCCAAAGCTAAAAGTATCTTCATCCAAAAGGTATCTATGGTTTTCTAATAAGTACAAATATATTTAGCCTTTTGTCTCATACTTCTACCCATGGTATTCAATCTCGGTATTGGGTATTGGCTGCCATTTATCAGTAATATTGTCCATGATGGGTGTATCAGTAGACAAATTTCCCAAACTGACTCAGCCAATGCATCTCGGTATATACTGAGATTTGATATCAGGCTTCTACCTTCTATATTATCTTGATAGAGTTTGATTTACAGTGGGAAAATAACCCACTCATGTTTATTGTCCATCAGCTATATTCCTATTGATATTTTCATTTTTCAGCTGGTTTTATTTGGAGAACATGTGTACATAGATAAGTATCTGCTTCTTTCTGCATGAATGCTTATGTAATTCCTCATGAGCTAAATCTTTTGAATCATCGTCATTGTATAGCTGTATTTAACTTCTATATTTGATTTTAGTATATACAACATGCGCATATCTCCATTTTCATTTGGATTGCCAACTTTTATGAGTTTGGCAGAAAGAAGTTGAGAAGTTAGTAGGAAAAAAGTTGACATGAAATATGAAATGTAAGAAGGATGAACATTTTGAAAATAAAAGTTGCAAATAGGGAAGCTAAGAAAGGAAACTTGAGGTTATCCCAACGTATGCGTATAATTTACAGAGGTTTTGTACGCAATTTCAAATATAATTGTTTATATATATAACTTGGTTGGAAGAGAGTTAAAAAGGTTAAAGATCCAGTTTATCTTAAATGGATTAAGAATGAAGATCAAAGAGTTATATGTAGAAAGGTGAAGTTATTTCATAAGGTATCAATGATTATGGACAAGGGTACTTATGATTAATTCAAGTGATGCATTTTAGTCCAGGGTCTTTAAATATGGCTGATAATCAGGGTTAGTAAAGCGAAATGTCAATCCTGCAAGTATACTGTAAGTGAAAGCTACGTATAGCGACCACCAAGCTTACTCTGGAGCATGATAACCGAATGTTCCTAACACTCGAGTTGAATGCAAGCGAGCAGCAGTATCAGGAGACTGGTTATCTAACGGGTAACGGGTCGGGTCCGCTTCGTTTTTTTGTTTATTTTTCTATTGCGGGTCCGGGTCCGGGTCCGGGTCCGGGTCGGTTCCAATTTTAGAGGACCCAGACCCGACCCGAAATTTCAACGGGTAGTAATTTAGGATCCATACTCTACCCAAATTAGATCGGGTCGGTTCCGGTCCAACGCCGGGTCCGGGTTGGGTCCGGGTCGGGTCCGGGTTTCGGGTTTTAATACCAATGCTAACTGTAACCTGATGGTTCTTGATGGAGAAGCCCAATGTGCTAGGCAAATTATTACTGTTTCTAATAGCGAAGGGAAAATTGTTGCTTATGCTAAGCCACAATACCCAGCAGTAAGATCAGTAACAATGTTTGATATCTCAAGTGAATTATTTAATAGGGGTCTGAAGTTCAATTTCTCTGTCTACTTGGACCAGATAAAGTATCGCGATACTTCTACTCCCAAGTCTGGATCAGAAGCTGAAGATATCACCTCCGGAAAATCAGCACGTAGTTACATTGCACAATCTCAGTTGACCCCTGTACGCGAAGAGGTAAAATAACCATTTCTTTGACTAAACAAATATTGTTAAGTAATTGCTAAATAGTATGTGTTCTATTTAATGGTTATCTAACTATAGAAGTCTATTAAATGAACAGATGCCAGAAAGTTTCTAATGGGAAATAATCTATTAGCAATTGGCAATATAGTAGGTGATTACTTCCTTATGTATAACTTAGGGTATTACTCCCATGATTATCATAGGAGTAATAATATGGCAGTGTATACTCCCATGATTATCATAGGACTCAACCAAAATGTTCCTCGAGCTGCTATGGGTTGGAGTCAATTTAGAGTTTCTTCGATAAAGTATGGTAGTTATATTAGAAAATCTGATAACCTTATTGGAACCGACCAAGCAGGTCTGTCCTCTACAAGGCATAAGAACTATGGTATCAAGCAGGTCTGTCCAGAGTAGATGATGTTCTTCGTTCATAATTAAAAAAAAAATTACTTATCCTTATAAATGTGAAAACACATCTAAAGAGCCAGAATTAGTAAAACTTATGATGATTTGGTATATGTAAATTTGTTTTTTTTAGGATCAGGTCCCCTATTTCTCCAATTTGTTCTCTATGGTATGCGAAAAATAAGATTTTGGTTGAAACTATGGAATCAAATATCTGCGGATACCGAATCCATATCGACTAGATCAGATTCAAAAATGTTCTAGGCTATCTGGAAACGCAAAAGAAATAAAATGATAGAGAATCAGGTCTGCCAACCTTTTTTTATTTAGGATTGGCCAATTTGTTATACTCGGCCTGTGTTACCCGATTCTAGCGAGATATGAATCGGGAAAGGGAAAGAAAGTAATGAACACATTGAAAGAAAGACACAAAGGATAACATATTTATAAAGTTTTTACTGAATATGATAAAATACAAATATGTTGTGAAAAATTGTATTTTTTTGTTGTTGAGATAGAAGTAAAAAAAATGATACTCTGATCCAATGTTGCTGATTTTTCCGACATGGGATATAATTACGGAATACCAAATGCCAGGCAGATATTGATCCTGTAACCTAGAATTTAAACCTTGGTTTAAACAGCTCGGTTGTCAATTTTTTGCTGCTTGATCAGTTTCGGAAGGGACTTATCTAAAAAAAAGCCTAAAAAGTTGGTTTTTATTTTATCTGAACTGCTCTCAGAATAAAACCTAGATGGTGAATTGTGTGATCTAACATATCTTACTTTAGAATCCCAAGAGAAAAACATGCTTTTAAGAAACCTAAAAAGTTTTGAAGCCAACAAATTCGAAAATAGGTTGAAAAAACATAAAAGGAGTTGCTAAATTCCTATACACTCTGAACAAGTTCTTATTCACACTTCACTCGGGAAAGGGAACATGCTTTTTTTCAATTCACAGTTGCTTTTTTATGTTTGGGGAAGAATTAATGTGCTTCAATATTTTGAAGCACATTAATTGAAAAACATAAATATGACAACATACAGATAAAAGGTGAAGCAAGAACTTCATCACTTTTTTTGATGCACATAAAAATTCTCCATTTCTAATTGCTGGCTACACTTGGTTAGTTCAAGCTTCCGAGAATGAGTATAAAAAAGATAACTAAAAGTAAAAGTAGTTTAATTCAAAACTCTACCTATTAATCAAAACACAATCAAGCCTTTAGTGTGATCATAGTGTGATCATCTTTTTTTTCAATTCACACTTCACAGTTACACTACTCATGTGTTTAAATCTGTAACTATGGTTATCTTAAACACTTCACAATTCACAATTCACACTTCACAGTTTTTCAATTCTTTACTTATTTCATAGAGATGGATATTAAATATAACTATGGTTATCTTAAACACTGGAGGCATCAAGTGAAATAAGAATGTAGCAGTCGATGCATGTACTTTCTGATACTTTCACTGCAACTGTGTTGTGAACGTAGTAACATACCCAAATATGAGTAGTGGACTCCAGTCACTCAACAATCTAACATAACAGGTGAAGATTAAATATACACCGATCCAAAGGAATAAAAAAAAAGGAAACATGTCGCAAATCTAAAGTTTTACATATTTTAAGCGAGACAACTAATCCACATCACGAGACTGCTCTGAGTTAACACCTTGAGACTGATAAACATTAGTAATGTCTATTCCGGAACAAGCTGCTCACCGTCAGCATCACCTTCTCTCCTTCCGGAGTGGGCCCAGAACCAGGAGCCTGCTTCTTCTTAATGCCACTCACAATGTCATCAAGTCTCAACAGCATGCAAGCAGCTTCAATGGCAGTCTTAAATGTTTGAGCCTTCACATTGTATGAGTCCCAAATCTGGAGGAAAGCAAATTAAGGTTAGAGGGCATTTAGAAAAATTGAACAATAAGAAAAGCATTACTGATCTCAAAGCGTAGAATTATACCTTTCTCTCCTTCATGTCAACTATAGCACCAGTGTTCCCATCAATACCAACCCATGCATTCTCTCCATTTGCATTCTCTCCATTTGAATCTCTCTTTATTTTTCTACAAGACGATGCTAAATTTTCAACTATATAGCAATTGGAGTTGCAATAACAAGTATCACCCTTTCTATTATTTGATGGCAAACATTAAATCAATAATGAGCCAGCAAACTCTTCAAATCAATTAACTTAGAATGAGGGTCGTCTATTAACTTATTATTTTTTCTTTAATGAAACAAGACGACAAATCAGTAATGCTGTTTTCCTATTATCAACTTGGTACAGCATACATATTATGTATTTTCCTATGAACAAAAAAATGTCCTTGGGAAAAAACAGAGTACATCACTACATTGTCAATCCAAATCAGTAATATCATGTAAAAGCAATTCCTCAATTATGTCAGTACAGTATATTTGGCTACAAGATTGTAGCCATAATAGTAAGTTTCATGTAAAACTCTTTTTTCTGGGTTGCCAATTTTCTGTTATACTCTAGATTCTAGAACCTTCTTTTTCTGAGTTTTCTGCTATACACTACAGCCTTGACTAGTGAATCCCATCATAGCAAAAATGTCATTTTGGGAGTTTCACAACAGAACTTCGGGATTTAGCCAATTAGAATAATCATAAAATTAGTTCGAGTTTCATGAGAGAAAAGTGTACATGTGGGACTCACCATTTTTGAAACCTGATTGACAATAACTAAATTTTATACAGATAAACAGTAAGACTATCTTCATGAAACTTCGATTTTAAAAAGTTCGTAGAAAAAAAAATACTATATGTGTACGGATTGGCACACATTAATCTAACTAACCTGGAGTGCAATCTGAACACTAGCAACATCCTCAAGTTCAACAAATGCATAAAAACCACCTGAATCCTGCAAGTTCAACAAAAGAAGCAAAATTAAGAACGGTTTATGATCAGGCCAAGGTAGGGGGAAATGGATAACATCATACCTTGCGGCTCCTCACAGTAACACCATCTAGCCTGATTCTTCCAAAGTTCTTAAACTCTTGCTCAAGATCATTAGCATACACAGAAGAAGACAAGTTCCCCACATAAACAGATTTGACCTCACCTATAATATGAATGGCTGTTAAATGATTGATATGTATGCTGTACCAATGTAGTGACATTTTTTTGTTCATAGGACAATGTAGACGACAAATCCATTTATATATGATAGATTTACCTTACTAAAACTTATTTTCATTGTTGTTTTACTTTTGAACTTTAATAGAACTGGGAAGCAGCTGACATGGACCTCAAATTTATATTTACCACAAATACACCCTATGTTAACCGTTAATTGCTGCTAATTTAATGCTTCTTTTTTTCCCAGATTGTCGTCCACACTCAAAACTGTCATGTACATATTGACAGTTTAACTTTTTGTAGGGTGATGAGGAACATGTTTGGTTGAAGCCATTGTTCTGTTTGAAAGGTAATGGTTTCAAAACTATTACTATTGTTTTAATTGTTTATTGTAAACTCTTACTATTTGATTCAAAACTCTAACTGTTTTTTAGGCTCACTGTTTGGTAGATATTTTTGAAGACTTCAACCATTGTGGGAACCTACAACCATGTAAATTTTTTTTTTACATTCAGTTGGTTGGTGTTTAGTATGGTGGAGGATGTAATAGTTGTAATAATTGTAATATTTAGCATTTTTGGAGATGATGTAAGTAACTGTATATAATGATGATATAATATAGTTATGTTAATACCCATACCCGCAATTTTGTGGAGTATTGGGTTCTGTGTTTGGTTTTTTAAAGGTTTTTCGAAGGTTTTTCAAAAAATTTATTGCATTTTCAAACGAATTTTTGGTTTTTATTTTGTATCTTGCATTATATTTTGAATTTTTCCCCCAGAGCCTTATATATATGATGCTTGTGTGATGTTGCTCGATTGAGCCTGGGGAGGATTGATATTTATTGCCTGTGGTGTCATATATTTAATTGTTAGCAGAATTCCGTAAGGAATTTCTGTAAAAGGGCTAATATTTTAAGGGAGGTTCTGTCAAAATTTTTACTAAATTTTCTAAAATTTATTATGTTTTCAAACGCTTGGTTTTTATTTTGTATCTTAGTCATATGATAATATCTTGGTTTTTCAAACGAAATTTGCTGGTTGGTTAGCCTTGAGGGCTAATAAAAGGCTAAGGCCATTTCATCATCACCAAAAAAGACAATAGGAATTTTGTTTGTTCATTTAATTCCTATCTAATCCGGTCAAACAAACCTGGGACATGAAGGACAACCATTTGCCAACACCATGCCAAATTCCCACAGTAAAATGAGCAACAGACTTGCAACTCTCTTCCTTTCCCTTCCCTTTCATGAGTAATGTTAGCTGACCACCACCACCAGCCTTCTGCATCTCAGTTTGGGCCATGGCATGCTTATCATCCATGAAGTTAGCTAGCTCCCAGCAAAGGCTGGAGGCAGCATCCCTCAATGGGTCATCTCTTCTCTTCTTTTTTAACAACAGATCATGTCCCGTTTAACAAAAGTCGATGAATTCGATCGTTTCCTCCATCTCTGAATCTGCAGACAGAAAGAAGCCCACAAGATGTCGAGAAAAATTATGATATTGGTCTGCAAACAGAAACCCATAAGCTCCAACATGCAGCAGAACATTATGATCGGTTCCATTATTTATTTACAGCAGTAGACACAGCTCGACTAACAAAAGATCATATATATTTTGATCCAAACATCAAATGAACTGGATATAACAACTGTCCACTCCGTGACGAGGCATCAATTAATTAACTTATCAAATAGGTAATCCTAAAAATACATCTTATGTCATCCAGATAGAAAATATACAGCAGTAAAAGGTGACTTAACGCCTCACTTAATGGAGCCAGCCTGATGCCAATCTTACATTAAGAAATTCCTTTCCATAAAAAATTTTGGATACTAAAACTAACAAAACACATTTTATAAGAGCCCTATATATTTTGCATCTTAGTCACTTTATTTTGTATCTTGGTTTCTACAAACACATTTTTTTCTTCCCAGAGCCCTATATATATAATGTCTATGTGATGTTGCTTGGATTGGCCTGGGAAGGATTTATATTTCTTGACTGTGATGATAAATTTTTAATTGTGAGCAGAATTTCGTAAGGAATTGCTGTCAAATGACTAATATTTTAAGGGAGGTTTTGTCAAAATTTTTAGAAAATTTCCTAAAATCTATTATGATTCCAAAATATATCTTTAGTCATATGAAGGTTTTTTTTTCCCATAGCCTAATATATATTATGTCTGTGTAATGTGGCTTGGATTGGGCTAGGGAGGATTCAATTTGACTGTCTATGATGTTAAGGAATTGCTCTCAAAGGAATAATATTTCATGAGAGATTCTATCGAAATTTTTACTACAATCCTACCTGTAAAATTTTAAATAATACTGTCGAAATGTTTGCTAAACATTTTAAAGAAAGTTAAGACGTCGTGATAACGTGCCGTATGAAACATTTTAAAGATGTCGTATTAGAAAACTATTAGGAAACAATATAATTTCAGAGGAGGCCTGTATAGAGTAGTTGATTGTATTAGAAAGGTGGGTGTATTTATTTACACCTACTTATTCGTTAAAATGTTTTAATTTTTTTACATGCAGTCCCGAATAAATCTAACTAAATTTAACTAAATCTAACTAAATTTACACCCACTTATGCAGTTCACCCAATCAAATAAATCTAACTAAATTTACATGCAGTCCCGAATACGTGCCGTAGGCACGTCCCACGGGCATACCTAGTATATATATCCCACGGGCCTACGCCTGCTCACTCTCAGCTCGGCGTACCTCCAGCTCGACGCTCCTGGGACTCAAAGCCGCCGTCCCAGAAGTGGCCTCGGATTCAGGGTCATCATCCGAACCGTGGGATTCAGCGTATGGGTCGGCCGTCTCGAGCTGAAAAGAAAGGAAAACGAACAGCAAAATTTCAATACACTGCTGAAGTCCAACACTTGGAGATTTTCTAAAGAAACCCTCAAATTCACATTCAGACACAATGATGTTACACACGGCCGAACCGACCCTATGACAACGTTTTACAACAAATCAGAAGGGACATGAAGCGACATGATCAAGTCCTCTTCGGAAGGGGAACGCTTCGGTTTAAGGAAACGCGAGGACGACGAGGCCTGCCCTCTGAGCTCGATCCTAAACCAACGAAGCGCGACCCCCCTTCGCTGCTGGCCCTAGCTGCGGCGCCGACCGAGGCCCCGCTCGACGAGACGGCCGCACTGCTCTGAGCGTCGGCTGGACTCCGTCTGGTCATAGGCGAGCGTGTCGCAAGTTCGTAAAAAGAAATCCCTCTCTCGCTCTCTTCACGAGTACATGACGTACTGCGGACGTTAGCCCTCGCCGGCGCAGGTTTGAGCGACGCGACCTCTTCCTCCAGTTCAATGATTCTGTCCCTCAGAGCATCGTCCTTCGCCATCTTCTTCGGACGAGAGGGTCTTGACGAGCCGGAGACGGTGGTGCCATCAGTCGCAAGCCGTCGGAAGTGGGTGACCTCGATCCCCCTATCTATCGTGATCCTTCTGAGCCTGTCGACTTCGGCCAATAGCCTCTTGCGCTCGGTCGACGCCTTCTCCAGCTCGGAATTTAGTTTCTCTTCCGCCGCCGAGCGTTCTTTCTCCGCTAATTCCAAGTGTTGGACCTCAGCCAAAAGGTCGTCGTTCTTCTGCTCGGCGGCAGTAAGCTCTCTACGGAGCCGCTCGACTTTGCCTTCGGGACAAGGGGCTTGGGGGTACTTCCGCAGTTGCCACAGCTCGCGACAATACCTCTGCACAGCTGCCTTCGTCTCCTCCAGCTTCCCGAGCAGAAGAAACCGCCTCTGTCGGCTGTACGAGAGCTCACCCTTCGTTTTGGCCAGCTCCTTACGAAGGTGTGCGACCTCCGTAATCGGGCCGAACCTTGCCTGAAAATCAGAGATAAATCCGAGATCCAACACTTGGAGAAGTCTACGCCGAATCAAACACAAAATCCGAGACTCGACACTTGGATAAATTTTGGCCAAACAAAATATTTTCATTCAAAACCGAGGAGAAAGTTTTACAAAAGCGGTGGCCAGTCCGCAGTTAGGCTTACAAAAAGAGACAAAACAACGAAAGACTAAAAAAGACAACCGAGTCAGGGGTCGCCCTTTTTGCCGTTCGGGTCCGTCGACCCCCCGGTCTTGTCCTCGCCATCGCCCTCGCCTCCGCCTTCGCTCCCACTCTCCTCCTCGGAATCGTCCTCCTCCTCGCCCTCGGCTTCGGTCTCCCCTGGGCCTTCGACGGGTTCCGTCTCCCCCTCAGGGCCGAGCAACTCCGCGGGAACGCCCTCCTCCCCTTCCACGGGGTCGTAAAAGTTGTAGATGGATGTGTCGAAGCCCGGGTTCTTGGCGGCTACATGTAGCAAGGCTCGACCGTAGGCATCCGCCATGTTTTGGAGCATGTGCTGCGTGGCCTCCTCCTGCACGGCCTTCTTCACCTCCTTCACCTTCTTCAGGTGTTTGGCCATGATCTTCTCGGCCCTCTTCCGAGCCGTCTCTGCTTCCGACCGAGCATTGGCCAGCACCTCCTTCAGCTCGGAAACCTCTTTCTCCGCTCCCGACCGAGCGTTGGCCAGCTCCTCCTTCAGCTCGGCAACCTCCTTCTCCGAAGCCCCGAGTTTGGTTGCCGTATCCTTCGACAGCTGAATGGCGTCGGCCAGCTGCTTCTCCAGGCCCCCCACTGCAGCAGCCCTCTTCGTCGAGAGAAGCTGCTCGGCATCAAGCTGCTGCGCGACCTTGACGCGCTCCGCCCTCTCCAGTTCGTTCTCCCACTCCTTGTTCGCCAACTCCTCGACCAGGAAATTGAAGTGGCAGAGAGTCTGAAAAAGAACAACACCTTAAAACCCGAACCCAAGAACTTAGAAAAATTCTAAGGAAGAAATTTGGATGAGAGAGGGCTCGGCCCACTTACCGACATGGTATTCCGAGCAATCTGCATCACGGCGTCCCCTGCCATCCCGGCCTTCAGGGTCGCTCGATCCTTCGGGGTCGGCAGGTGCCTCACCGCTTCCATGCAGATGTTGCCGTCGCCCAGGAAACCGTCGACGTTCATCACCTGCCAGTCAGGGACGAAGATCTGCTTATGACGCTCGGTCAAGATCTTCTCCGCCTCGGCAGTGAGGGACGGAACGTGGAGGGACAGCACCTCCTTCACGCCGAACGCACTGCTCGACGAGCCGGGAGCATCCCCCTTCGAGATCGGTGTCGGCGCATCCGAGGTCGGAGGGTCGAGGACCGGCGCATCCGTGGCCGGAGGGTCGAGGACCGGCGCATCCGAGGTCGGAGGGTCGAGGACCATGACTTCCCCCTGCGCGAGGACCATAACCTTCGGCTGGTCGGCAACCTTCGCCACCGAAGGCTTCTTCGGGGCCCGGCTATCTTGAGGCCCTGCCGATGGCCTCTTCTTCTTCGCCTCCTGCTCTAATCTACCCTTCGCCATCAGAGCTTTATAGTCCAGCTTCATCGTCCCTACACAAGCCGAATGAAAAAACTTAGAAAAACTTTCATGAACTTTAAACAAAGAGTATAAATACCAGAGGCATACTAGGGTTGATCGGACTGAGACCCCCTCGGAACAGATCCTCCTCTATAATGTCATTCCAGATTAGCGCTGGCAGGGCGAGGAGCTTCTTCTGGACTTCCGCCTCCTCATCACTCAGCGCCGCCTCCTTCTTTGTGCGCTTGGGCAGGCCATCCTTCGCCCAAACCGTCGGTATCACCCACGGCGCAGGGGCTCGGATGATAAAATACTTCTCCTTCCAATGTTTGATCGAGTCCGGATTCTCGATCAGCTTCACGCCCGTCCGGGGCGAAAGATAGAACCTTTGTTCGTCTCGCCTTGGCTGACAAGGTCGGTAGAGGCTCCGGAAGAGGAACATACTCGGCTTGCCGCCGACCTCTTGGCATCGGAGGATGAATGCCATGACGTGCCTCCATGTGTTCGGCATCAGCTGGGCGGGGCTCAACCCGTACCATGTCAACACATCCACAACGAACGGGTGGAGGGAAAAACGGAGTCCGGCAATTAGGGAGTCGACCGGAAAGACACACACGTCCGACGAGGACTTTGTATTGGCTCGGAAATCCGGCCCAGGGAGGAGCAGTCCGTAGTCGGCAGGGATCCGGAAACCCTCTCGGAACAGACGAAGCTCGGTCTCGGAAAGAGACGAGATTGTATGGTCCACCTCGGACAGCTCCCTCGGCTCATTCTCCTCCACCAACTTAGCCGTGCCTTGGGTGACTCTCTCCAAGGTATCCTCGGAGTAATCCCGGACGCCTCCCACGCTCGACAGGGCAATAGGCTGCCGACCGAACGCCCCCGCTCTCTTCGGCGTTTCCACAATCGTGATCACGGCTTTACCCTTCTGGGACACCGCCGCGACCTCCTTAGGCGGCTCGGCCACTTCGCCCTCCCTATCCGGATGTACGACGGTCTGATCACTCGGCTCCACTACTTCCTTCCCTTTATCCCCTCGGCCAACGGCTTGCTCCGAGGTGGGGGTCTCATCCGTGATCTTAACCATTTTTTCTAAGAGAGAAGGGAAAGAGACTGACCTTGAAGTGATATGTACGGTCGGAAAGTTCACCGGAGGCAAGGAACGCTACCGCGACAGCTAGCACCACCACCAGAGAGCTGAAAACTTCGAAGGCAAAGTGAGAACTGAAGAGAGAGAGTAAAAGTAAAAAATGAGACTTGGTCTAAGAGGGGGGTGAAGATTTATAGTAAAATGGAACATCCCTTGGACTTCCAAACGAAGGTTCGCGACCTTTGGGCTGCTCTCGAAACGTCGCGAAGGTCCAACGCAACTGCGTTCCTCACCAAGTCAACTAGCTCGGCGCGAGGGGATCTGAATCCGAGCTACACGCAACCCGAGCCAGATTGCACAGACTCCGGTCGGTATCCGAGCAAGTGCCTTCCCGAGCCTGCAAACGGAGAAAACGCACTTTCTCCTCAACTTTCGCGCCTGATCTCGATCAAACGGCCCAGATCTCACTGAGGACGCTAAACGACAAGATAGTGTTTTCTTGAGAAATGTGCCCGTCTTGAGATGCGCGCCATCATCCAACGGCTCAGGTTGCGCCACGTCGCTTGGACGATTGAAGCCTCGGACGCCCCACCTATTTCTAAAGGAACCAGAGAAAGTTTTGATTCAAAGTTTTAAGGCACCGCCCTCGGCGAGCACCCCCCAGGACCCGGGTCTCGGCCGGTATTCCGCCGACCCACGGGCCCCGGTCGAAAGCAGATCAACACTCAGAGATCAGGAGAAGCGCACCATTCCGAGCTAGTTGATTGCAACTGGAAGGCTCGGCCTGGCAGAGGACTCTGGCAACAGAGCCTTCACAGTTGCAAACAACAAGCTCAGATGGTCCGGAAGTCGGAGCCATGATCTCCCCCGACGCTGACACCCACGGTGGGGCAGTCAGAGTCCAGATAAGATCATGGTGGAGGAACGACCGCTCGTCCTTCCGAACAAGCTCACCCCTCGGATTCAGACATGGATGATCACCTCTCCCACCACGATCTCTGCCGACCCTGACACCCGCTGCGGAGCAAACAGAGTAGGCAGAAGATCTTGGTGGAAGAACGACCACCCGTCCTTCCGAAGTAGCTCACACCCCGGGTCCGGACTACGGTCGTCGCCACTACTGCCTTATTCTCTCCCGCTCCTGACATCCCCTTCGGAGCCGTGAGGAACGGGAGAAGAACAAGGCAACAGGGCGATCACCCGTCCTTCCGAAGTAACTCATCCCTCGGGTCCGGACTATGGTCGTCGCCACTACTGCCTCGTTCCCCCCCCCGTTCCTGACATCCACTTTGGGGCCGTCAGGAGCAGGAGAAGAACCAGGCAGAAGAGCAACCACCCCTCCGGACCTCAAAAGAGAAGTTACCCAAGGCAGATAGCACCGAGGTCTAAAACTCAACATTGCTGCGACTGAAATAACAAGGGGAATGGAGTACTTATAGCTTGACCTCCAAGAACCAGCCATTATGATCCTCGGAAGTTGAAACGCCACACATTAATTGAAGGAGTTATCCTTAATGACCTGCAGAAGGTGGAACGCTGCACAAACCCCGGAGCACCTGTAATGTCCTTGGGAACAGGATCGTCTCGAGAACGGATTGCGCCACATCGCTCGTCCTGCCGAAACTCCCTGTCGGATTCCGAGCAAGTGCCTTTCCGAACTCGCAAACGGAGAAAACACACTTTCTCCTCAACTTTCACGCATGATCTCAATCAGACGGCCCAGATCTCGCCGAGGACGCTAAACGACAAGATAGTGTTTTCTTGAGAAATGTGCCTGTCTAGAGATGCGCGTCGTCATCCAATGGCTCAGACTGCGCCACGTCGCTCGTCCTGCCGAAACTCCCTGTCTCCGGTCGGATTCCGAGCAAGTGCCTTTCCGAGCTCGCAAACGGAGAAAACACACTTTCTCCTCAACTTTCGCGCATGATCTCAATCAGACGGCCCAGATCTCAGCGAGGACACTAAACGACAAGATAGTGTTTTCTTGAGAAATGTGCCCATCTTGAGATGCGCGTCGTCATCCAATGGTTCAAATTGCACCACGTTGTCCGGACAGCCGAACTCCCTTCCTTCGGTCGGCTGCCGTACAAGCGCCTTTCCGAGCTTGAACTTGCCCCACATCATCCGACCGAAGCTACGAGCACGACGAACTCCCTAGTCTCCGGTCGGCATCCGAGCAAGTGCCATTCCGAGCTCGTAAACGGAGAAAAAAGATACCGAGCTACTACGACCGTTGGATCTCTCAGAAATTCGTGCTTCTAATGATGAACGGTCCAGATTGCGCCACGTGCACTAAAAGACAAGATAGCGTTTTCTTGGGAAACGCGCCACCATCCGATGGCTCAGATTGCGCCACGTCGCTCGGAGATTCGAACCCCCTAGTCTCCGGTCGGCAGCCGAGCAAGTGCCATTCCGATCTCGCAAACGGAGGAAAAATCTGCCGAGCGATGGAGACCGTCAGATCTCTCAGAAAATCACGCTCGACGATGATCAACGGCCCAGATCGAGCCACGTCATAAATCGGTATTTAAAATCATTTTTTATCTATTTAAATCGTTTTATTTATTTAAAAATTACGAAAAATTGCTAAAAATTCGGGAAAATTAACTAAAAATTCTGGAAAATAATTAAAAATTCGGGGGTATGTTTTTGAGCTCCTGAACGAACAATTATTGCCTAGAATGTACTGTTAAGGCCCCCGAACGATTAGTAAACACATCGCAAAATTAAATAGATAGTCCGAAGAAAATAGATAAAAGCCGCCAAATACTCGATATGGCTAGAGTACAGCACATGGCATCAAAAAATTACCTCACTACCCCCTTTTCGAAATTCAAAATCCTCCATTTGGACTCCGATACAACTCCACTACCCATCAAAACAGTTAAACTACTCCTCAAAGGCTGATCACACTCAGTCTTTAGGAGTGGGGGGCTCGTGATATGGCTAAAAACGGGGTTAAATCGGAACCGTCCAGATCGATCACGAATCTTGAAGCACAGGGGTAAAAAGGTAATTTCACATACAGATGGATCCAAAACGGGTATTGGGTCTCCTTCTCACAGAACCAACAACCCGCGAACGGATCCACCTTAACTGGGCACGGGTCCCGACCCGATACAAACCCAGATCACCAAGAGGAGAATCAGGGCCCTTGATTTGGCTAAATCAATTCAACAAGCCTGATTTGCTCCCACCGGGAATCAGGGGCTAATTTCCCAAAACAGAATAGAAGGATTTCCCTCCTGGCTGTTACGCAGGAAATCAGGCCCCTAACCGCTCCAATGGCGACTATAAATACCTCCCTCCTACCTCTGTTACAGGTTAATCACTTTTTCTACACATTAAGCTCTTTCTTAATCTTTTCTGATTACTGACAAGAGCGTCGGAGGGTGCGTCGCCGTAATCAACCCCGGCGTTTCGCACTTCCTTGCAGGTCGCGGCAGGAGCAAGAAGGCTGAGTCAACTGTTCAGGTTTTTCTCGGACTCACAAATTCTATCTGTTTACCCCCACACCGAAATCAGCGGTAACAATATATATTAAGACCTGTATTGTCCGTGCATAACTAATATAAAAGATGTCTCAGGTTCGAGGCCAGACTATGTCGAAATTTTTATTTTAAAAAATATATATTTATTAAGACGTGCATCACACGTGTAAATTACTACTTTTAAAATTATGGATTGGATGGTTGAATGTCCAATCCATCTCTAATATTATAATGTGAGAGTTGGGGTTGTCATTTGTAGACATTCAACCATCTAATCTCAACAATTCATTTTTAAGTGGAAGTTATAGTAACCATTCATTTACTCAACTGTTGTCAGTTATCATAATATCCTCAAAGTTCAAATTTATTTACGACATAATTATTTACAAAAGTGTCACTCATATAAAATAAAATTGTGCCACTAGGGATAATTTGCAAAGAGTATGTGATGGGTAACGGAATGTCTCAGCTTCGAGGCCAAATTACGTCTTATTATTTAATATATAAAAAATAATAAATAGAACGTGCATTGCATGTATATATTACTAGTATTTTTTAAAGTAAAAATTTACACGCGCTATGCACGTTTTAATAAATATATATTTTTTAAAGTAAAATTTCTGAAGTAGTCCAGTCTCGAACCTGAAATCTCTTTTATATCATGGACAATCCACGTAAATTGATAGATTTACAAATAATAACCCCAACTCTTCTATTATAATATTTAGAGATGATAGATAGATGTATGTAAAGTTCACATATGAAGTTGTCGAGATTAGCGTTAGTCCGTCCTCTGATCAGCTATCCACCAAGTCAAGGTGGATCTCGCATATATGCTAGCAAAATTTTGGTTTTGCATTGAAGGTTAAGTGAAAATTGAAAAACTACCTTATATCCATAAGATACATTAAAAAAAATCCTCGTAGAAATAAAATAACACAAATTACAGTTCGAGTTTGTAAATAGACATTTGGAGAAATTTGTGTGTATTACTGGAAACAATCCTATCTATTATCTCTTTTTCAGAAAGCTACCCTAGTAATGTTTTAATGAGCGTCACACCTGAAACAGTCTTTTCTTCTTTCAGAAAACTACCCCGATGTTTCGACCCCGCTGACCAGATTTTTACGCTAATTGCACGTACTCAAATTTGACCAAAATACCTCTCCAATTTTCACTTTTAACCCTATTTCTTAAAAGTTTTCACTCAATTAGCAAGTTTTCTTAGTCCCTTTCAAAAGCTTTCATTTTCTTTCCCAAAATTTTCCTAAACCCAAAACCATAATTTCCTTTTGGACATCATCTTTGAAATTCAGAGGTGGGAGAAGAAGAGGAAAAAATAAGGTAAAAAAGTAGAAATTCGGGGAAAATTGGAAAAAGGGTGTTTTGGTCTAGCTTGAGCACGTGCAATGCATGTAAAAATCTGGTAAGCGGGGTGGAAGCTGCTGGGTAGTTTCCTGAAAGAAAAAAATATAGTTTTGGGAGTTACGCAGATTAAAATATTGTTAGTTTTTTTTAAAATATTAAAAGGAGGGAATAGGTAGAGTAATTTCTTGTAATTTAGAATATCTGTATTATATTATATCTTAAGCCAATAGGACTACCCCATCCCTCCTTTTTCTATTTTGAAATAGATGAAGGAGAGCAAAAGTAGGAGTTCAAACTTATCTTACTCGTGCAGACCACACCTTCAACTTAATAAAACAAAATTAAAATATATAAAAAAACACAAAAAACTCTCTCTCCCCAAATCCCCCAACCCATCCTCACCCAAAACCCACCCGTCACCGTTCATCGTTCGCAAATCAGTCTCAATCCAAACCGTCGCCGTTCGCCGTCAACTAGTCCACCCAAATACAAGTCATCCCCGTTCGCCTATCCTCGCCGTCGTCCCTATCCTAAAACTCAACCGTAATCGTTCACCGTTCGCCAGTCCACCCAAATCCAAGCAGCAGCCGTACGCCATACCCCAAATACTCGCCGAGATTAAGGTATTCAGAAAGTTGTAAGATTGTCACGCCCCGCTTTCCAAAATACGGGAATACGAGTCCGTGAGGAAGGCCCAGCGAATAATTTTAACATCATCCATAAGTTGTACCAGTCTTAACTCAACAACATGAAAAGAAATAATCACAACCACGTAGAAAAACATAATCACATAAACAATTACTGAGATATAACATGCAGTAGTCCAACATAATAACCAACAACTGGAAATGAGCAACAATTACGGGTCAACAAAGCCCGGAATATAAAGTTCAATAAAAGTAACAATGCGATATAAAAATAACATGGAAGAAACAATTTATTTCAATGCAGCTCCTGCTCCAATCATAGAAGAACTACTCAGCAATGCCTTCTGACAATTCTTCTTGTGCGCCAGCAGTTTGATCAACTAGAGTGAGGAAAAATGTCTGTTAGAGCAAGTACGGACAACGAGTAGTGAAAAGCAAAGAGTAAAGGAACATGGTACATCAAGGAATATGAAGCAAGAACAAAGTCCAAAAGCAATAACAATGTCAATAAACAATGATCAAGTGTACAAGTGTCAACTTAGGTTTATTAGCATTTTATTACCCTATCTAATGCACGTGCTACTGTGTCCCATACCATAGGTTCGGTGCATGCAAAACAGTGTACGTTTTAGACATAGTGGTGAAATCTACAGAGCGTGTACTCGGTGTAACAAGATAATATGATAATATGATAACGTGATAACATGATAACAATGTCACAAGTATTTCTCCATCTTCTATGTCAATAGTTCATGTAACCAAAAAGGGCTATACCAAGTACAGTTTCTGAGATTATCCACTACTAAATCAACCTTTATTACCCCGGCTTATTTAATATTTTACTGTGTTATTCATGATCATGCAAGTGTGTATAAGAGTATCAAGGCGATGATAAGAATGCAGCAAAATGATGCGATGCATGATAATATACATGTAATTGTGAATCTGAAAAGAGCAAATACAGCAGTACTAAAACAGAAATAACTCCCAAAATATAATTCGGAAGTCAATTCCGTCAAAAGGGCTGTAAACAAGACATATGGGTCTACAATTCATATTCAGTAAGTTTCAATTGATTCTGACTATAACTAGGTCGATTACCCTAATCTTTACTGCTTAAGGGTTCTGCTAGCAGCCTAAAGTTAAATTTCTACGTGTGAAATCAAGGTGTAAAATCAATATAAAAATTTAAAAAAAATTAGGAATAAATCCTAGGCATGTCTACTAAGTTTCTAGAGAGTTTCATGTCATTAATCTACTGTTACTATGGTATTTCAACTGAAAGTTGTGTTAGTATTTCACTAAACTGCAATTCTGAAAATACAAACCAGTAGTGACTAAAACTATAACATCTCACAGCTCACAGATCGGAATCTAGATCCGTAAGATTTTTTGGAAATTAGATTCATTAGGCTACAATTCCTTTTTATATAGTTTTGGTTGATTCTTACTGTAACAGGGTCGAAACCTCAGTGCAAAACAGAACATGCAGCAAGAAATAATAAAAAGTCATCATATATATTCATCAAAGCGGAAAATCTACATGTTCTTGAATCATGGAATGCATTAAAATTAGTGTAAAACAATTATGATGAATTTTTACAGTGTACAAATCCAAGTTATCGTGTCACGATTCAAGTCTCAATAACACATTCGATCAACATGCATTCAATCACTATATTTTTCTAGATACAAGTTTCTAATCAATTTATTCATGTCGTGTGTGCATGCAAGCTAGGGTTTGATTCAATGGATGTTGGCACGAAGTCAATGATAATTCGGGTTAGATTGTGTAAACCCTCGATATCCCCAACGGAAGGTACACAATGCAATATTACAATAATCGAAAGAGAACTACTTGCGGAGATCAATAATCTTGAACTAGAAAAATTAAACGAGTTCAAGTGGACTTGCCTTTAGATGAAGATTAAATCTAAATGTGCAAAGAATAACGGGATCAGAATCCCGGCGACACGACGACAAGCAAACGATCACGATGATCACGATCGGGCATGGATCTTGATGGGGATCAAGATCACGATGGCAATCAACAATCAGGATTAAAGATCAAGATCAAGGGGGGTTGATGATTGTAACACCCGAATTTCAAAATACAACTGATTTCGAGATTCCACAGGATCTTTATACTTCTTTCGTACAATTTTATAAGGAATTTAAAACTTTTCACTTTACATCAGAGTTACAAGAAATATTTACACTTTACAGCGGAAGCAAAATTATAACATTTACATAAATAAAAGTACAACAACATTTGAATAATCTCTAAGTATCAGTTCTTCTTTAATCTTTATCATGCTATTTATCCTGCATACAAAACTGTGGATACATCAGTTTATTCAACCGACGAATATTATACACGGCCATCATCTCTATACCGGAAACAGTATAATTGATTTTTCATATTTAATAAACACAAACTTGTTCACATATCAAACTAAGGGAAATATCCTATTGATGTCGTGTTGTGATTGTGCACTTAGTCCTTAATGCAGTTATTTATATTACATGACACTAATGCGCACTTGTACGGATTCTATGCATCTCATACTACATAGGTCCGAAGGCAAACCTTTTAATCGTTCTTCATCTTGTAGGGTTCAATCCCTCGTCATGACTTAATCTACTACTGTAACTATGGTAAGTATCCTAGATGTCCTATGAGTACGAGCTCATGTACAGAAAAACTGGAGGAAAATCCCACGTCATGTCACGACGCATTGTGAAGACAACCTATGGACAATTCAGCCTCATTCATGGCACACGATCCTCTCGCAGTCACCAAACACCCCACAAGCGTCGCCAAGATCCTGATAATTCCGGAGTAGTGCCCACGTCATGTCACGATGCATCGTGAAGACAAACTGTGAATCACACCCACATTGTAGACTCGAGGCCCTCATACTTGTATTTTTCTCCCACTTTCATCACCTCTTCACTATGTACTAATTCTTAATTTAATGAAATCATGAACAAAATTAATTTCTTAGAGTCAGCCCTCTCACTAATACCGGTCTTATTTCTTTCACTTCACAATGACCCAAACTTGGTCTTTTCAATTTCAATAATCATATCTCATCACTTTCACTTGCCGGTGTGAGTTTTGGCTATACCCTAATTTTCAATTTCAATTCACAAATTCACATATCTGAGTTGTCATACTCAAGAACATTTCTCTTTTTCAATTACATGATTTTCACCGTTTTCATGAATCAATTATCATATATGGAGTTCAATTATACATCATGCATTCCATAACCAATATTTATTTCCACATAAAAATCATTTTACGAAAACATCTAATCAAAGTGAATATTCGTAATATCACCATTGTCACGCTACTCTTTAGCAATAATGACCCATATAAAAATTCACATTTATATTTTCTTTCCATCAATTTTCCTTTCTTAATATTTATTTTAATCACCTCGTGAAAGCACAGATTTTTATGAAATTCTAAGGGCAAGAAACTATAGTTTCGAATACAACTTTACCTCAAAACACACTTTATTTCATTCCAATAACTTCCAATTTATTTTCATAAGTTGTATATGATTTTAGAATAATTACGGTATTTTTTTCGGAATTTTTATACATAAAAAAACTCCCAAAATCAATTTTAAAAATATAAAAATTCTGGCTAACACCAAAATCGAACCCACAACCTCAGAGAAGACAGCCGCATCTGCTAGCCACTAGGCCGAAGGCGCTCAGCAATATGAATAGGGAGACAGAGAGTTATATACTCTCTGTTCGGGTGTTGGTTAATTTTTTTTTAAAAACCGCACAAAAAGAAGGTGGCCTCAAGGTATCGAACCAGCGACCTCAAGACACGTGCCGCGCTACTGTAGCTCCAAAACGCCAACCGACAACTTGAGCTATAGGCTCAAGTTGTCACAAATACAACTTGAATTCTATTTAACTCGAGTCTCTGTTTTATTAAAATGTTTCGATGTTCAAAAGCTCTTATCATTGTTTTGCTTGCACCAAAAACCATGTAAATTTACAGAACGTATATTTTAACTTAAATTAACACCCCAGTATTTTTAAAATAATTTTTTCCAGTAATTTAATACACATTTCTCTTACAATAACTTAAATTGCATACTACTCTCTCCATAGTTCAAATTTGACTTTTCTCAAATACAAATTGGTATAAAAAAAATTCACATTATAAATATAATTCCCTGTTTTTCCCTCTTTCATAAATCCAAATGCATAGGATAATTTTATTCATTTGAAACAATATCACGATAGTCCATTTAGCACATAAAACAATAATTTCATCTACTAGCATTTTGTACTCAATTTTGACATTATCAACAATCCCAATTCAATATTTCCATAACTACAAGCAATTTGCACACAAAATTAAGATTCGTGACAATTTAACATACAATCTATCAAGCATTAATCTAATCAACTAGCAAGTCATTTTTCTAATTAAGTGTACTCTTATTAGTTTCTTTCATGCATCATTACTTCAATCACTCCTAGCATGGCATCTAAATTAGAAATATAGAAAACCACCCACCTTATTTTGGAGAGAAAATCACACAACAACTCCTAAACGAAAACCCCTTCTCCTTCTAGATTGAGCTTGCCCACACGAGTGCGTCTCCTCCTTGCTTGATGTGCAAACCGAAAGCTCCCAAGTGATGTAGCCGGCCTCCTTGCTTCTAGCACACACACTCAAACTCTCAATCTTTTATTCTCACTTCTTACTAATAATCTACTACTAATAATTGTATTCATTCACTATAGGTTTGGAGAATAAAGAGTGCAAGAATAACTAGGCTAGGGGGGGTATTTATACAAAATTTTGGGACAAATAGAAGGCTAGAATTGATCTAGGAGTTAAGAAACAAAGGCTAGGATTCAAGGGAAAGTTGTAGTAACCAACCATGATCACAAAAACTACCTCCCACAAACTCCACTCTCTTTTCCCTCCTAGTCCATATCCGGCCATGCAAAAAGTGCACAAACACGTGCACGTGTGATGCACGTGTTCCCATAGTCCCCTATTTTAAAAGTTGTACATTTTATTTTTTATAAAAAAAATCTATAAAAATTGTCTACACTACAAGTTGTAATAAAAAAGAGAATAAACTCATGGGTTTTTATTTAATGGGCCAAAATAGCTTACATTTAAAATAAATTAAGTTGGGCTCAAAATAAAAGAATACTCTTATGTTTGTTTAAAAATAGGCTTTGGGTAAAAATAATAAAAGACATATATATATATATATACTAGGTATGCCCGTGGGACGTGCCTACGGCATGTATTCGGGACTGCATGTAAATTTAGTTAGATTTATTTGATTCGGTGTAAATTCTGTCAGATTTAGTTAAATTTAGTTAGATTTATTCAGGACTGCATGTAAAAGAATTAAAACATTTTAACGAATAAGTGGGTGTAAACAAAAAAGGTGGGTGTAAACAAATACACCCACCTTTCTAATACAATCAACTACTCTATACAGGCCTCCTCTGAAATTATATTGTTTCCTAATAGTTATCTAATACGACGTCTTTAAAATGTTTCATACGGCACGTTATCGCGACGTCTTAACTTTCTTTAAAATGTTTAGTAAACATTTCGACAGTATTATTTAAAATTTTACAGGTAGGATTGTAGTAAAAATTTCGATAGAATCTCTCATGAAATATTATTCCTTTGAGAGCAATTCCTTAACATCATAGAACAGTCAAATTGAATCCTCCCTAGCCCAATCCAAGCCACATTACACAGACATAATATATATTAGGCTCTGGGGAAAAAAAAACTTCATGTGACTAAAGATATAGTTTGGAATCATAATAGATTTTAGGAAATTTTCTAAAAATTTTGACAGAACCTCTCTTAAAATATCAGCCATTTTACAGCAATTCCTTATAAAATTCTGTTCACAATTAAAAATTTATCATCACAGTCAAGAAATATAAATCCTCCCCGGGCCAATCCAAGCAACATCACATAGACATTATATATATAGGGCTCTGGGAAGAAAAAAATGTGTTTGTTGAAACCAAGATACAAAATATATATGCCATTTTTTATGGAAAGGAATTTCTTAATGTAAGATTGGCATCAGGCTGGCTCCATTAAGTGAGGCGTTAAGTCACCTTTTACTGCTGTATATTTTCTCTCTGGATGACAAAATGTATTTTTAGGATTACCTATTTGATAAGTTAATTAATTAATGCCTCGTCACGGAACGGACAGTTGTTATATCCAGTTCATTTGATGTTTGGATCAAAATATATATGATCTTTTGTTAGTCGAGCTGTGTCTACTGCTGTAAATAAATAATGGAACCGATCATAATGTACTGCTGCATGTTGGAGCTTATGGGTTTCTGTTTGCAGACCAATATCATAATTTTTCTCGACATCTTGTGTGCTTCTTTCTGTCTGCAGATTCAGAGATTGAGGAAACGATCGAATTCATCAACTTTTGTTAAACGGGACATGATCTATTGTTAAAAAAGAAGAGAAGAGATGACCCATTGAGGGATGCTGCCTCCAGCCTTTGCTGGGAGCTAGCTAACTTCATGGATGATAAGCATGCCATGGCCCAAACTGAGATGCAGAAGGGTGGTGGTGGTGGTCAGCTAACATTACTCATGAAAGGGAAGGGAAGAGAGTTGCGAATCTGTGGCTCATTTTACTGTGGGAATTTGGCATGGTATTGGCAGATGGTTGTCCTTAGTGTCCCATGTTTTTTTGACTTGATTAGATAGGAATTAAATGAACAAACAAAATTCCTGTTGTCTTTTTTGGTGATGATGAAATGGCCTTAGCCTTTTATTAGCCCTCAAGGCTAACCAACCAGCAAATTTCATTTGAAAAACCAAGATATTATCATATGACTAAGATACAAAATAAAAACCAAGCGTTTGAAAACATAATAAATTTTAGAAAATTTAGTAAAAATTTTGACAGAACCTCCCTTAAAATATTAGCCCTTTTACAGAAATTCCTTACGAAATTCTGCTAACAATTAAATATATGACATCACAGGAAATAAATATCAATCCTCCCCAGGCTCAATCGAGCAACATCACACAGGCATCATATATATAAGGCTCTGGGGGAAATTTTCAGAATATAATGCAAGATACAAAATAAAAACCCAAAATTCTTTTGAAAATGTAATAAATTTTTTGAAAAATCTTAAAAAAACCTTTAAAAAACCAAACACAGAACCCAATACTCCACAAAATTGCGGGTACGGGTATTAACATAACTATATTATATCATCATTATATACAATTACTTACATCATCTCCAAAAATGCTAAATATTACAATTATTACAACTATTACATCCTCCACCATACTAAACACCAACCAACTGAATGAAAAAAAAAAAAACATGGTTGTAGGTTCCCACAATGGTTGAAGTCTTCAAAATTAGGACCAAACAGTGAGCCTAAAAAAACAGTTAGAGTTTTGAATCAAATAGTAAGAATTTACAATAAACAATTAAAACAATAGTAAACGTTTTGAAACCATTACCTTTCAAACAGAACAATGGCTTCAACCAAACATGTTCCTCATCACCCCTACAAAAAGTTAAACTGTCTATGTACATGACGGTTTTGAGTGTGGACGACAATCTGGGGAAAAAAGAAGCATTAAATTAGCAGCAATTAACGGTTAATATTTTTCCTAGAACTTTCACAAATTGAAAATGTTTGTGCTGAGTTGACAGGGTCATCGCATACTTCGAAACCAGTGGAAAGTGCGGGTGCAGCAGTCGATGATTCACTCTGTGAAGGTTCTCGAGACATTATGCCCATTTGGATTTGGTTTGCCTGAGTAACAAATCCTTCCACATTTATTTCGAAAGATCTTTCATCAGATATCCGATTACCTGAATTTTGCATTTGGTCATTACGTACCCCATGAAAAAATTTTGTTGCATCATGATCAGAGCTTATATGTACTGGCATTTCTTGAGAATTATATAGGCTAAAAGAATTTCCATCTAAAGCTTCTTTGTCCGTTTGGGTACCATGCTTTTTGCGTTCTAAAGCACCTTTAAGCATATCCACGACAGAAGAAACAGAGTCTGCAGTGGCAATTGGAGTGTTGGATGGATACATGAATGGCTGCTGTTGGTTGGGGATCTCACCCATTGATATGTCACTAAAATTACTTGTGTGATTTAAGTCTTGCTTCATTCCAGTCACATCTAGTCCTGTCATATGTGGGGATTCTACAACTGTTGGTGTCTGAAAATTTTGCATGGCAGCATACCTCCTCCTGCAGATGAATATATAGCTGCAGTTTAGAAAAGATACTAACATGAAAATTCACAGAAACTAAGATTATTTTTTTTTCTTTTCCAAGGATTGCTGTTTTTTCTCGTAGGGTCTACTTAATCTGCGGTGGACTCCGATGAATTTCACAATGCTGCATGATTCTCTTTCGTAGCTTTAATCATGAATTAGCTTCGTAGAAGAATGTAGTTGGCCCTTGACTTCAGTTATCCTTAGTTAGTTCAAGCTAGTTCTGATCTAGCTAATCTGGTAGGCCTACACTGATGCAATAGTTTAGCATGCAATTAACAAATCTCAAGTGCATGGTAATGTATTGATCTAAACTTCTGTTGTTCTAAACTTCTATTGTGGACTGACTCACTTGCATAATTTAGTGTTCAAATTTGAATAACACAAAATATCTTTTTGAGGTGATGAGACAGATAGGAATTAGCGTCTAGTTTGATCTACCTTATATAATGTAGATTGTGATCGACTAAGTGACGGTCAATTAGATAGTAATTGACCTACAGATACTTAGCAGGCTGACTTGATTGAACAGTTTTAGTCACATGAATGAATGAATGTATGCAAGTGCTGTTGCAGTTCAGCAGCCTATTAGTGGGCAAGAGGTCTGGGGTTCAAATCCTGCATAGGCCTACTATCGACAAAAGAATAAAGAAAGAAAGAGAGAAAGAATTGAACAACAAATTTGACTACAAATGTCAGCTGCTTCCCAGTTCATCAATGTAGTTGCATTTATAAATTTGAGGTCCATGTCAGCTGCTTCCTAGTTCTATTAAAGTTCAAAAGTAAAACAACAATGAAAATAAGTTTTAGTAAGGTAAATCTATCATATATAAATGGATTTTTTTATTTTGTCGTCTTGTTTCACTATAGACGACCCTCATTCTAAGTCGTCTTGTCGTCTTGTTTCATTTTTGTCGTTTTGTCGTCTTGTAACTGTGACCTTGCTACTTGCACGGAAGCACAAAGTAAGCATCTTTTCCATCTGCTGTTTTTAGCATTCATGAATATCAATGTACCATTTTTTTTGTTCCTTTTCAGATTCTCATTTTCTCTCAGTGGACTAAAGTCTTAGACATAATTGAATATTACTTGGGTTAGAAAAAACTCGAAGTTTGCAAGATTGATGGTAGTGTTTTGCTGGATGAAAGGAAGAGACAGGTAAGGGTGTTTATATTTTCATGTTGGTTAAGTTCTTATGTATATCTGTTGAAAAGCCTCTACTTTTTTGCACAAAACACAACATTTATAGATCATAAAGGCTTAACTGCATAATCATGTTGGTTAATTGTTCCATGTTGTTTAGCAAGAAGTTGTTCCGTATCATCATTTTGCATGTGTTTGATTTTGTTTTCTGGCAAATGTTGGTTAATTGTTCCATGATGAAAAGCCTCCACTTTCTCTCACAAAACACTTGCATTGATGTTGTTCTTGAGATTCAGTTCATTGAAGTTTCAGTACTGGTGCATATTTAGAGCATTAGAATCATATTCTGAGCATTTAATTTTCTATGTAGTAGTGTGAAATTTCATAAAATTTCTTTTCATGTGTGCACTACAGCATCACTTGTTCTTGCTTATTACAGATAGACGCCTTCAATGACTTAGATAGCAGTGTTAGTATATTTCTTCTTAGCACTCGTGCTGGTGGACTGGGTATAAACCTCACTGCAGCAGATACATGTATGCTTTACGACAGTGACTGGGTAAACTTTATAACTAATCTACTTTCGTAATTTAATAAAGGACTAAGTTTGCCCGTTGACACGTGCCTACGGCACGTTTTCGGATTGGTACACCTAAATAAATTTTGAGGTCCAACAAATTAACACCAGCAAACATAGAGCAAAAAAAACATATTATTTTTGAATTATTTTTAAAAATTTTAAATTTTAATTTTTTTTTTAAAATTTTTTTTATTTAAAAATTTTTAAAAAAATTATTTTCTTAATTTTTTGAATAGAAGAGGGAGAGAGAGAGAGAGAGAGAGAGAGAGAGAGAGAGAGAGAGAGAGAGAATTTTTATAAAAAAAATAAATATAGGGTTGTTTTGGGTGGGAGATTTGAATTTGAGTTTTAGGGGGAAACTTTTGGGAGGGGAAAATATGTTTTGTGAAGTTAGATCTGGGCCTTTGATTTTTGGGGGATTGAAGGAGAGCCACTTGATAGCTTTCTGTGTTTCACTATACAATAAGTTAATAGACGACCCTCATTCTAAGTTAATTGATTTGAAGAGTTTGCTGGCTCATTATTGATTTAATGTTTGCCATCAAATAATAGAAAGGGTGATACTTGTTTTTGCTAAAATAATTGTTTGTTATTGCAACTCCAATTGCTATATAGTTGAAAATTTAGCATCGTCTTGCAGAAAAATAAAGAGAGATTCAATATATATATGCTTGTATTTAATATCAATCTCTATGAAATAAGTAAATAATTGAAAAAATGTGAAGTGTAACTGTGAAGTGTGAATTGTGAATTATGAAGTGTGAATTGTGAAGTGTTTAAGATAACCATAGTTACAGATTTAAACATATGAGTAGTGTAACTGTGAAGTGTGAATTGAAAAAAAGATGATCACACTAAAGGCTTGATAGTGTAACTGTGAAGTGTGAATTGAAAAAAAGATGATCACACTAAAGGCTTGATTGTGTTTTGATTAATAGATAGAGTTTTGAATTAAACTACTTTTACTGTTAGTTATCTTTTTTATACTCATTCTCGGAAGCTTGAACTAACCAAGTGTAGCCAGCAATTAGAAATGGAGAATTTTGATGTGTACCAAAAAAAGTGATGAAGTTCTTGCTTCACCTTTTATCTGTATGTTGTCATATTTATGTTTTTCAATTAATGTGCTTCATATTACCTATTAGGTAGGTGTGATTGGTAATTTGGTCCATTCTTCCCCAAACATAAAAAAGCAAGTTCTTGCCGCTGGGGCCTTGCAGCCTGTTTTTTGGTACTGTCATCAATCATTAATAAAATTATTTTGCAAACATTTGCCTGGTGAGATGTAAGTCTCTAATTATAGGGAATGTCAATTCTTGGAACATGTGGAGTTTTACGATCTGACTGGCATTTGACTTATTTTGCAAACATAATTCACGTCGTCAGTAACATTAGTTGTCTGATTTTTATACCAATTAACTGCTTTTTTAGTGTGTGATGACTTATGATGCCAACATAAGTGTGCTTTTGCTATTATGTTTACCTTTTGGACTATGAGTATTGGAATGATTGTAGTATTATTTTAAATGTGTAATATTCAGTAGTAGCAGATTACACTGCTTACTTTTGTGTGCTAGACAATGAATTCAGCAAGTTAGCAGACATTCATTTTAACAGCATATATTGGTCTGCCCCATAGCATATGAAGAAATTATTGTTACTATGCTAACAGCTTCATTATAATCTTCTTGTGCTTGCTATACTATCGTTCTGCCGAGGTGGTGGAAAAACAAAGAATATAATATCATCTAAAATGTAATTTAGACACTGTATACTTGAGAGGATGTGCTGAGAGTATGCACAGTTTGGTAGATGCATTTTTTAATTCTATTTAATAGTTTGTGGATCATCCATAATACTATTTAATAGTTATAAAAAGTTTTATTCAAGTAAGGTTCATTAGTTAAGTTAAGAGTATGAAATTTTTTTATTGAAAGATAATCAAAGTCATAAAGTAATTGTATTTTCTGTTGAGAGTATGGTAGTGGTACCTCTATAAAAGAACTTCAGGATAAACAATTGTTCGAGGTAAACATTCGTCAGTTGCGTCTAATACTCGTATAGAGCACATTTCAGGTTTCTCTAATTCTCGTCGTCTAAATTGGGCCAACGTAGCTTTCGATATAACATGAACATTATGAGCCTAAATTTGTGAAAATGAATCGTTATAAATGACTGTTTAAGAGGAGAACCACTTACTTATTTGAGAATGTATTAATTTTCACAGTGTGAGGATAAATAAAAGAAGCAGTGTGAGGAAACATAAAGAAAACGCATTGTAGATATAAAGCAAGATAAAAAAGCAAGATAAGCATATACCGTACTGGACATTTCGTTTTGTTTTCCCTTTCCCTTGCCAGAATAACTTGTTTCCTTTCTCTACATTGGGTGGTTAAAAAGTAGGAATTAATAAAAAATCAATAATGAGCAAAAGACCAACCAAGTAATAAGAGTTGAAGCTTACCTTGCGAAGAGATATTAGATTAAGCTCGCGTTCATCTCGAATGGTAACCCCGGCATTTTTTTGTCGAAGGAATTGCACCTGCAATAGAAAAATATCAATTTTGAATGTAAGTGGACAATTAATTAATGTGCTAAGAACACAATGAAAAGCTTAACTTACTATTTTTTCCAAGTCAACATCAACCTGTAAGGTATTAAAGTAAACATTAAAATGAGTTGACTTATTGTTATATCAAGAGTTGTAGTTTTTTTTTTTTAAAAAGAAGATACTTACATGGCCATATATAGTGATGCCATCCATTGCTGTTCTTTAATTGGAGCAATTGACCTGTATATAAAGGAGGGGAAATATATTAACTAACCAATTGATGTTCTTTAATTGGAGCAATTGACGTTCTAATTATTTTAACAAACCAATCAAGAGAACGTATTAACTACTATTAATTACTATGATCTATCTTCTTTGATGATTATAAATTATTTTAAAAAACGTATTCCATATCTTCTTAGTCATTCTACATCCTGTTTTGTGATTATGTTGAATTTTGGGGGGTTGAGAATTGGGGCACTTTTTTATTTATTTATAAACTAACCATAGGTTGTATCAAGTTTGTTTCAAAATATACCCTAAAGTTGGTTGATTCAGTTTTCTCTTATGAATTGTTTTTCGAATCTGTCTGATGGAGTAACGGGTAGTATTAGAATTCTTGTTTAGTAGATAATTATGTACTCAAATTGGAAATAGTTCTTATTCGCGAAGCTTTTTTATCCTCCCGTATTGTTCTCTGTTATAATAAATTAATTATGTTAATATTAGTTGGTTTAAATTTCTTTTCTTTAAAGTATGCTAATTGTGATCATTTATCTTTTGCAGGTAATTAAATCTTTTCATGATAACTGTGTATATTGCTGGTAAATGGAGATGAATTTCAGTTGGTGCTTTCGGACCGCCCTAGTTGATTATCTTGTTTTCTATAGCTGATATTAGTTGTAGTTGGCAGTTGATGTTCTTGGTGATGCCCAATCACTCATGCCATGATTGTAAATACATATATTTGAGGAAAACTATTTAGTAAATATACAACCTTACAAACATAAGTTTTTTTTACATTTTACATTTTACTTTTTATTTTTTCCACATCTTATCAACCGGCAAACATGTTCAGCATCTTATCAACCGGCAAAAGAAACTATATCTTTAGTCACATGAAGTTTTTTTTCCCCAGAGCCTAATATATATTATGTCTGTGTAATGTGGCTTGGATTGGGCTAGGGAGGATTCAATTTGACTGTCTATGATGTTAAGGAATTGCTCTTAAAGGAATAATATTTCATGAGAGATTCTATCGAAATTTTTACTACAATCCTACCTGTAAAATTTTAAATAATACTGTCGAAATGTTTACTAAACATTTTAAAGAAAGTTAAGACGTCGCGATAACGTGCCGTATGAAACATTTTAAAGACGTCGTATTAGAAAACTATTAGGAAACAATATAATTTCAGATGAGGCCTGTATAGAGTAGTTGATTGTATTAGAAAGGTGGGTGTATTTGTTTACACCCACCTTTTTTGTTTACACCCACTTATTCGTTAAAATATTTTAATTTTTTTACATGCAGTCCCGAATAAATCTAACTAAATTTAACTAAATCTGACAGAATTTACACCCACTTATGTAGTTCACCCAATCAAATAAATCTAACTAAATTTACATGCAGTCCCGAATACGTGCCGTAGGCACGTCCCACGGGCATACCTAGTTCATAAATACATACACAAAGATACATACATCAGCACCTGAAACAGAATTTAAACTTCCATGAATTCCATCAAATATGCAACATTAGATAAAAACATTGTAACAATAGGACATGACTGGAACCTACGCACTGAAAAGCAGAAAAGGTACATTGAAATTCCGATTCCAAGTAAATTTCCAAGTAAACTAAAACAGCCTAATTCCGATACCAAATCAATTCCGATTGAAGAAAAAAAATTCTGCTGTGAGGTGAAATCAAAAAAATAGCTGTGAGGTGAAATCGATGGAGAGATTTTGTATACCTGAGAGGTGAAATCGATGGTTGGATGGGGTCGCTGTGAGGTGAAATTGAGTGCGATGGCAACGGGACTGAGCGGAAGGCGACGGGAAGGCGACGGATCAAAGGGTTATTACCTGGATCGATACGGGTTTGGGTTTTCTCAGGGATTGTTACCTGGATTTCTAAAGTTTATCTGGACTTCTGCTGAATAACATCAATGGTAGTATGTAAATTTGCTTCTTTTAAGTTGTTGTTTTTTTAATTTAAATGATCAATAAATGTGCATAGCATGTGCCATTACTATTTTTTTCAACTTCACATCTTATGATGAAGAATGAGATGCTCGGCATGAAAAACAAATAGATCCGTTGAAAAACTAAGAATAGGTGTTAGAAAACTAAGAATAGATCCGTCAAAAATATACTATATAATAAGACTGATTTTTAATGAACATAGAAACATTGAAAAACTAAGAATAGGTGTTACCCATGAAGATGGGGCGTCGGCTTGAAGGTGATAATAAATTGTGATCCGTTTGTGTTTGGACCAGCATTTGCCCTAGATAAAGCTCCAGGTGCATTATGCTTCAGTTTGATATTCTCATCTGGGAAGAAAAATAGAGATATATTAGCATAAATAATACAAACATATGTGCTTTTAATCTAAGAAATTCCCCCTAACAGAAACAGGCTTGTCTAGGACTCTAGGTTATCATATATAACATAGTTCATCAACATATACGAAAGTTGAACAATAACCTGAAAAAGAGCCTTTGATAACGGTGGATTCCTTTGAAATTGCTGCTGAGCTAGTGGCTTGTTTTGTGCAACTAAGGCCTATCATTAAGTCAAAATATATCATATATTATATTGATTAGCTACCAAAAAAATAACAAAAAAGGAAAAAAACTTGGCTTGTAATATCTGTAAAAAGATCCTACCTTCATTTCGAACATTATTTCATTCAGCTGCTGTCTGGACATTTCAGCCAGATATTGAGTGAACGGATCACTTCCCAAACCAGAGGGGTGTTGCAAGCCATTTTGGATGGCCGAAAAGTTGCTGGCCTGATCTCCACCCAACGTTTTAGCCATGACAGATGCAGCGGTAGCTGCTAGTTGATGACCAATAGGTTGATGGAGAGAAGAGTCCACCGGAATAGGAGCTCCAGGTAATGCTTTTTTGGCATCTGCAAATTTTATCAAGAGTATAAGCAAAGACACTTGTGAAATGAATCAATGATGCTCGGGAAAATCCAAAAAGGAAAGGTTGATATTCAAAATTTTCAAGGATAAGAGAAAACCTCTCTTAAGCTTCACCCCCTCCTTCAAGTCAACAACTATCGCATACTGACTAATTATCAAGTCAACTCTATTTAAATGTACTCCTACTCCACTTTCTTCCATCAAACACAATCTCATAGGGTGTTTCTAAATCCCAACTACTATTATAGTTGTTCTTCTTTGCTCATGCACAAATGGAATTACCCATGTCTAAGCATAAAACTCTCTACCATTACCAAATATAAGCTAATGGACACTAAATCTCAAATCGCATTAGCAATTGTGCGGGAAAACAACACAATTACCCATAACCCAGGCTAAACATAGGCATATAAACACAAACCCAAACCCCCAACCAAATTCATGAAATCGAACCAAACTACAGGCTGAAAACCCATTAACAAAGTCGCAATTTTCAGAAACCCATGAACTTTTTCATGAAGTTACAACTTTCAACAAATTAAACTAACCCTAAAACTCCAACCACTATCCAAATCGTCAAACCCCCATCAACAATGTCACCCCAAAAAAACTATATTTCCAGCGCCAAACCACACAAAAATCCACCCTCCAAAAAGTCATCAATGATGGACCCAAATCCTCAAACCCCATAAACAATGCCACATAAAAATCCCATCTTTGTAGTGCAAAACCAATCGAAATTGAAAATTGGCAACAACCATTAACAATGCAGCACTACTTTCAAAACCCCCACCAACATTTTGATGAATTCCGAGTTGCAACCTTAAGTTTCTCTTTTAGTTTTATCCATCTTCACTACCCAAAGTTTATTGGAAAAGGGAAACATTCTAGTATTTTTTGCATTTAAAAGAAATGAGAGTAGCTTTTAGTTTTTTGGTGAATTTTTTGGGTAGTTTTTTTTTGCATTTTAACAAAAATAATAATAATGAAAAAATGCAAGGTCAAATACTTACTTGTCAGGTAACCAAACATTTGTCAAAGAACACATCAAAGAAGCAACCTAATCATCACTCTCAATATTAAGAAAATATCATGTTCATAATGGTTTTCATTTTTGTAGAGTTTTTTTCCCCATTTCTAAATAAAAGTTGAAGGATAAATACTGGCAGCTATTGGAAAGAAGTTTATATTCTCACCTTTGGAAGTTTTCCAACTCCTTCAACCTTCTCATCGTCTTCATAAAAATCGACATCGGTAGCTCCAAACCTTTTCTTTTCATGTTCACTTTCTCCTGAAGTCAATTGAACATAGGAAGAAGATGAGAAAATCTATATTTATCTACGAACTTGGGATGTGATGCAGATCTATGCATATTGTCAAGACTTTTGACATTAAAACAAAGAGTATGAAAGACCTCTTAATAAATTCAAATAAATATGAGAGAAGGAGGATTTGCACGGGCATATATAAGTTATGCTAACCATCACTCTTTTACACACAGTAAACTTATTCTGCAACTGCAAGAATTGGCAAAACACATGAACATTATCTAAATAAACACTGATTGGATGTTTTCCAATAATTTTGAAGAAAAACCAATCCGACAATTGATGTCTAGACTAATCAACTAATGCACAAATCATTTCATGGTACCCGAACTATAGCAGAGGACGGATAAACGAAAAGAACGAAAGCCATCAAATTTTAACTCTCATCAAAATAACGAAAAGAACATGATGAGTAGTAGTAGTAACCGAACAATCTTAACTCTCAAACCATCAAATTTAAGTAACCCATAAGAACATGAGAATGAGCATCAAAATTGAAATTTACATGAGAATGAGCATCAAAATCATATCTCAAACCATCAAGTTTAACTAACCAATAACTAACCATCATGATGAGTAGTGATGGATTTTTTCCGTCCAATCTAACCCATAAGAACATTGAAATGAGCATCAAAACTGGAAATTGGACTGACCCATTAGAGGAGGGGAGGATGAGGAGGGCAGCGCCGTCGACGGAGGCGAGGCGTCGGGGCTGCAGGAGGTGGGGCGTCGAGAGGATATCAGTGCCTTCGACGGAGGCGAGGCGTAGGGGCGTCGGGGCGGCAGGAGGTGGGGCGTCGGGAGGGGATCGGGAAGAGAGAGAGAGGGGGGTTCGGGAAGTGAGGAGAGAGAGAGAAAGAGGATCGGGATGGACGTCGACGAAGTTGAGGCGTGGGGGCGTCGGGGCGGCAGGAGGTGGGGCGTCGAGAGGGGATCGGGAAGAGCGAGAGGGGGGGGGTCGGGAAGTGAGGAGAGAGAGAGAGACAGAGAAAGAGGGTCGGGATAGCTGAGAGAGAGAGAGAACAGAACTGGGGAAGTGGGAGGGGGAGAGAGAGAGAGAGAAAGGGTTGTTTAAGTTAATGTGGTTTGGGGTTTGAATTTTTTGGTTTTGGAGATTTCAAATTTTGGGCGGGAAAATATGTTTTGTGAGAGTAGATCTGGTCCATTGATTTTGGGATAGATTGAATGTGAGCCACCTGATAGCTTTCTTTGTGTTTTATTATATAGATATATATATATATATGCTCATTTGTCCATGTAATGGAAATAATTATAAAATTTTATACCGCAAGATTGCACGTGCACAATACGTACAAATTAATAATACAAAATAATAATTCTCATAAACAAAAATTCAGGGTATTACAACACTCCCTCCTTAGAATAGTTTCGTCCCCGGAACTACAGTCAAGAGTGAGAAACAAAACACTCACAACAAGCAAAAAGAAAGAGACAAAATACAAATCAAGCAAAAAACTCAGGATAATCCTTCAACATCCTCTCCTCCGACTCCCAAGTAGCCTCTTCAACCAAATGGTTTCTCCAGACTACCTTGACCATCGGTATCGTCTTATTCTTTAAGACTTTCTCTCGACGATCAACAATCTCGACAGGAGACTCGATGTAATTGAGATCCAATTGCAAGCCTTCTGGCACCACAGGCAAATGATGACTCGGATCTGGAATATAACCTCTTAGCATACACACATGGAAGACATTGTGCACCTGAGACAACTCTTCCGGTAACTCAAGCTGGTAAGCAGTTTTTTCGATCCTTTTCAATATCTTATACGGGCCTATAAACCTCGGGGCTAACTTCCCGCTTTTGCCAAATCGAATCACACCTTTACTGGGCGATACTTTCAGAAAGACGAAGTCACCTTCCTCAAACTCAAGGTCCCTTCTCCGGTTGTCTGCATAGCTCTTCTGCCTGCTCTGAGCCTCTACCAACCTCTTCCTGATCAGATCAATCTTTTCATAGGTTTGCTACACAAGCTCAGGCCCAAACAACCGACGCTCCCCAACTTCAAACCAACAAATAGGCATTCTGCACTTCCTACCATACAAAGTTTCGTACGGCGCCATCCCAATACTGGCGTGAAAACTATTGTTGTAGGCAAACTCTACCAAAGGTAGATGCCTTTCCCAACTGCCTCCAAAGTCAAGTATACAACACCGAAGCATATCCTCAAGAATATGGTTGACTCTCTCGGTCTGCCCATCGGTTTGCGGATGAAAAGAAGTGCTGAAATCCGTCTTGGTACCCAAAGCTTTCTGAAGACTCCTCCAGAAATACAAAGTAAACCGTGCATCTCGATCAGACACAATAGTTGATGGAACACCATGGAGCCTGACGATCTTGCCAACATACAATTCAGCTAACTTGTCCATCGAACCAGTGAGTTTCATCGCCAAGAAGTGAGCGGACTTGGTTAGTCGATCGACTATAACCCAAATTGCATCATTGCCTTTAGGACTCTTGGGCAATCCCGTGATGAAATCCATACTGATGTTATCCCACTTCCATTCCGGAATAGGTAACGGCTGTAATAGACCTTCGGGTATCTGATTCTCGGCTTTGATTTGCTGACAAATCTCACACTTCGCCAAAAATTCAGCCACATCCCGCTTCAAATCTGACCACCAGAAATGTTGTTTGATGTCTTTGTACATCTTAGTACTCCTAGGATGTACCGACAAAAGAGTAGTATGCGCCTCCTGAAGAATACTCTCTTTCAGGTCCGACTGATCCGGAACACACAGTCTATCTCCGAACCACAGCACTCCATCCCTGATTTGAAATCCGGGCAACCTGCCAGCACCAACCTGCTCCTTCATCTCCAAGATATCAGCATCAACCTCCTAACTTGCAATAATCCTTCCATTCAATGTAGGCTGAAGCCTCAACTGAGCTAAGGATGCTCCCAATCCTTTCAAGACAACTTCAATACCGGCTCGATCCAATTCTTCCACCAGATGCTTCTGAGTTGTAATCAAATTGGATAAACTGCTCTTGCGGTTAAGTGCATCAGCAACAACATTAGCTTTCCCAGGATGATACTTGATCTCTGGTCGCATGTCCTCAAGCACTTCCAACCATCTCCGCTGCCTCAGATTCAGATCCTTCTGCTAGTATATATACTTCAAACTCTTGTGGTCCGTGTACATATTCAATTTCTCACCGTACACGTAGTGTTTCCATTGCTTCAAAGCGAAGATAATCGCAGCCAACTCCAGATCATGAGTCGGATAATTCTTCTCTTGCGATCGTAGTTGCCTACACCCATAAGCGATCACTTTTCCTTCTTGCATTAAGATACAACCAAGCCCACGATGTGAAGCATCACTGTAAACATCATACTCAACACCTGCTCTAGGCAAAGCCAAAATAGGTGCAGTAGTCAGCTTCTCTTTCAACTCCTGAAAGCTTGCCTCACATTGCTCAGTCCACTTGAAGTTCACATTCTTCTTGGTCAAACCAGTAAGCGGCACGGCTAACTGAGCATAACCTTGAATGAATCTCGTGAGCATAACCTTGAATGAATCTCCTATAGTATCCATTCAATCCAAGAAAACTCCTGACTTCCTTCACTGTAGTAGGCCTTGCCCAATCTCTCATTGCCTCTATCTTCTGAGGATCAGTTGCCACTCCCTCCTTAGAAAGGATGTGACATAGGAATGCCACTTCAGATTTCCAGAAATCGCACTTGGAGAGCTTGGCATATAACTCCTGCTCTTCAAGCTTCCTCAAAACTGCTGCCAGATGCTCGGCATGCTCCTCTTCTGACTTGGATTACATGAGAATATCGTCGATAAACACCACGACGAAAGAATCAATGAACGGCCTCAGAACTCTGTTCATCATGTTCATGAATATTGCAGGTGCATTCGTCACTCCAAATGGCATAACTAAGAATTCGTAATGCCCATGTTGAGTTCTAAATGCAGTTTTGTGCACATCTTCAGCTTTCACTCGAACTTGATGATATCCTGATCAAAGATCTATTTTGGAGAAAACAGCAGCTCCTTGTAGACGATCGAACAAGTCATCAATTCGGGGAACAGGATACTTATTTTGAATAGTGACCTTATTCAGCTCTCGGTAATTGATACACATCCTCATCGATCCAACCTTCTTCTTTACTAAGAGCACTGGTGCTCCCCAAGGTAACGCACTAGGTTGAATAAAGCCTTTCTCCAATAGTTCCTCAATCTGCCGTTTCACCTCATCCTGTTCCACAGGAGGCATCCTATACGGTGCCTTAGAAATGGGTGCACTTCCCGGTTGAATAGTGATGCTGAACTCTACATCACGTTGCGGGGGTAACCCGGGCAAATCATCCAGGAACATAGTCGGATAGTCCCGAACCACAGAAATCCTTTGCACTTCCACAAGAATCTCTTCCTTGCGGATAGCTGCCACCAGCTTGGAACACTTTTTCTTCCCTTGGAAAGTGACTTGAGGTCCACCTGGAGCCTTCACTGTTACCGTCTTGGTCTTACACTCGATGCTTACACTGTACACCGACATCCAATCAATGCCAATGATAATATCGACTCCCAAGATAGTCAGCTCGATTAGATCAATTCCAAAGAATCTGTCCCCAATCACAATCTCGCAATCTGCATAGTACCGATCAGTGGTTAATGTCTTCCCTGATGGAGTAGCTACTGCTAAGATCTTGCCTGGAAAAATCTTCGGTTCAACTCCCAACACTTTAGCAAATTTAGGAGACACAAAAGTATGAGAGGATCCAGTATCGAACAAAACAACAGCTTTCATTCCATTCAAATAAAGTTCTCCTGTTACATAATACACACTCATTACGTAACAGTTCATTAAATAAGGGGAAAAAGAAACAACAAAAACCTCTAAACATCTGCTCTCGTACCAGTGATGACATGATCCACCTCATCAACATCAGCTTCAGTCAAGGCAAATACTCGCCCTTACTGGTACGACTTCTTTCCAGTCTGCTGCATTGGTACATTGCAATTAACATTCTGCAGATTGGGGCTTTGAGATTGGTAATGTCTCGTCTCACCGCAGTTGTAGTAATTTACCGCAGGAGGTCTCACAAAATTATTCCCGGGTCCTCCAACCACACTGACAGCATTCTCCCCTGTCGGTTTGAACCTCTGTGCCGCTGGTTGTCCCTTGAAATTTCCAGAATTTGCGGGCCTCTTCCCAGACTGCCAGTTGTTCCTCCGATTCTGAACAACATGAAACTGCTCCATGTCTGCTTCCGTAGCTGCCACACGTTTGACCAGCTTGTCAAACCTCCTGATACCGAGGGGTATCATCCTGGATCTCAGGCTCGGCCTCAACCCATGCTCGAACTTACGAGCCTTCTTCGCCTTATCCATCACCAATTCGGGTGCATACCTTGAGAGCTGAGTAAATTTGGTCTCATACTCCCTAACTGACATGCCACCTTGTTACAGCGACAAAATCTCCATGGCCTTCTTCTCCTGGATGACTGAAGGAAAGTAATGACTACGGAATTCCTTCAGAAATTCCTTCTAGCCAAGAACCAAGCCTCCCATCATCCGCTTCATCGACTGCCACCACACAGCCGCACACAGCCGCATTCTTCTCGAATTGCAGAGTCGCCAACTTCACCTTGCCGCCCTCCGGGGTCTCCAAGACTTCGAAGATAGTCTCAACCTGCCGGATCTAGTTGTCAGCCGTGTCAGGATCTGACTTTCCCTCAAACACCGGTGGTTTCATTCGTTTAAATGATTCCACGAGTTTGATTGCTTCGGGTACCGGATTCGCAGGCACCCTTCCCTAATTTTGATTCTTGGCAATGGTATTGAGTGTCTGATAGACCCTCGCTAGCTCCGTTTCCAAGTCCAGACCTTCACCAGATCTTGCTCTTCGTCCAGCCATGTTCTGATGCAAAAGATCCATTAAATTCGAAGTATAAAACATGAACTGTTAAGTCAACATTTCCATTTCATTGAATTTCAAACTTTATACATTCGAATTTAAAACATTTCTGACATCAAAATGAAAGCAGTGGATGATACAATGGTCTAACTCCTATGGTTCCTTTTGGCTTCACGAAGCTCTCCCCGTAGTTCTTCCACTTCCTCCTTCAGTACATCGGTCATGTTTTTCCTCTTCTCGAGTTCCCATACACGATGACTGAGAACTGCAAAATCATCCTTGCGCTTCGCCAACTGAGCCTCTAATAGTCCGAATCTCTCCCGCAGAGTTTCTACCTGCCTCTAAAGAGACATCACAAGACTACTCGAAATTGGTTCTTCTTCTATGTTAGAAGATTCATCAGATGAGTCCGGGGGTGGAGTGATCTCTCGGGACTCAGGCCATTCCTCTCCGTCGGAGTCTGCTTGCCCTGGGTAGTACTCTTCGTCGGAATCTGCTTGTCCAGGATAGTAGCTTCCCCTATGATATGCCAATTGTCGTCTCCAGCAGGGTCGAAGTGATCAGCCATCTTAGAAAAAGGGGGAGAAGCATAAATCATAGAGCAACACAAATGTAAATGGCTTACATTTAAATCTCTAGACTCAACACACACTCTAATGTCCACTTCTAGGGTGTCGTTCCTTATAAATTTGTACTATTGTGAAACCTGGCTCTGATACCACTTTGTAACACCCTGAATTCCAAAATACAATTGAATTCAAGATTCCACAGGATCTTTACACTTCTTTCGTACAATTTTATAAGGAATTTAAAAGTTTTCACTTTACATCAGAGTTACAAGAAATCTTTACACTTTACAGCGGAAGAAAATTATAACATTTACATAAATGAAAGTACAACAACATTTGAATAATCTCTAAACATCAATTTTTCTTTAATCTTTATCATGCCATTTATCCTGCATACAAAACTGTGAGTACGTCCGTTTATTCAACCGACGAATATTATACACGACCATCCTCTCTATGCCAGAAATAGTATAATTAATTTCCCATATTTAACAAACACAAACTTGTTCACATATCAAACTAAGGGGAATATCCTATTGATGTCATATTGTGATTGTGCATTTAGTTCTTAATGCAGTTATTTATATTACATGGCGCACTTGTTCGGATTCTATGCATCCCATACTACATAGGTCCGAGGGCAAGCCCCTTAATCGTTCTTCATCTTGTAGGGTTCAATCCCTCATCATGACTTAATCTATTACTGTAACTATGGTAAGTATCTTAGATGTCCTATGAGTAAAAGCTCATGTATAAAAAAACTGGAGGGGAATCCCACGTCATGTCATGACGCATCGTGAAGACAACCTATGGACAATTCAGCCTCCTTCATGGCACAGATCCTCTTGCAGTCACCAAACACCCCACAAGCGTCGCCAAAATCCTGATAATTCCGGAATAGTGCCCACGTCATGTCACGACGCATCGTGAAGACAAACTGTGAATCACACCCACATCGTAGACTCGAGATCCTCATACTTGTGTTTTTCTCTCACTTTCATCACCTCTTCACTATGTACTAATTCTTAATTTATTGAAATCATGAACAAAATCAATCTCTTAGAGTCAGCCCTCTCACTAATACCGGTCTTATTTCTTTCACTTCACAATGACCCAAACTAGGTCTTTTTAATTTCAATAATCATATCTCATCACTTTTACTTGCCGGAATGAGTTTTGGCTACACCCTAATTTTCAATTTCAATTCACAAATTCACATATCTGAGCTGTCATACTCAAGAACATTTCTCTTTTTCAATTACATGATTTCCACCCTTTTCATGAATCAATTATCATACATGGAGTTCAATTATACATCATGCATTCCATAACCAATATTTATTTCTACATAAAAATCATCCTACGAAAATATCTAGTCAAAGTGAATATTCGTAATATCACCATTGTCACGCTACTCTTTAGCAATAATGACCCATATAAAAATTCACATTTATATTTTCTTTCCATCAATTTTTCTTTCTTAATACTTATCTTAATCACCTCGTGAAAAAACACATTTTTATGAAATTATACGGGCAAGAAACCATAGTTTCGAATACAACTTTACCACAAAACACACTTTATTTCATTCCAATAACTTCCAATTTATTTTCATAAGTTGTATATGATTTTAGAATAATTACGGTATTTTTTTCGGAATTTTTATACATAAAAAAAACTCCAAAAATCAATTTTAAAAATATAAAAATTCTGGCTAACACCAGAATCGAACCCACAACCTCAGAGAAGATAGCCGCATCCGCTAGCCACTAGGTCGAAGGCGCTCAGCAATATGAATACGGAGACAGAGAGTTATATACTCTCTGTTCGGGTGTTGGTTAAATTTTTTTTTTAAAACCGCACAAAAAAAGGTGGCCTTAAGGTATCGAACCAGCAACCTCAAGACACGCGCTGCGCTACTGTAGCGCCAGAACGCCAACCGACCACTTGAGCTATAGGCTCAAGTTGTCACAAATACAACTTGAATTCTATTTAACTCGAGTCTCTGTTTTATTAAAACGTTTTGATATTCACAAGCTCTTATCTTTGTTTTGCTTGCACCAAAAACCATGTAAATTTCCAGAACGTATATTTTAACTTAAATTAACACCCCAGTATTTTTAAAATAATTTTTTCCAGTAATTTAATACACATTTCTCATACAATAACTTAAATTGCATACTACTCTCTCCATAGTTCAAATTTGACTTTTCTCAAATACAAATTGGTATTAAAAAAATTCACATTATAAATATAATTTCCTGTTTTTCCCACTTTCATAAATCCAAATGGATAGGATAATTTTATTCATTTGAAACAATATCACGTTCGTCCATTTAGCACATAAAACAATAATTTCATCTACTAGCATTTTGTACTCAATTTTGACATTATCAACAATCCCAATTCAATATTTCCATAACTACAAGCAATTTGCACACAAAATTAAGATTCTTGACAATTTAACATACAATCTATCAAGCATTAATCTAATCAACTAGCAAGTTCTTTTTCCAATTAAGTGTACTCTTATTAGTTTCTTTCATGCATCATTACTTCAATCACTCCTAGCATGGGATCTAAATTAGAAATATAGAAAACCACCCACCTTATTTTGGAGAGAAAATCACACAAAAACTCCTAAACGAAAAGCCCTTCTCCTTCTAGATTGAGCTTGCCCACACGAGTGCGTCTCCCCCTTGCTTGATGTGCAAACCGAAAGCTCCCAAGTGATGTAGCCGGCCTCCTTTCTTCTAGCACACACTCAAACTCTCAATCTTTTATTCTCACTTCTTACTAATAATCTACTACTAATAATTGTATTCTTTCACTATAGGTTTGGAGAATGAAGAGTGCAAGAATAACTAGGCTAGGGGGGGGTATTTATACAAAATTTTGGGACAAATCTAAGGCTAGGATTGATCTAGGAGTTAAGAAACAAAAGCTAGAATTCAAGGAAAAGTTGTAGTAACCAACCATGATCACAAAAACTACCTCCCACAAACTCCACTCTCTTTTCCCTCCTAGTCCATATCCGGCCATGCAAAAAGTGCACAAACACGTGTACGTGTGATGCACCGTTCCCATAGTTCTCTATTTTAAAAGTTGTACATTTTATTTTTTATAAAAAAAAATCTATAAAAATTGTCTACACTACAAGTTGTAATAAAAAAGAGAATAAACTCATGAGCTTTTATTTAATGGGCTAAAATAGCTTACATTTAAAATAAATCAAGTTGGGCTCAAAATAAAAGAATACTTATGTTTGTTTAAAATTGGGCTTTGGGTAAAAATAATAAAAGACATATATATGTGTGTGTGTGTGTGTGTGTATGCTCATTTGTCCATATAATGAATATAATTATAAAATTTTATACCGCAAGATTGCACGTGCACAATACGTACAAATTAATAATACAAAATAATAATTCTCATAAATGAAAATTCATGGTATTACAATAATGATGATGATGGTGATGATGATCAAATGTGATCGGACGGCCACGACCAATAGATGTTGATGTTGATCAAAACAGAGGAGGGCGGGTGATCGGGTGCAGCGATGGCCGGAGGCAGGGGCGTTGACTTGGGGTGGCGCGCTGTGGTGGTGACGACTGTGGTGATGAAGGGAATGCAGGAGGTTGGTCGGGGCTGCCGGAAGGACAGCAAGGTAGGGCGGCGGTTGGGTTTCGACGTGTCACAGCGGAGAGGAAGGAGACGGAGGAAGCGAGGGCACTGTGAGAGGGTTGCGGAAGCTTGATCACAGTCGTAGGTGGTTAGCATCACTAGGCAGCGGCAATGGTGGCAACACGGTGGGGGTACTCGATGGGTTCAGAGGCGCAGTGGCGAGAAGCTCGAAGGGGGATCACGATGTGTTCTAGCTCGAGTGCAGGAGGTGATGCAGCAACGGAGGTGGCAGGAGATCGAGGGTAAGCGACGAGAGGATGACGACGGCAGCAAAGGCGAGAAACAAAGAGGTGATGAGAGGTTGAGGGTGGTCAACTTCGATGATGGCGATGGAAATGGCGGAGTGTTGGGTCGACGAGCGAGGTGTTGTCAAGGTGAGCGGCTCGACAATGGTGGTGTTGGTGATCGGGAGTCGACGAGGAGCAGGTTGCAGGCGGTGCTCGATGTGGAGGGGAAGGCAAAGCTCGGCAATGGCGGTAGCTCGCAGCGGTTGCCATGGTGAGAAGAAGAGCGAAAGAAGGATGTGGTGAGCTCGACGAGGATGGAGATGACGGTGGCAAGGATGGTGGAGGACTGAGGAGGTAGACGAGGAGTGCTTCGGTCGACGGGAGGAGAGGGAGAGGCGCAATGGCAGAGACAGCTAGTGGCACTCGGAGGCTCGAGCGCACAGGGGTGAAGACAGAGAGGGTGGCAGATGAGGAAGATGAGGAGCGAGGTTGAGCAATGGCGAGCTTCAAGTGTGGCAATGGAAGAGAACATAGGAGGAGGGCGAGTGAGGAAGGGGAGAAGCTACAGTCGGGTGGAGGCCTCGAGCGACGGGGAAAGGCGAGGCTCGACGGAATGAGAGTGGAAAGCAGTGGAGGTCGGGGGTAGGGGGTTGCACATTAAACAAGAGTTAAGGGTTGCACAGTGCTGGGTTTTGGAAGTTGTGGGGGTTTTGGAAGATGAAGGGGTTTGTTAGGCTGTTTAAGGAAGAGAGAGAGAGAGAGAGAGAGAGAGAGAGAGAGAGAGAGAGAGAGAGAGGGATAGTTGAGATAGTAAGGGGACGTGAGAGAGGTATTTGGGGATACAGGGAGATGTGGGATTGATCTGGTCAATAACATATTAGGAGAAAATTTGGGTTAATGAGTTTGGGTTATCAAAAGGGATCCAATAAGATGTGGATTTGGGTTTGGGTTCGAATTTAATAGGAGATGGACTTGGGTTGGGCTCAGGTTAGATATTAATAAATAATGCAATCAAATGAATATAAAATTGGGCTTTAGATGATGAGCTTCAATTAAATATAATATAGATAAAAAATAATGGGCTTTAATATGTATCAAAATAGGATTTGAGATTAACAAGTTCATTAAAATCAAACAATAATAATATAAAATATAAATAGTCGATCAATTATAAAATAGAAAATACATCGTTATTCAAAGTAAATATAATTGTCGATTATAAAACACTTAGTAAAAGATCCGAAACCAGTTTAGCACGAAATAAATTTATAAATAATCAAAATACCAAAAATATTCAGGAAATACGTATTTACGGGAACATGGGTTACAACGATCCTCTCTTATTTTAAATTATATATTTATTATTTTTTAGAATATTGAGAATATGAGATTAGTGTATACATCAAGTTGTAACATCCTCTCTTATTTTGGATTGTATATATAGTTTAATTATTTGCTAAAGAGATGAAAATATTTGATGAATCTAAGAGTAATGTCTAAAGATCCTTTGGTTTATTATGTGCGGCTTTGTCTTCCCATGTTAAATTCTTCAATCTTATTCTATTTACTATATGCGCTCATCCCGTTTGATAAAATGTATGAATGAACTGAAATATGTTAGTTATAGGAGCCTGTTGTGTGGTGGGGGCATATATTCTTCAATCTTATTCACCAATCTTGTTCTACTAGATTTGCCCGTGGACACGTGCCTACGGCACGTCGTCGGAACGATACAACACACGAAAAGCACTGTAAACAGTAAAACAACAATTATGTAGTTCAAGTTTGAATAGTGTGGCAATAATTAGTTGTAAATAAAAGTCCATGTTTCTATTAGTATATGTTGAAAAATAATTATAAATGAGGGTGTAAAATCCAACTTCTTAGAACTTTAAGGGTGGAAAATGATGAAATTTAACTTGTTAAAGAGATATTTGCTATTTTCAATATAATATGTGCAATAAAAAAGCATAAAAGTTCTAAAAATTTTACAAACCTGAAATCTTAAAATCTAAATTTCTAAGTTAAGAAAGAATGGGAGAGAGAGGGAGAGAGAGAAAGAGAGAAATATGAAAAAGTGAAGAGAGAAGAGAGAGATAGTAATAAAGTAATGAGTTTTTTAGTTTTGGGGGGAAAAATTTAATTTTGGGGTTTGAAATTTTTAGGCGGGAAAATATGTTTTGTGAGAACCAATCTAGGCCATTGATTTTAGAGGAGATTGAATGAGAGCCACTTGATAGCTTTCTTTGTAATTTATTATATAGATTTACTATAGAACTCAAGTGGACGGGTTTTAATTTTGAATTTGATTAGGGATTTATACACCAATCTTCGAAATATAGGATTTAGTAAGATGCTTATAGATGTGGGAAGGTTCAAATTTGGGTTTGGAATTATCTTGATTACAATTATTTTCTCATTTGTGGTGCAGACGAGGTGTTTGTGAAAATGCTCAAAATACCTTTATAATTATTTGGCATTATTTTAATTCAATTTAGTCATTCAAATTACCTTATTTCAGGTGTTATCTTGATGGCGGATTTTGGATGGCTGACTGTAACCCCTGTGACTCATTATTGTATTTTTATTTGTATTTAATTAGATTCCTGGTTATTTTATTTTATTTCTGATTGTATCTCTTTTTCGTCCCTTTTGATTGTGTGATTTTGTTTCTCCTTGTGATTCATTTTTTTCCTTCTTGATTCAGCTTTATATTCGTTTTTGTTTGATCTACAAATTTATTCTTAATCTTATTTATTGTTTAAACCTATTCATGGCCGATTTGTCTCTTATTGGACTCTTTTTTTTCCTATTGGATACCACCCAGTTCACCCAAACCCGTTTAGACTCTATATAACCCTTTTAAATACTCCCTAACCCAAATGACCAAAACCCTAATTATCATCCCTCTCTCCCTAGCCATCATCTACCATATCCCCGACCCCCCGACTCCTGATCCCACTCTCCTCTTTACTGTCGTCGTATTTGACCCCCGATGCCGGTAGACCACCCACCACAACCCCTCTCCGCTGCACACCCCCTTGCTTCCCCATCCCGACCCCTTAGCCATTGTCCCCTGTCGTCGCTGCATCGAGCTACCCTCGACATCGTCGCCGCTCGTCTCCTTCGCTGTCGTCGTCTGTTGCCGAGGTCGACACCCGAGTGTCGCACCGCCGTGTCTTCATTTTTCTGGTATTGCTGTCGTCCACCCTTGTTGTTGCCGCTCTTTGTTGTGTGCGTGTGAACACGTGCACAACACGTGTTTTGGTTTGTGTGGATCTCACTTCTTATTCGTGCGTGTTGTGTTCGTTGTTCGGGATCCTTTCCTGTTATTATGTCATCTTCTTCATCGTCGTTTTTTATGCAAGTAGCTTGTATGTATTTTTTTTCATACAAGTTAAATACCGTAAGTAGTTCCGTATGACATTGTCTAGTACCCTTATGATGACCATATTTGTTAGCTGATCCGTTCCTCCATCTCTTGATCATGAGTAGTTCACAGTAGTTGACACCCATTGCATGAAAACAATTAGATTAGATGGACATCTAGGTTGTATGCTTGTGGTGACATATCGTATATTGTAGATGATTGCTACATGGATGTTTTTATGATGTATTATCTTATTATAGACTATTTATTCACATTCTATACAGATTTGAGTAACCCATATGCCATGCTTTGTATTCCATCTTAGTTTGGAACATTTGCAATTAAACTATTCGATAAAATGCATAAAAGAAGTTTTGTTTTACTGCTGCCCAATTTTTGTAGAGAAATTTCGACTCTGTTAACATCAGTAAAATAAATAAAGTTGTGAACATGATTTGTATGTTTTGTTTTCTAGTTTGTAGAACTTTCGATGGATCTGAATTTTGCTTTTCAATGCACTAATTATTGCTGTTTTAATGCAGTCATATAGTATATTTCAAATTCTGAACTATATGTATTCTGTATGAAATATTATTTTAAAACTGATACTAAAAGTAGAAATTGAACTCGATATTTTTCTGAGTATGTTTAGACATGACTGAAATGAATCCCAAATTTTTGTGAAATTAATTAATGACTTTTGCATCTCATCTCATGCTTATGAAACCAATCGATATATTTTCAAACTGAATGCTGTTCAGTAAAAAACTATGTTTTTAACCTGATTCTATTCGTTTTTGATGAAAATTTTGTGAATATAAACTGTATCCTAATTTATCTATTTTTCCACCCTTTTGACGGATCTGGATTTCGAATTGTATTTTGTGAATTATCTCTGTTTTGGTACTGCTATGTCTGAACTTTCAGATACGAAGTTTTGTTGCATTATTCTGTTTTTCCAATTTTATTGACTATACTATCTATAATATAAGTTATTAATATTTTATATTATGAGACTATATAAGTTATGGAATCTTTCAGATTTTTCTCAGATTTAATTATGATTATTTAAAACTCTTTTCATGCTTATAAACAAGATTTTGCATTTCCTGGCTGAACATAACTTCTGTATTAAACGTTATTTTCAACCCTATTTCTGTGGCTGATGTGTGACTTGTATATATGCGCTGGATTCCGAAGAGAGTCTAGTTTCCAGATTTTTTGACGGATCTAGATTTCAAGTTCTTTAGCAACAGAAATCTCAGATTTGGTACAGTAGTATCTTGCTGTCCAGAACTGGAAGTTTCGTTGTTTTGACTGTTATGAGTTGTTTTTGTCACCTGTTTGTGTTTCCTATTCATCTTAGACTTATCCTTTGTTCTTGCCATGTCTTTGCCCTATTTTTATTTGTTCACACCTATTTAATAATTATAAAAACTAGTCAAGCCAAGGTTTTTAAGGGAAAGATCTAGTAGTGGACAATATAGAAATGTGTATTCAGAAGGGAACTCGTTCCTCACTGTTTACTGTGGTACCGAATGTTTTTCTCTAGATACACGAGGGCATGATCCATGAAACCCTTAGTGTTTGCTATTACCGTTACTGTTACTGTTTGTCTGAATAGACGACCCTATAGATTCTACTACGAAATCTTAAAATGAAACTGTTTGATGTAGCAACCATGTGGTATAATTTGGGGTGCATGAAGTGCTACCTAGATAGTAATGAACATTAGACATAAGAATAAATATTTCACTGTCATTCCGTTACTGTTACTTGATGTGTCTAATTTTTATATAAATTTTTATACTCATTTATCCATAAAAATTGCCTGTATTCGTCTATCATGTTAATAATTTATCTTATTTACATAGATTTCAGTTAAATAATTATTTTTGAAGGAATAAGTTTTTTCGATGCAAAAGGTGAAGATTTTCGATAAAAATCAACAAACAAAACAAGGAGAGTGATTGATTGATTTTTATTGATTTGTTGAATTTTAATTTTTACAATTTGGCTATGAGAAAAGCAAAATAGAAATATTATTATCAATTAAGGATTAAAATAAAATTTTGTAATTTAAAAAAGGGTTTTTAACATGTATGTCCCTAACAAATATGTGAATATCACATATACCCCTCACAAATGAGTATTTTCATATTTACCCCTAAGAATGTGTGTCCAACCTCTTTGTTACCCCTTAAGTTAAAACTACATTAAAAACATAAAAAAAGTATAAAATATACAATTTTATTTAATAGATTTTATGTAAAATGATTGAAATACCCTTCCTCCACTAGTCAAGCTTCTTCTTCCTACTTTTTATAAACTCAGTCGACTATAAAACGAACTGAAACACATTAACAATTCTCAATTTTTCTTCAATTTTCTTAATAAATGGACAAATTTACAGTACATATTTGTAATTTCATCTTCTTTATCATTTTTTTAGTCAAATTCGCCACTAATCTTATAAATTTCAAATACACGTAGCTTTAAGCAATTTTTAGGGGTAAATTAGAAATAAGATCATATTGTTAGGGGCATATATGAAAATACACATTTTTGAAGGGTACATATGATATTAGCATATCTGTTAGGGACATACGTGTTAAAAACCATTTAAAAAATAATAATAAAAAAAATAAGAAAGGAAAAGATGCACCGATTTTTATTAAATTGGTTATTAGTTTAAGATTAATATTAATTTTAAGATTTTAATGAACTATTTAATAATAATTAATTATCCTAATTAACTAATCATATAACCTAACCCTAATACTACATTTCCTATTTCTATATAACTACAGCAGGTGGGGGGCGTGAAGAAAGTGGAGGTAGGTGGGCGTGTGGCGGCGTGGATTTCTTTTGATGTAAGCGGATAGAGTCAAAAGATTCCAGCCCGATCAAAAAATATATTAATAATGCTGTAAACACTGTACAAGACGCTAATAAAGGGTTTTACAAGAAGTAAAACAAGACGCCAGCCGACAAAAAAACGCTGGCTACAAAAAAATACAGGAGACAAGCCTAAGATAATAATAATACAACAGGATTAGATAAATCAAGCTAGTAGAAGAGGCGGGCTGGTCGGAGAATGAAAACGTGAAAGAAACACCATCAGCTCGAGCAGTCATCGGAGCAGGAGACAGTGATGCTTGCGCACAGTTGGACCAGAGTCGAGATCCAATCGCGAGCGAACCAACTGAACGCCGAACCTCCAAGCGATGGATAGAGGAGCGCCTGAGAGCATAAGGCACAACCGGAGTAGGGAAAACGCTACCGCAGCCAAAACCAATAAAAACTAGAGCCATAATCCATTAGAACGGGACCTGGATAAAGATTCCACGCCTGAAGCACTAAACAAGCCAGCGGCTTCAAGACAACAGAGTCAAAAGGAGCACAGAGAGAGGAAAATAAACCAAGGTTAAACAAGCTGGAAGAAGGCCTAACACAATCACACAATCATATAGCTAGTATGCCCCAAGAGAACAATAGCATGATTATAAAAAAGCCCAAGGATAAAACATAGCAAGCAAACATAGCATGATAATAAATCACCCACTCAATGAAGCACAACACCTGCGCAGAGAGGGAACGAAACGAATCAAGACACAGCTAACAAACACAGTCACAACAACACAATAAAAGAGAACAGCACATAATTAAGCACAACGGAGGGGAGATAACCCTCAACTAACAATAGGCAACCACAATCAGTACCATGAGACCCTAGGGGGTCGAAAGCCAAACTAGGAACATAAGTCAAAGAGATAGAACGCTAAACACCCCATTACGCGCTCACCCTCCTAACTTGTGATCACTTTCCACTAAAGAGGATAAAAACAAACGAAGAGAAACCACAGTAGCTAAAACCCCAAAGCTGCACAGAAACAAAAGCACAACCAGCCAAGGGGAACCCCGACCAAAACCCAGCCGTCGACAAAAAGGAAGCCGCAAGCGATGCAAGCGGACATACACCAGGATCAAAAACCATCAGAGAAGCCACAGATGCAGTTCCAAAATAACAAACGATTAAACCTGCAATTGAAACAACAAAGAGAACAATGAGGCAGTGAAAAGATGATGGATGATAACAGCACCGGACTGCAAAGCAGTGTAAAAGAAAATAGTAAACAAACAGAATAACAATAAACCATCGACAAGAAAAAGAATTATTCATAATGCATTAAGACTAGAAAGAACAGTAAAGGATTCATCTAAACGATGATAGTAGTAAGACTGTCTATCATCGTCTTTCAACTGAGATGTCCAAAACTTAAAAAGGAAAACAAGATCTTCAATAAGTGAATTGATAGCTGAAGCTTTGTGCGAGAACAATCTACGGTTCCTTTCCATCCATACTATCCACAAAATGATATGGACGGAAAGGTTCCAACACTTGCTATATTTAGGGGGCACAGCAGGGGATTTCCAGCAGGAGATAAGGTTAGATGGTAAGGCTGGGTTAACCCATGCAAGAGCTACAACTTTCCAGAGTGGAGTGATGAAAGAGCATACAACGAACAGATGATTAACATCTTCCGAATCAATCGAACAAAAGGGACAGAGCTGACCCCAAGCTAAATTCCTTTTGTTGAGCACCTGGACAGTAAAGAGCTTGTTGTTGAGTGCCAACCAAGAATTAATTTTAACCTTGAGAGGAGCATAGGATTTCCAGATAAAAAAAGCCGAAGGGGAAACGATGCCTCGGAAATTGAGAAACTTGTAGAACGATTTGACTATGAAAGATCCAGTGGCACTCCATCGCCACGCGATATCCTCAGATTGTTTCCACTCGAAGAGATTGAGGGAAGCAGTCAATTGTTGCAGATCAACGATCAAATAGGGAGATAACTGGATGGTAAAGGGGATATTCCAAACCCTAGAGGAATGAATCCGAACGACAGATTCCTCGACTGATGCATTCGGAAAGGTCGCAAGACTGAAAAGAGAGGGGTAGGCTGAGGCAAGGGAGGTGTTACCTATCCAAAGATCAGTCCAGAGTTTGGTCCTTGATCCATCAGAACAATCCCTCAAAATGCTGGACTGAAACGCAGGAGAAGCCTTCCAGACTCCTTTCCAGAAAGGAGAAGCAAAACGATGGGTAGGGGCGTTGAACTGCCACCAAGGAGTGGAAACAAAATAAGACTCCTTGATGCATTGAACCCAAGATAAATGAGGAGATTTATGGAATCTCCATAGCCATTTATCCAAGAGGGCGAGATTTTGGTCACGAAGATTTAAAACGCCTAGACCACCATTTGCTTTCGAAGAACAAATAATGTCCCAACTGCACAGATGCGAGCCCTGCTTATAAAGAGCCGCACCAGTCCAAAAGAAATTGCTACGAATTTGATCGATTCTTTTGAGGACCCAGGACGGGAAGAAATAGAATGACATCATATATAGAGGAATAGCAGAAAGGACCGAGTTAAGAAGAATTAATCTTCTTCCTCGGGAAAGTAGTTTACCCGTCCAAACATTCAGCCTGGATTCGATTTTATCAATAACAGGGAACCAGTCCGACCTGTGGAGCTTACCCCATCTAAGAGGAATGCCCAGGTAAGAGATGGGGAAGGATGCTATACGGCAGTTAAAAAATTGAGAAACTTCTTGATGGCGATTATCATCCCCACCGAGCCAATACACTGAAGATTTGTTGAAATTGATGGCAAGACCAGAAGCCTGTTCAAAGCAGTAAAGCAAGAGTTTCAGGTTGCGCATTGAAGAGCGTTCAGGTTTGGTGAAAATAATGGTATCGTCAGCATATTGCAAATTGAGGATACCATCAAAGTTACGAGAACGGCCAATGCCCTCAATGACTTGGGCTTCGCGAGCATTGCTAAGCAACTTGCTAAAAACATCTGCTACCAGAGAAAACAGGAGGGAGGAGAGCGGATCTCCTTGGCGGAGACCACTCTTGACTTTAAATTTATGGCCCTCCGAGCCGTTGATAAGGATCGAGGATGTACCGGCGTACAAACTGGATTTAATCCATCCCATCCATTTCGGACCAAAGCCTCGGTGAGCCATGATATCAAGGAGAAAGTCCCAATTAACATTATCGTAAGCTTTTTGAAAATCTAGCTTAAGAAGGATACCCTCTAATTTGTGGTGATGGCTCAGCGTAATAATCTCTTGAGCAGCGGCGACGCTGTCCAGAATAAAACGCTCCTTAATAAAACCTGACTGGGCCGGGTCAATCAGCGGCGGGATAATAGCACTAAGCCTAGCAGCCAGAACTTTCATAATAATTTTGAAAGAAGTGTTAATGAGGCTAATGGGCCGAAATTGCGACACTGCATTGGCACCAGGCACTTTTGGGATCAGAACAATGTGGGCGTAATTGATGCGGTCAAAGGAAAGGGAACCTTGATGCAGATCCTGGAAGAGATCGAATAGGTCATCCTTAATCCAAGACCAGAATTTTTGGAAAAAGAAAGCCGGGAAACCATCCGGCCCTGGCGCTGAATCGCTTTTTAAAGCAAAAACAGCCGCCTGAATTTCTTCCAACGTGAATGGAGCCTCAAGAGAGGATAAGTCAATGGTTGGGGGACCATAGAGATGCTGCCAGTCAAGGGAAATCAAGCATGGTTTGGAAGAGCCAATAAGGTTTTTGTAGAAGGTTAGGAAAGCTTGGTGAATATCAGGATTAGAGCGCAATTCTGCACTTTGGTCATAAATCACCGGAATGTGATTGCAACGCCTGCGATGCGAGGCAAAATGATGAAAAAATGCAGTGTTACCATCGCCCTCTTTCAACCAATTCACTCTGGCCCTTTGAGCCCACTTAGAGTGATCTTGAAGGAGGATGTCAGCATATTCCCGCTTACAGGCTACACGCTCATTAAGAGCCTGGATAGAAAGAGGAGCTTGTTCCTCCAAAGAATCAAAAGCCTGGATGGATCCCAGTAGAAATTCTTTGAGGAAGTTGGTGTTGGATTGCCTTTCGCGGCGCCAAATCTTACAACCGTGTTTGATGGCATGGAGCTTAAGAAGAAGATTGCCCAACCCACGAGAACCATTAATGGAGGCGAGACATTCCTCGACCAACTTAATAAATAACTGGTCTTGAAGCCAAAACATTTCGAATCGGAATTGGTGACGGTGGGGAAAGTGAAAGTCAGAGAACAGAGCGATGGGCACATGATCCGAAGACGGATTGGGGAGGGCTTTCGCATAGGCGTTGTCAAATTTGGCGAACCAAGAGTGAGCAACGAGAAAACGATCTAGTTTGGCGAAGGAAGGGATAAGACGCTGGTTCGACCAGGTAAAGATCCTGCCATTAATAGGGATTTCGGATAATTGAAGATCGCGAATGCAATCGTTGAAATGCCCGATTGGGAATCAGAGGTACCCGAGATCGACCTTTTCGAGGCAAAACGAGTAACGTTGAAATCTCTGCAAAAAAAGCCGAGACCCTAAACGTACTGGTGAAGGGAACGGAATTCGTGCCAGAAGAGGGGATGTCAATCAGAAGTCGACGGACCGTAAACCGAAATGATCGTTAAGACACAATCGAGAATCTTCCAGTGAAGCCGAACAATCAGAAAGAAATTAAGGCGGTGGACCGCAATTAAAGAGAAAGCCGAGTCTCTGAAACCAAAAAGAATCCCGCCTCTAGAGCCTATCGCATCTAGGGAGGTCCAGTTCGTGATGGCCGAACCTCCTAGAGCGCGAAACAGGCGAGGGGAAGGAGACTCGATTTTAGATTCTTGTATAGAGATGATATCACAGTGAGAGGAAGCTATAAGATCGAAAATGGCCCTTTGCTTGGCGGGGCAGTTAAGACCCCTAATATTCCAGGAGATGCTAATCATGATTGAGACGGTGCTCCTGGACTCGGGAACGTTCAATCTTTCTAAGACAAGAGATGGGGATAGAGAAATTGGAGGAGAGGGAGAATCCTAGAGAATGGGTGATCGACAACATCTCGGCGTCCAATAAGTCGTCAAATTGATGATGATAGAGAGAGCCTAATAGGGGAGGAGAGGAACTAGGGTCGGAAGAAGACTCAGCTGGCAAGGAAGCTGATCGCTTAGCCTTAAGCTGAGCGCTCGATCGGATTAAACGATAAGGGCTACTACCCAAAACGGGAGAGAGCGAAAGATCCGGAGAAGATTGACGCGGGGAATTAGTACAATTCCCAACCGAACCCAAGTGGGGATCCAGAAATGGAGAGTGGGGGGTGTAAGAATCAGAATGAGGGACGCGAGAGTGAATGGCAACCACGCGGATCTTGGGAGGCTGGGCCTCTCGAGGGTCACATCGACGGTTCCAAAAATCCGTAGGGAGCTTATTGTGAGAAAGAGAGAGAGAGGAGATAGAGCAATATGCCTTCACCAGGTAAACTGGTGAACGCCGAAAAGGCGGAAATGCTATCTCCAAAGCGAAAGAAAAACGACAAGTCGCAACTAATAATCAAAATAAATATCTGAAATTAAATGAAAAAGAGAAGAGATCGACCTGTTTGGAATCCTTTCTGCTATCCAGATCAGCTAAATCTTCGCTAAGCAGATCATCTTTATCCACCCAATCCTTAGCTTTAGCGAGAGAAGAAGACTTCGCTGACAGAATGGGAGAAGCAGGGCGGGGAGCGCTGGAGGACGGAAAGTGCGCTGAGCGTTGAAATTGCTCCAAGTCGGAGGCAAAGGAGGGATTGACATTCCAAGCCGGCCAGCCCTCAGCAGTGGGAGGAGCGGGGGGCGGAGCCAGAGTAGAGATAGCAGACGAAGGAACAGGAGCCGGTGGTGGAGAAGAGGAAGGAGGAGTAGGTTTAGGAAGAGGTTGTGAAGAGCGGACGGGGTTGATCCATACCAAGTTAGGCGATTTAGCCGGAGAGAACTTAGGAGTAGCCGAAGAGCCACTAGGTTTACGAGGGAGAGAAAGAGACCTTTGCGCCGAGGAAGGGCGATCGACTTTCCTGACGAGGGCAAAGTCTTGGGACCAGAGGAGGATCCAGGGTGAAATTCAGGGGTAGGAATCAGGCAGAAACCCTGCTTAGCGGGATCCAAAGGAGGGGAATTCTCATGGTACTGAACCGAGACATTGAAGGAAGAGAGCCCGTCGTTAAGACAGAAGGCTTCAATACGCTCTTTCGGGGAAGGGCAGCGAAATAAAGCTTCGACTTGGATACTGCCCGAGGCCAAACGAGCACAAGAAGAGATACTAATGATCTCTCCAATGCATTTGGAGAAAGCCACAACCAGTCTCAGGGAGTCGCAGAATGGGGGAAGGCCAACCATCGAAACCTTGGTGGGTTTGGGATCGAGAGCTTTAGAAGATGGAGAAATGGAAACCCATTTGCAGATCGACAGGGCAATTGAACCAATAGAAAGAGACTGGTTAGCACAAAGATCATCAAGCACCTTAGACGATGGGCATTGGATCACCGCGTCGCCGTTGGTACACGAGTAGAGCACCCATTCCCACTCTTTGACATTGCAACAATTGCAAAGAAAAGCATTGAGAGTGTAGAAGGGAATGGATCCTTCGGAGAAAGAGATAGCACCATAATTGTTGTACATTTTGAGACGATCTGTGAGCTCCGTGCTAGTAAGGAACACTTGAGTCACAGGAGGTTTGACTGGAGGGGGGGATGAAGCAGCCGTCTTCAAAAGAGAAGGGGCGGTGGGAGAAGACAGCCGAGAGCCAGAAGCAGGAGTGGGGAGAAAAGGAGAACGAGATGGGGCTTTCTGCTTCTTCGACTTAGAAGACGGAAGCTCAGCTAATTTCTTTTGTAACGCTGGAAAATCGAGAGCATCTAATACGGATTCTGCAATCGGAACACCCACGGAGAGGCCTAAGAGTTTTTGGAGAGAGAAACAACGATGACGCGCGTGGCCGTCTTTAAGACAAAATAAGCACTTCATCCTCGCAACACAGACGAATTTCAAATGCCCCGGTTGGAGACACCGGTAACAGTAAAGGGATGAGCGGAGAGAGAAATGTTGGGTAGAGGAGGAAGATGAAGAGGACGAGTAATGATGAAGGCGGGAAAACATATAGGAAGAAGGATCTGGAAGGGCAGAACTAATCGATAACGTGGGCTTCAGCCCATGCAAGTCCAGTCTAGAATAGGATTTGGAAGTCAATTCCTTACTAATTTTATTTTTTTTCCTTTTTACGACGTCGACCCATGAGAGGTGCATGGGCCTATCTCAAAAGGCCTAATAATAAAAAATACCCACTGAGTGCAGTAACAATGCCACAGAGGACTATCGTCCCAAGTGAGGTTCTTCCGAAGAGAGAACCCAGAGAAGAAAAGAGAAGAGAAATTAATAGAATGAGAGAAGCTTGAGAGGAGGAGCTGTGGAGCAAGAGAGGAGCAGGAGGAGGTAGAGTGAAACAATCACAGTAACAAGGGCGCTCAAACCCAAATGCACCAGACCGATACCAAGAAAAAACCGATCTCTAGCCAGCACACAACAAACACCGCAAGCAACTAAAACCAACTAAAAGCACCAGAGCAAAATAAAATCCACACACTTACCACTAAAGTCAGGTGGGAGAATACTTACAGTGATCAGGGGAATTAGTAAAGAAGAAGCACCTGGACCACAAATCAGACAGGGAGGAAGCGCACAAATGGGGGGACGAGATGATCGGGAGGAAGCACAAAGTGGCGGCATGGATTTCAAAAGAGAAAAAAAACGAAGACATCCAGAACGAAGCAAGAGAGAGCGTGGCTCTGTCAGCGGCACGCAATTCAAAGGGGGAGAGAGAAGGTGGGCCTGAGTCGGTGACGTCAGCGAAACGCGTGGGTGCTTGGGTTTTGGCATCACGAATTCAGAGAAGCCACGTCAGTGCTGACGTGGGCTCTGCATGGCAACGCTCGGCTCGAGACAGAACAGAAGAAAGAAGGAGGAGAGAGAGATTCGTGTTCGGTACAAAAATCGAGACTTCGGTTTGTAATTTTTTTATACAAAATAGTTCTTTCAGTATCTTCTATTTTCTTCTTCTAATTTTATTATGCAATCCAAGACAGTAGTTGTTAGTTGCAATTTTATTATGAACTTTTTTTTAGGGCATCGATGTAGCCTAGTTTTAAGAACACAATTTTAATTCCATATTACTTTTCTAGTTTTCCATGGTTGTGTATTTCATTTTTGATCTTAATGCTTACAATTGGATGACCGACTTTTGTATAATCTATTAAATCATGGAGAGACCGAACTGGTAATTTGTGATTTTGAATTTATAAAATTAAACACTGTTACAAGTGCGAACTGCTGTTAATGTGACCGTTAAGAAATCCATAGATCTTAATGAATTTTCAATTCGTAATTTGTGCAAGAACTATGACAAATAATTAGTTGAGAATGTTTTTTATATTGCTTGAGAAAGAATATTAAATAATTTGGAAATTTTGGTCTATAACTTGGAAAAATAATTTTTCTTTTACATGGAGTTATAAATTGTGTGAGATTAACTAGGTGAAATCAAAAGCCTTATAATTAATTTTGAAATTAATAAACAACAAAATTTCAGATTCCGCACCTCTTAATTAACTTAGTTAGTTCTTTAGATTAATTTAATTTAGTTGTTTTCTTTATTGAATTTTGATGTTCTAAATAGTAGTTAATCTAGTAAATTTCGGTACTCAGTAAAATAATTAGTGCTTGTGGGTTCGACACTCTTTTCACATAACTATACTACTTGTTGCGATTTTGTACACTTGCAAATAATTCACATCAAGTTTTTTTCGTCGTTGCTGGGGACTAGTTATTATTTTATTGATATTAAAAATTGCTAGACTATTACTAGTTTGGATTTTTATTTTTATTTTAGATTTAATTGTTATTTTACCTCTTTATTCTCTTTTGACATATTTTTCTTTATTTTATTTTTTTCAGGACTTAGGAATGTATGTCCAGATCTAACCCATTGGAGCCTACACATTTTAACCCAGAGATTGAAAGAACTTTACGTCATATCAGAAAGAAAAAGAAAGAAAACACCACATCCTCTTTATCCATGGCGAACGAAGAGGAGAACAAAGCTTTGAGGGATTATGCAATGCCCTCAGTCAATGGAGCAACATCAAGCATTAAACGGTGGCAATTGAAGCAAACAATTTTTAAATTAAACCAGCAATTATTTAGATGATTCAACAAACAGTTCAATTTGGAGGACTAGCACATGATGATCCAAATGTTCACATTGCAAACTTTCTCGAAATATGTGATACCTTCAAACACAATGGAGTTTCCAATGATGCTATCCGACTGAGACTCTTTTCTTTTTCACTCAGAGATAACACAAAGGCTTGGTTGAATTCTTTACCACCAACAGTCATTACAATTTGGGAGGGTTTAGCACAAAAATTTATGGCAAAGTATTTTTCCCTAGCAAAAGCAACAAAGTTAAGGAATGACATCACCACATTCACTCAATTCGAGACTGGGTCATTATATGATGCATGGGAGAGGTGCAAAGTGCTATTGAGAAAGTGTCCTCATTATGAACTTCCAAAGTGGCTACAAGTGCAAACATTCTATAACAATTTGGGAGCTACAAATCGATCCATAGTAGACGCAGCAGCTGGAGGTGCACTAATGAGCAAAACTCATGAAGCAGCCTATGAACTTTTAGAGGATATTGCATCTAATAATTATCAGTGGTCTTCAGAGAGAACAATGCCAAGAAAAGTGACGGGTGTTTTTGAACTTGATCCCATTTCTACTTTAACTGCAAAAATAGATATTTTATCTAAACAAATAGGTAATATGAATGTTAATGCTATTCAAACTAATATGATTTGTGATCTTTGTGCAGGAAATCATTCAAGTGCAGATTGCCAAGTGGGGAACCCTTTTGCTCCATCAAATGCCGAACAAGAAAATTTTGTGTCAAACTTTCAAAGGCAAAACAACCCTTATGCACACACATACAATCCAGGATGGAGAAATCACCCCAATTTTTCTTGAAAAAATAATCAAGGAGGAGATAGACCACAACAAAATTTTGAATAACAAGAAAAGAAGCTTACACTAGAAGAGATGTCCATGCAACACATGCAGGATACAGAGAAATACATGCAAAAGACAGATTTGGCAATCCAAAATGTTGCAACTTCAACTTCAGCTTTAATTCACAATCTTGAGATTCAAATTGGTCAAATATCAAATATTCTTAATGAAAGAACGGCAAGAACATTACCTAGTAACACAGTGGTTAATCCCAAGGAGCATGTCAAAGCAATAACAATTAGAAGTGGGACAACAATTGAGCAGCCACAAATCAAAAATGTCGAACAAAATGTGGTTGAAAAGCAAAGTGAGAATGAGCAAAGTATGGAGGAACAAACGCAACAAAAAGCAATTTCAAACCAAATAATTTTAGGGGAGTTTAATTCTAATACTTATCCAAATTCTCCTTATGATCCACCTATTCCTTTTCCACAAATACTTAAAAAGAATAAGCTTGATAAATAGTTTTCAAAATTTTTAAATATTTTCAAGCAATTGCATATTAATATTCCTCTTATTGATGCTTTAGAACAAATGCCTAAATGTGCTAAATTTTTGAAGGATATTTTATCAAACAAGAGGAAGCTGGAAGAGCATGAGATGGTGATGTTACTCGAAGAAAGTAGTGCAATTTTACCAAAGAAGCTGCCACCTAAACTTAAAGAATCAGGGAGTTTTACAATTCCTTGCACTATTGGAAATTCTTCTTTTCATAAAGCACTATGTGATTTAGGAGAAAGTATTAATCTTATGCCATATTATGTTTTCAGGAAATTAGGTATTGGAGAAGCAAAGCCTACCACAATTTCCTTGCAATTGACGGACAAGTCTATCAAGTATTCAAGTGCACTTGGCCGTCCATCGTCTCCGTACCTATGCGGATGCCTTGGAGGCAGCTCGAGCGACAGAGCAGACTTGAGCTCGGGAGACCCCTTCTCAGCAGGTTGTGCAGTACCCTACCGCTGTTGCTGCCAGGCCTACTGAAGGTCCAATCATGAGGCCAGCTCCGGTCCTTGCCGTCAGGATAGCTCCCTACCGTCCTGCTCCTCCACAGAGGGATGTTGTTTGCAACTTTTGCCAGACCCCTGGGCATTTGCGCAAGGATTGCTGGAAGGCCAACTGCCAGTGTCTCGGTTGTAGTGCTGTCGACCACATGGTTCGAGATTGTCCTCGGAGGAGGCACGACCAGGCTGCAGTCACACCAGTCCATAGTCAGGTCAGACCGCCACTTCCCCCTCAGTGTCAGATCGTCGGTCAGAGGACCGCTGCTCTAGGGAGAGGCTAGGCTTTTAACTTGACAGTGGAGGAATCTGAAACTGCGGAAGAAGTCGTTGCAGGTATTCTTTTGTGTTTCTTTTTTTTATTCGGTTATTTGTTCCTTGTTTCATTCTCTTGCGTCTTTCTTTTCATGTTGTCTTTCTTGCATAATTTTTCATATTCCTTGGTTATCTTTCATCTTTCATCTGTTCATCTTTTTCCTTGTTTATACTCTATCTTAGGTGTCATTCTTGTTCATTCCTTCCCTGCTCGTGTTCTTTTTTATTCTGAGGCAAGCCTGTCATGCTCCTCTTCCCAAAAATACGGAATATGAGTACATGAAATTGGCCCAACGAATGACTAACGTCACCCATAAGCTGTTTATCTGATCAACTCAATAATATAATCAATACAGAACAATTGCGCAAGCAATAATAAAAATCTCATGAACAATAATACTTGAAATGAAACAATATAAAATATCCAAATACAATAATAATCCAACATCTCGAACAATAATAGCAATTTTCGGGTCAAAAGCCCACAATATAATGAAATAACAATAGTTCAATAATTAAGTCTTCATGACAAAGCAATAACTTATCAAGCGGTGATGCTATCAATTTCATTCACCAATGTTGTTCTCCCAATCCATCAGGCAATTATCCATCAACACCTGTACACACTTTATCTAAAAAGAGGTCAAAAATTATCCTCAGAGCAAGTCATGGACAACATGTAGAGAAAGCAAAGAACAATGGAATAACGGTATAACAATAAATTCAATGGATCAATAGGAATCAATAACATGGGACGATAGCAACAATCAATATCATGATGTCATGCCCCGCTTCCCAAAATACGGAGTACGAGTACGTGACATAGGCCCAGCGAATGATGTAAACACCATCCATAAGTTGTACCAGATTAACTCAGCAATATGAACAACAAAGTACAACCACGCAAGAAATATAACCACATAAATCAAAGATAAATTCTAATAATAAATGAAATAATCCAACAATATAAATATCCAACATCTGGGATCAAAACAAACTCCGGGTCATGAAGCCGAAAGCAAAGTACAAGTCATAACAATATTCGAGAAATAAATCAAGCTGCAAATAAATTTAAGCAGCGCAATCTGGTTCCATCTTTAGAATCGTTGCTCACCAATTCCTTCGGGAATAGATCCTTCAGTACCTGTAAATTCTTGATCTAAAAGGAAAGAAAAGAGTGCCCTTAGAGCAAGTCGTGGGCAGCAAGTAGAGAAACAAAGAATAATAGGAAGCATGTATATCAAAGAATAAAGATATGGTCAAAGACAAAGAAACAAAGCAAAGACAGGCAGTAATATCAAGGGTCTACAATAATTCGCACATGTAATGAGTGATATCAAGTCAAGACCATGCATGAGATTTCATATGCAGGTTATTAGTCATTTTATTAATCTATCTAGTGCACGTACTATTGCGTCTCATTCCACAGGTTCGGCGTAAGCACAGTGGTCGTTTTAGACCGATGGTGAATTCACAGATTGTGTGCTCGACATTGATAACAATAATTTATATGCAAGAATCAACAATTAATCACTACAATCAATACTCATCCTTCCATGTCAAGTGTTCAAGTGAGCGACAAGGCCTTTACCGAGTACATTTTTCGATCGTTCACTACCAAGTCTATCCATAATACCCCGGCTTGTTAATAGTTATTTTTCCATTCTATGTGAGCATGCAAGAGCGTGTCAATGTTTTATAACGCTAAGTGTGTCTAGTTGTACGCATTACAGGCAAAGCAAAAGGCAAACAAATCAAATAAGCACAATTCACATAACCAGGACAGCATGACGTTGATGTACTAAAATACTGATTACCGCTCCCACAGAATAGCAAATCTAAATCCGTCAGAGAATTTGGAAAGTAGACTCTCTGCCGATTCCGACGAATATATACAAGACATATAACAGCTACAGGAACATGATGTCCAACCTATTCTTTTCAGGTTTTATGTTCAAGCAACATGCTATAATTTGGGTTCAACTATTTATTCCAGGTCAGAGAACTCATTAATAAAATCTATAAAAATTCTGAAAAGTACCTATACATGTCTAGGTCCAACCTACTTTACTTCACAATTTTATCTTATTATTAACAGGGTCAAATAAATTGTAGAATAGCAGGATACGCATGCATTTGTGAGTCTGAAATTTCTAACATAGCTGTACCAAAATGTTGATATCTAGCAAATGACACATCGGAACTTAGATCCGTCAAAAGAGTGTTAAACTAGACATCAGAGGCTAAAAGTTCATGTGTGTAAAGGTAATTCAAACTTTGACATTATCATGGGTGAAAATCTGATTCCAAAATAAACAACTAACAAATCTGAAATTTGTCTTAACATGAATAGACAATAAACAAATCATACTATCATATTTTTCATGCAAATTGGCAATTAAAGTGATCCTAGGTGTTAACATGCAAATTTCTAAGTTTAAGATATAATTATCACAGGCATGGTATCAATTCATCGATCAACTTCAATCTAGCACATTCAATTTAACATGTCAAACTTATCAAGTATTCCTATGCACGAATCTAGTTATTTAAATGTGCATATGCATGAAACCATAGGGACTAGATTTTAGATCAACGAGAGTGGCATGATGTTAAGCATATATCGGGTTAGCACGTGTAAACAGAGATTCAGAAGCAGTATGATAATGAAATGGACGGGATCTACTTGCGGAAGATCAATCAATCTTGAACAAAAATAAAATAGTAGTTCAAGAAGAGACGTTCCTGTTAAATTGCAGATTCGAACAATAAGAATAACGAGATCGGAATCCTGGCGAAAATCCCGAAAGAGCACGTGCAAAATACGTGCAAAGAATCAACCAGCAAGCAAACAACAATAGCATCTCTCGAGTGAAACTTCACACCGGATTGGGCTCGAACAGCAAACAGCGATCTTGGATCCGCTGTGCCAAAACACAGAACACCGAAATCGACCAATCGGTCAGCGTCTTCAACCTTCGGCAGAGAAAGAGAGAGAAAGAATGGGCGTGACTGCGATGTGATGACTGCGATGGGGGCGGAGCGACGACGGCACCACGGTGAAGACAACGACGCTGCATTCGGGAAGCAACGGCGGCGACGATAGCTTCGACGAAGAGCAAGCTCTGTTTTTGGTCGAAAATCGAGTAGACAACAGCGACAACCTCGGGGACTAAACGACAGCGCTAGGGATCTTTGGTGGAGCTGTGAGGGATGGCAATGACAATGGGGGTGCACGGAGATGGGTAACGGCGATAGTGAAAGCTCGGTGGATTGGGTTCGATGAGGAGAGGGGGACGACGATGGGGTGCGACTAGGTCGAGGGGATGGTGATGGAGATGATGATGGTGATGGTGGTGGAAGGCGATCGGAGATGGCAACGGGGGATGGAGGGGTTCGGTTGGGTTTGGGTGCAACGAAACAGAGAAGGGAGAGAGAGATATAGGGTTGGGGAGAGAGAAACGGCGGAAAGAGAAAGTGTGGAATAATAATTAGGGTTATTTTAATTGTGTATTTATAGGGATTAAGAATTAGGATTTTGGGTTGAGATTTTGTGGGTTTTGGGTATCGGTTTTGGCTCCAAAAAAAGAAAAATAAATGCAATGAGATGAGACGAACAAAATGGAGAACAAATCAGATTCAAAATAGAAAGAGATAAATTTGCAAAGAGAACAGAATCCAACCAAAGAACACAAATCGACCAAGAGAGAATAAAATAACCCAAGAAAAGTCAAAATATAATATAATAAAGGAATCCAAATACAATAATCAAAAGAAAACAAAATACAGTCAAATCCGAAAATAGGGCTTACACATGATTCAATATTCGATAACAATAATCAATGATAAATATCAATAACACTTAGCCAATAATCAATATCAATAGGAACAATGATGAACAGTATGCAATATCGATGTTGTGTCGATCCTAACTAATGTAGCACTTCATGCATACCATTTATTTTCCACATGGTTGCTACATACAAACAAGTTACGTTTAGACTTAGTGGTGGATTTTATCGTTTATGTACTCGGCAACAATATTCAATAATGACCGATAACCAAATCAATCGAGATACTGTAGTCAGTAATCTAAAATTAATCGATGACCGATATGACCAGTATGACCAATAGACCAATAGACCGATAAACCGATAGACCGATAAATAGGGAAACATGCACCCCTCCCCCGAGTGCAGTCCTTATATTATCCACTACTAAAGTCAACCCATAAACCCCGGCTTGTTAATTATTTTATCAATGCAACAATACAATATACAATTTGAGACGTGAGATGAACAATAGTATCGATAGGGGAGCAATAGGACGATGACTTAGATAGGGCAATTAGAATGATGATAATGAGACACTAGGATCATGCAATGCAATATACATACTTTAATTCATGCAATACTACGATATAGGATTAATTAATCTATTAAAATCTGGACTATATAATTCTGGACAACAAGAGTAGTATATACAAAAGTGCAGTTTCCCACTGTTTTAGAAATCTAAAATTGAATCCATTAGAAATTCTAGAAACTAGACTTCCACACGGTTCTAACGCATATTTAAAGCTAAAAATCCGACAATAGTAGCTAGGTCAATCACATTGTTCTTTAGAGATTTCATGTTCAAGCAGAATTTCAACATCATGTTATTTTATTTTTAGAAACAGCAAAAACTCAATATTAAATTCATTAAAAATATTTTCTAGACTCCTAAACATGATAAGCAACAATATGAAAATTAGCAGAGAAAAATTTATTATTTGATCAGCCTTTTACTGTTTAAACATGAAAAATACAAGAATCTGTAAATCTGAAAGTAAGAACACAGATATAGTAAAACGGACATAACTTTTGCTACACAATTCGGAATTCAAAAATTCAAGATGTTCTAGAAACTAGAAACATGGGGCTACAACTCTTATTCAAAAAGTAATTTATTTTAAGATCATTTACTGGGTTGAAAATAGCAGACAACATACAGCTAGCAAGCAATATGCAGGTTTTAGGGTATTCTTCATGAAATAATTAATTAACATGATGGGTATCAATTCTACTAGTCGATAAATTATATAATCAGCATGATGGGTGCAATAACAAGATGAATAAAATTAGAATACACGCATACATCAATTTATCATCAACAAACATCAATCGATCAGCCACATACAACCTAGCAATTCTCTCTACAATAATTTATTTGTGATTTTTGACGAATACGTCTTATAAATAAACTAGATTCTATTAGTTATAGAGTTATATATATATATATATATATATATATATATATATATATATATATATATATATATATATATATATTTATTAAAGGAATTGTTTTCTACTAACAACCTCCAACTATGCATATGAACACATATGTATGCATATAGGGGTTTTGAGTTTGGGCTTGAGAGGCCCAATGTGACAAAAAAAACACACTTAAACAAAAAAAAAAAAAAGAAAAAAAAAAGAAGCCCTATAGGCCGGTCAAGTGTGGGAGGGAAAAAGAAGGGAAGGATTGAGATTTAGGGTTAGGGTTTGAACTTGGACTTGACTCGTGATGGGTCTTTCACCATCTCCACACTCCACCTCCCTTTCTCACCAATCCAATGAGAGATGGTCTCTCTTTTCCCACACCCCAAATCCGGCCAACACGCCCCCCCCCCCCCCCCCCCCCCCCGCCCCCGTGCTCTCTTGTGTTTTTAAAAACCCCTCCCACTCCTTCTCATTCCTCATCTTCTACAACCTCCACACTTAAGAGAAAGAGAAAAAGAAAGAAAGAAAGAATGTCTTGCTACTTATTTGGAATGAGAAGAACCAAGGAAAAGAAAAGAGAAGGCCAAAGCAAACATGAGAAGCAAGGATCTCTAGAGGAGTCAAGAAGGAGGACCAACAAGCAAGGAGCTAGAAGGAGATCAAACTACAAGCAAAGGGTGAGTGTTTCTAACCTTATGCTTGTTTTTATGGTTGAATGATGTTTGTGATGACTGAAAAAATGACATGCATGCCCTAAGAATGAACTTGAATAACTTGTTTTGTGTTAAGTAATCCAAACCAGAAAATCCTGTTAAAAGACTGAATTTTTGTTGTCAGTCCGTAACTCATTGTATGAACACCACTTGTAATTTTGATCTGAAATTTTTAGAGGATGATCATATAGGTGTCGTACACCTTCAGTAAACTTTACGGATTTTTGTGATTTTTCTTTCTATTAAAACAAATTACAAATTGCATGCTGGTTAGAATCGAAAGAAGCAGTTTTTATTGTTACTGTTGTGGAAAGAATGACTTGTATCTCACTGCATGCTTATGGGAAGGATCTGAAATTTTAGTATATCACTGTTGGATGTATCTAAGACCTACGTTTCAAGTTTCATGAGATTTGGACCACTTTAGCTATGTCAATAAAATCATGCAGACTGAGCTAGATATTTTAGTAAACAGAATTTCTGTTGTTACTGCCCTCTTTTTGGATAACATTCAAAAGAACATAATTGAAAATATACTTGGTAGAATCACTTGATTTTTGGAAGTGTTGTCACATCATGTGTCAGGAACTAGATTCTAAAATTTCATGATGATCTGATACCATATGCTATTTTAAATGGATTTTTATCCCATGATTGTGTTGATCTGATCTGCTGTCCTGGAAGTCTGTACACTTGTTAAAGATGGGACCAAAAGACCTTGTAAACGATCTTGTATGAGGGAACTTGAAACTAAGAAGTTTTAGTAGACACATAGACCTTTTTGGATTGACTGAGAAATCATGATTTGGATAAGTATGAGATTTTATATGATTTTTACAAGTGACAATAGAAACACAGTAAATCTTAGAGCTTACTGTTTTGCACCATGATCATCGAGATGAGTTTAAACTTGTATCTTATTGGCTTAGAGTTGCTGTTTGAGGTCAAGACTCATGTCCTAGATGTGTACTTGGGTTAGGACTCAAATTATCTAAAGTTTCTTGCTAAGAGTAGTCCATAGTAGCTTGTAGACCCCATTTAGACCACATTGTTCAATGTTTCGAAGTGAAAATTATATTGGATGTTGGGGTATTGTTGTAGACCACTTTAGGATGAAATTCATGCCCATTGTGTGCTTGTACTTGCTGTCTTCTTTGAGTAGAAGCATGGGGAGCACCCGATCGCGATTCCTCAAGAGAACGGGACTGGGAATGACTCCGTTTTGGCATAAATGCCAAGTGTGTGCTTGTTGTTTGGAATCTTAAATTGTCGTTTTTAGGACTCTTAGAATCCCCATTTGGGTCTTCATGGGTTAGGACTTACTCCTAGTGTGGTGTACCTTGTTGGGGGTACATTGGCTGAGTATTGAGATTTTAGGACTAATGTTGGATCCTGTAGGCAAGGCAAGAAACACTGGAGGGGGGGGGGGGGTGAATAGTGTTTTATAAAAATTGTTGCGGAATTGAACTTTCTCTTCGGTCCAGTCGACTTGAAAAGAAAAACCAGTCGACTGGGGCGACAGTTAAGAAGAGTATTTTAAGACGAGTCTGATCAGTCGACTTATAGAAGAACCAGTCGACTTACTAGACAAGTTTTCAGAGAGAAAGTAGTATAAGTCTGACCAGTCGACTTAAAAAGGTACACAGTCGACAGTCCAGATAAGTTTCACAGAGAACTTAAAAAGCAAGTAAATGACACGCAAGTTCAGAGAAATACAACCACAGAGTACACACGATGTATCCTGGTTCGGTCCTCCCGACCTACATCCAGTCCCCAAGCAACCCACTTGATAAGTCACACCATTCGATCATATCAACATCTCCTAAGTCACACCCTTCATCAGACAGACTCAAAATAAGACTTAGTCTTGCAGCAGAGATTCTCATACGTTTATCTTTGAAAGACGATAAGTTAAAAATCTCATTACCCTCCTCTGAAGTAGTAATCTTCATATTTGTATAAAACAAATATATTAGGTAAGGATAATAAGAGGGTTGATTGACAAGAGACAATAGATCAAATAACCCACAGCGCTCAAACAATGGGGCTAGAGGGAACCTATCTAAATCCGGAAAATTTACAAATCTACCTGGAAAAATGATAATGGAACAGATAATGTACCATTTATCAATGAGATCTGGTTTTCTCAAATATTGAAGATAGTTTCTAGATCCTTGTCCTTCTTCTACATTAGATGAACAAGATCTTTTGTGGGCCATAAAAAATTCCTAAAAATCAAGAGATGGAAAAAGTTCTAAGAAAATATACCGACAAGGAAGTAGCAAAGAGAAGTAAAGAACTTCAAGAGATCTTCTGAGAATCACTGAAAATTGAAAGAGATCTTCAATCTGGGGTTTCAAAATCTTTGAAATCGCCAAGCAGCAGCAGCAATCGACTTGAGAGCTCGGTAGAGAGAGAGAGAGAGTTAGGGTAAAAGTGAAAGAATGAGGGTAAAGAGTTAGGGTTTTTACTTTGAATGGACGACTGAGATGAAGGTTAGGGAGTTTCAAAGGCTCAGATCGGTCAAAGGGTAGTAGTAAAGTGAAAAGAATCGCCTCAAACGATGTGCCAAAATTCGATTTTGAAGAAAACTGATTCGCGACAGTCAACTGGTATTAAGGGGTAGTCGACTTAGTCGAGAGCTAAATAAACAAACGAACATAACACTAATACAACTGGTCAGTCGACTGGGTATTCTGCACGGTCGACTGTCCAAAACATAAAACTCAGAAAAAAACTTAGAAAAATAAAGATACTTGGCAGTCGACTGAAAAGTACTTGTAAGGTGACTTACCAGAGAAAAATTTAAAAAACATCATGAAAACTACAAATCCATAGTTCTCTTCTTAAGGTGATAAATGTGTCTTCCTTAAGAGGTTTGGTAAAAATGTCAGCTACCTGTTTATCAGTAGAAATAAAGTCTAAAGAAATATCTCTCTTCAAAACATGATCACGTAAAAAATGATGTCGAATATCAATATGTTTCGTACGTGAGTGTTGAACCGGATTTTTAGATAAGTTAATGGCACTGATATTATCACACATTATTGAAGGTTTTTCAAATAAAATACCATAGTCTAATAAGGTTTGTTTTATCCACAAGATTTGGGCACAAGCCAAACTTGTAGCGATATATTCAGCTTCTGTAGTAAATAGGGATACCGAATTTTGCTTCTTACCGCACCAAGAGACTAGTAAATGTTCCAAAAGTGACATGTCCCACTAGTGCTCTTGCGATCAGTTTTATTACCGACAAAATCTGCATCACTATATGACAAAAGTTGAAAGTTATCGGTGCGTGGATAAAATAGATCATATTCAGATGTGCCTTTAAGGTATCTTAAAATACGTTTCACAGCTTTTAAGTGAGACTCTTTAGGACTTGACTGATATCTAGCACACAAACATACACTAAACATAATGTCCGGTCTACTAGCAGTGATATATAAGAGTGAGCCAATCATACCTCGATAGAGTTTCTGATCGACACACTTACCTAATTCATCTTTGTCAAGGGTAGTGGTAGTATCCAAAGGTGTGGTCTTATTACTCGTTCTATCCATGTTAAACCGTTTGAGTAATTCCTTAGCATATTTTTCTTGATTAATAAATATACCATTATGTGACTGCTGAATTTGTAGTCCAAGAAAATAATTGAGTTCACCCATATAACTCATCTCAAACTCGTTTTTCATGGTGTTAGCAAACTTTTGACATAGATTACTATTAGTAAAACAAAAAATTATGTCATCTACATATATTTGTATGATCAAGATATCTGTCTCTATTCTCTTAATAAACAGGGTAGTGTCTACTTTACCTATTGCAAAACTCGTTTCTAAAAGAAAAGTCTTCAATTGATCATACCAAGCACGTGGTGCTTGTTTAAGACCGTAGAAAGCCTTTTTCAATTTAAAAACATGGTTTGGGAATTGTTCATGTTCGAAACCAGGTAGTTGCTTAACATAAACATCTTCCTTTATAAACCCATTAAGGAAAGCACTTTTAACATCCATTTAAAAGAGTGTAAAATTCATAAAACATGCAAAAGATAATAAGATACAGATTGATTCTAATCTAGCAACAGGAGCATATGTTTCATCAAAATCTATGCCTTCTTTTTAATTATACCCTTGAGAAACTAGTCTAGCTTTGTTCCTAACAACTTGTCCTGATTCATCTAACTTATTCTTGAATACCCATTTGGTACCAATTATAATATGATCAGGAGATCGTGGAACTAAATCCCATACATTATTCCTTATAAATTGGTTTAACTCATCTTGCATGGCATTCATCCAAAATTCATTCTCACATGCTTCTTGTATATTCTTCGACTCAAAATACGACAAGAAAGCTATGTGAGATATCATGTAACATGTGATCTCGTCTGAATACCATGTAAAATGTCACCAATTATTAATTCATAAGGATGATCTCTAACTTCATCAAAAGACTTTGGTAAAGTTGGAGACATCACAACAGGATCAGTCGACTTGACCAGTCCATCAGTCGACTGATTTATAGCAGTCGACTTGACTTCCTTATCGGTCGACTTATCCGCAAGGCTAGTTTGCTCTAAAGATTTAATTACTTTATTTAAAGGTGATGAATCAGTTTCATCATCTTCAATTAAAGTCGATGAAGACAGAGATTCATCAAATGCAACATGCATGAATTCTTCAATAGTCATTGTTGACTTGTTGAAGATTCTATATGCCTTACTCCTATTTGAGTATCCTACAAAGAGACCCTCATTAGATCTAGGATCAAACTTATCTAAATTATCCTTAGTGTTCAGAATAAAACAATTACATCCAAATATTTTAAAGTAAGAAACCTTAGGAATTCTGTCAAAAAATAGCTCATAACATGTTTTCTTTAGCTTAGGCCTAATCAAAATTCTATTTAAAACATAACAAGCTGTAGCAATGGCTTCAGCCCAAAAATACTTAGGTAAATTGCTTTCAACAAGCATGGTACGTGCACATTCTTGCAAAGTCCTATTCTTCCTTTCAACCACTCCATTTTGTGGTGAAGCTCTAGGAAATACAAACGAATGAGTTATACCATTCTTGTTGCAATATTCTGCAAACGTTTCATTTTCAAATTCTCCACCATGATCACTTCTAATAGTGACTATGGTTAGGGACTTTTGATTTTGAATTCGTTTACAAAAAATAGCAAATTCTTCAAAAACATCATTCTTATGTTTTAAAAAGAAAGTCCAAGTGAATCGTGAAAAATCATCTAACTAAACAAATACATACCTACTTTTATTTAAAGAAGCAACTCTAGTAGGGCCAAATAAATCTATGTGGATTAATTCGAGCGGCCTACTAGTAGAAATTACTTCTTTAGTTTTAAAAGTAGATTTAATTTATTACCTAGTTGACATGCATCACATAACTTATCCTTTTTAAAGGATAGTCTTGGCAGCCCTTTAACTAGGTTGTACTTAGACAATTTAGAGAGATTTTTCATATTCACATAACCAAAACGTCTATGCCATAGCCAAGAATCATTATTAGAAGCTACTAAGCAAAAATCATTCAAAAACTCATATGCTTTTAAACACAATTCATAAATGTTATTTTTCCTAAAACCTTGAAAAATTATATTTTGCATGGAAGAATCATAAATTAAACATGCATCTTTTTCAAACATGATTTTATAACCCTTATCACATAGTTGACTAATACTTAACAGGTTATGCTTAAGTCCACTAACTAATAAGACATCTTTTATAGAGGGATTAGTGTGCTTACCGACCATACCAATTCCTATAACCTTTCCTTTGTTGTTGTCACCAAATGTGACTGTTCCTCCATCAATGTCTTGTATAGAAGATAGGAGGTTGGCATGACCAGTCATGTGCTTCGAACATCCGCTGTCAAGTATCCAACGATCTCTCTTAGGTACCTATAAAATATTCGATGTGAATATGGTACCCTTTTTATTGGGTCCAAAAATAGATTAGTTTGTGGGAAACCAAACCCATGAGGAGTTTGATTTGCCACCATAAGTAGGAATATAATTAGCAGAATTACATACAGTAAGCATATATGAATTAATATAAGCATTTCTATCTTTCAATCTCAGGTTGACTAGAACCCATATATATTTGCTCTGTCCAGTCGACTTTACAACACCTTTCAGTCGACTTTTACTGTTATTCAGTCGACTGGGAGGTAGTATAGGTCAACTTATTTGAGGTATTTGTCTCGTTGAATGAGACTCAGTACCTCTGGACATGCGACTGATATGTGGATTCAGTCGACTGGTCTGAACTGCAGATTTGCCTTTTTCAAGAAAAGTTACAGTTTTAGGTTTTTCAAAAAACTCATAAAATTTATTTTTAACACTAGAAATAGATACAGATTTGTTTACACTAGTGTTCTTAGAAGAATGAGATTTTTCAAGGGACTTTTTAAAACCAAGTCCAAATTTTTTATTAGATTGTACTTGATTTTGAAGAACATCATTTAAATTCTCTTTTCCTTTATTAAATTTAGATACGTTCTTGGATATCTCTTCATAATTTTTTTTAGAGACTCAAGATTTATTTCTAAACTAGAAAGACGAAAATTTAAGGATTTTACTTCTTTATCAAGGTTAAGATTCTCTTGAGAAAGTATTTGATTAACTTTCTCTAAGTTCTTAACTCTAATCTTTTCTTTTTTAAGTTCTTGAAAAATCTCGTTGAAAGCATCAAGTAAATCATTATAATCATAGTCATTACTTAATTTTGAGACGCCATAAAACACACATTTGCAACCTCGTTTATCTCATTAATTTCTTCTTTCGACGAAGAATCACTATCATCCCAAGCTGCTTGGTATGCCTTTTTGTTCTTCACGAACTTGTTCTTTGTGTACTTGTCCTTCTTGAAGTTGGATGCCTTTTCCTTAGATTTTGCGTTCTCTAGTGGGCAATCCTTCTTCATATGGCCTGTCGTGTTACACTTGAAACAAGTTGAAAGTTCAATAGATTCCTTTGATTTTGAATCAAACTTACCTTTTCTTAGGAACTTTTTAAATTTTCTCGTGAACATGGCAATCTCTTCCTCATCTTCTTCTTCATCCTCGGAGTCAGACATGGCTTTGAATGCTAATGTATTCTTCTTTGATTGTTGTGGTTCGACATCCTTCTTGCTCTCTTCAAGTTGTACCTCATAAGTCATAAGATTTCCCACAAGATTCTTAAGATAAAGTTGTGTTAAATCATTGGCCTCTTCTATGGCGGTGGTCTTTTTCTCCCATTCGGGGGTTAGTGCACGAAGCACCTTCCTCACCATCTCGGCTTGAGTATACATCTTTCCAAGTGCCACAAGTGAATTAGTAATGTCCGTGAACCTTGTAATAATCTCAGACACATTTTCATTCTCCTTCATGCGGAACATTTCAAACCTGTGAACAAGAACAAATATTTTAGATTCTTTTACTTTATTTGTTCCTTCATGAGTTACCCCGAGTGTGTGCCAAATTTGATGTGCAGTTGTTGCATTGGACACACGGTTGAACTCCTCCCTTGTAAGAGCACAAAACAGTGCATTCATCGCCTTTGCATTGTTCATTGTTTGGTTCTTCATTTCATCGTTCCATTGTGCATATGGAATAGTAGGAGCGGTGTACTCAATCTCTGTCATGTTCCATATTTCATAGTTGATAGACTGAAGGTAGATCTTCATTCTACACATCCAATAGTTGTGATTAGTTCCATCGAAGAGGGGTGGCCTTTGTGTAGATTGGCCTTCATGATATTGATTTGCATTAGAAGTAGTTGCCATTGCACTCAACCAGGCTCTGATACCAAGTGTTGGATCCTGTAGGCAAGGCAAGAAACACTAGTGGGGAGGGGGGGTGAATAGTGTTTTATAAAAATAATTACAAAATTGAACTTTCTCTTCGGTTCAGTCGACTTGTAAAGAGAAACCAGTCGACTGGGGCGATAGTTAAGAAGAGTATTTTAAGACGAGTCTGATCATTCGACTTATAGAAGAACCAGTCGACTTACCAGACAAGTTTTCAGAGAGAAAGTAGTACAAGTCTGACCAGTCGACTTAAAAAGGTACACAGTCGACAGTCTAGACAAGTTTCACAGAGAACTTAAAAAGTAAGTAAATGAAATGCAAGTTCAGAGAAATACAACCACAGAGTATACACGATGTATCCTGGTTCGGTTCTCCCGACCTACATCCAGTCCCCAAGCAACCCACTTGATATTTTTCCACTATTCTTGAAAAATTACAAGAATATCCTACGACGTTAGACAACAACCTTGTCCAACCCGTAGTCCTCTCTCACCACTAGAGAGAGCACCCCACTCTTCCATTAAGAGTGAAAACCTGACTCTCCACCCTAGAGCCCTACTCTCCAACCGAGAGGAAACCACTCTCATAACCCGAGAGTGAAGAACAACAACAAAATGTTTACAGTCAACCTATAGCCTTGTTGTGAATGTGATTTGTGCGTGGCTATTAGGGCAACTTCCGAAATCAGCCTAAAACAAAATCACTGTTATAATAGACTGATTTCAGAGAACCAAGACTTACAAAGTGATTGCTTTTAGAAAGCTTTTTCTTGTCAAAACCAAAAGCTTGAGAACTTGAGAAACAAAATGCTTGGAAAAAAATTGTTAACCTTTGTCAAATGATCTCTGTACTCTTTTTATAATGTTAGAGATGTTTGACCATTGGAAGGTCGAGTCCCAACTGCCATACAACGACAGTAAAGATTTGATTTTGAAAAACAATTTTAAAAACAGAAAACTGTCGAAACAGCTTGAACAGTCGACTGGGTTGCCATAATGAGTCGACTGGTCAGAGTTTGAATGAGTTCAAACAGTTTCGTACTAGACAGTTGACTGGTGCCAAATAGCGGTCGACTGGTATTCAACAGCTGAGCTTATTCAAGCTTGTTTCGATCTTTTTAAGTTTGTAAAATACTCAATTATTTAAAGATATGTGTGAGTGTGTGTGACAAGGCTATTACAGCATTCTAAGACTCAAAGAAATAAAAGAGTTACAACTGTTACAAGACACTTAATACAACACATTTAAGCATAGATCTTGTCTCGAGTCTTGAATCTTGAGATGGAGCTTTAGCCTTTGTTTTTATCTTTGAAGCTGGCAACCTTGTAGCTTTCTTGATCAGTTAGCTTTGAGAGCTTTGTTTGTAGCTTTGCTTGATCAACTTGCTTTGAGAGCTTGTTTGAACATTTTGCCTTTGTGTACATCCTGTAATATCTAAGAAATAGCACAACAACTTTGCATTGTGTTGTAATCATCAAAATCAAGAATCAACAACTAAGGGTCTGTTTCTTTTGGTTTTTTAAAACAGTTTTCTGTTTTTGAAAATGAAAATTTTTTGAAAAGTTGTTTGGCAAGGGGTTTTTCGCAAAAAAATTTCAGAAAATTTTTCGGAAACCATCCTTTTGAAAACCGTTTTCCCAAAACTATTCAAACCTGTTTTCTAAAAATTTTCCAAAACTATCTTTACTCCCCTTTACCGAAGTCTCCTCTCTTTACTCTCCTTTACCTTCTTCTCTCCTAAAACACCAAATCTGAACCCAAAATCGCACCAAATCGTCTCCTCTACTTTTGATATTTCAACGTTTTCGTTACTCTCTTCAACGAGAATGTTCTCTATATCCCTTGTCGACAACAACCCTCATCGATCTAGGGTTTTGCTGTAGTGGTTGGTCGGATTTGTTGCCCCTACTTCGATCTAGGGTTTCATGGTGTGTGAGACCAGATCTGCTTACAGGAGAAGGTGTAGTCGAGCTAGGTTTAATCGAATAAAACGTCGTTTGAAGCTTGAATCCTGTGGAGACAACTTCTCTATTCTTGAAAGCAAGGTATGAATTTCTTGGAACCCAATTTTTTACAGCAAGATCGGGTAGGATTTTGGGATCTGAGATCAATTTTTTTTTGTTCCTGAGATGGATCTGTAGAGAATGGGTTATTTTATTTTTTTTTCTTTTATGGTCTGCTTTGAGATGGGATCTGAGATGGTTTTTGTTTCCTTTTTTTGTCATCGCTGTCCATTTATTACGGGAGTGCAAAATAGTTCGGTTGATTTTGTTGGTGTCAAAATTTGAGATCCGCAAAAATTTATCAGAACTACCAATCATCTTCAAATTTGTTCATGTGAAATTTGTTTCGGTTCATTTGGGTAGTGCAGTAGTTTCTCATTGTTGCATTTATATTGATACCATTTTTGTTCATAATATAGATGACTAGTAAGGGGAAAGAGATGGAGGTGGATGTTGATGTTGATGTTAAGTTATGGCCGACAGCTGTTGAAAGGGTGTTTGTCAATTTGATGGAGGAAGCGGTAGACCAATCTAGTTTAAAAAGTTGAACATTTGAAGCAAAAGTTTGGCAAAAGTTTACCACTGATATGCAACACATTATTAATCGAAAATTTACGGTAAGGCAATTAAAGGACAAACAATCGAGACTTCAAATTCAATGGAGGGAGTTTCAGTATTTGAAGAATCAGAGTGGTTTGGGTTGGGATGAAGATTCCCAAACTATAAATTGCGAGCCACTAGTTTGGGAGACATGTTAAGGTTCATATATATCTTTATCTTGATAATATTATGTGATTCACATCTTATTATACTTAAATGTAAGATTATTACTTGTAAATTAACATCAGAAAATTTTGTGAATAGGCACATCCGAAGGCCAAAAATTTTCGTTATCGGGGATTGGCAAATTATGATGCCTTGACAAAAATATTTCAGGGGTCTACTGCCCAGGGGTTACTTGCTAGGGCTTCAATACAAAAGCCCATTACATCCGATGAGGAACGTAGGGCCGATGAAGAGTTCACCTAACACGATATACCGTACGTAGTATCGGATGATGAGGGCGATGATGCACCGAGAGGGCAGGGGTCTCAAAAAAGGAAATCTGGCAATTCAAGTGGTTGAGCAACAAAAAGCTCGAAGAGTTCTAAGGCTGATATGGCTTACGAATTGTTTATGTCTACCCAACTTGCAAAACAAAAACACTACGAGGGCTTAAGCCGAGAGCAAAGTCATCCCCAGCGAAGTCCCCCCCCCCCCCCTCCCCCGTTTGTCAAAGACCCTTACCCCATTGGAGAATGCATGAAAATAATTAATTCGATGAATGGGCTTACTTACCAACAGATTGGAAAGGCATTTGACTTGTTTATGATCAATCCAATGGCGCATGAAGCCTTCATTTGTATGAGCGAGGATGTTAGGGTATTGTGGTTTGGGAGTATCGTGGACTAGGGATCTCACTTTGTTTTTACATTTATTATTTGTGTATGATTTATTAGTTTGTTTTCTCATTATTTCATGGCACAATGAGGTGGATGTTTAATTGAATGAACCTGAACTAACTATGTTATGTTTTGGTTTTATTTGCTTTGTCTTTGTTAGATAAAATAATATGTTACTGTCAATTTAATTATGCAACATACTTTTCGCAAATGAATTCTACTTTTTTCACAGTGAAGTACTATTGCACATGTTACCATAGTATTGGACTGGTCAGACGATGACCTTGACGATTTGGAAGACTCTAGGTCACTCGAGTTCCTAAGGTCCTTGGTTTCTGATGGAGTGGTATTAGCTAGTTGTATATGGGATTTTCCATGGTTTCTGATGCTTTATAATAACTCTGAATATTGCAATAAATCTGATGATGGTTTCTGATGCTTTATAATAACACTGGAGATTGCAATAAATCTTTGTTGTTGATGCATTCTTCACCCCCAAGCCTTTTTTTTGTGACGGTCTAGGCAATGATGATATGCAGTAGATATTTTGAACAAGGCAACCTTACAATAATCTTGATGATTTATTTGAACAATTCTTCTATACTTTTACTGTGTTCTGAGCCTATGACTCTCTTCTGCCTTTGTTGAGGTGTGTTCTGATGCCTATTCTTCTATACCCAGTTGTCAACTCTGATCTTCACAAGGTAATATATTTCTTACTCCACATCCTCCAAGGCCTTCTGATGGTTCTTTGGAGGTGATGTATTCTAATCCCGCATGAATCAATTTGATTTCTGTTCCTTGTGAAAATTACCTACTACATACATGTTTCCCCAGTATATGATTGTGATGCTTGACATTGGTTTCTGAATTGAATTGGAAAAAACAGAGTAGGAATTTCAAATTCACTATGAAGATTCACATCTGAAGAATGAATGGAGATGATGATGATATATTCTGATCCTTTATCAGAAGGACTGAAATTATTTTCCTTGACCATATTCCCTTACTGTGATTAATTGAAGAGAAAGGATATGAGTAGATTTTCACAGTTGACTCCTATTAATACTTGAGAGTTGTTTACATAGAAGAGAAGATTTTTTGTAGCTTTTCTATTTAGATTTGTAGGCTTTTCATTTCAAGAATTGAAGTTGTGTCTGGAGTGTTCTACAGAATTTAGGGATGTTTGTGAAATGGTTTGTTGGTAGATGTATTATTGCAAGTACATTGTGATGGGGAAGTTAGTTCTGTGATGGTTGGTGCTTTGTCAAGATTGTACTTTTATTTCTTGCAGTAGGATTTCTCATAAGAAAGTGCCAGTACATATTGAAGTTGTGCTTTTGGCTTGTTCTTGAATTGGATATTAGCTTGAAATATCAACTAATATTTGTCTCACTAATTCTCATATTCTTGCATGTAGAGATGCTATTGTGACCTGGATCACGAAGAGGATAAGACATACAGTTGTGAATGTAACAACTGAGGAAGCAGAAAAGATACTGACTTCTCAGAGCACACTTGTTTTAGGCTTTCTCGACTCACTAGTGGTATATTCTTTTGCTGCTGTCTAGTTTGGCTGAAGATATTGTTTGGATTTGGGTATAGTTTAAACTCTCTGTTTTACTTGGTATCATATCTCCTATTCTTCCAGGTAGCACTCAAAATTAGTTACCTAGGTTAGTGTCGTACTTTGGGTGCATGTTTCGCTTGTGGTGTTAATGGATCTCACCAATTAGATTATGCAAGGATCAGCATTTATACTTTAATTTTTAGAATTTTATTTTCCATACTAGACAGTTGGATAATACATCTTGGACAACTGCATGGCTCTTTAAACTTTTAGATAAAGATTGCATCATTCCAATGCAAAGCTAGAGTCTGTGAGCTTAACATGAGCCTAATTAGGAAGGTAAATTTATCTTATTGTTTTGGACCAATTGATTAAATGAATTACCCAATATATACAATTAAAACATATATATATGCATGCACCTCATTTCGGTATTCAGAAGGTTCCTTTGTTGAATACTTCAAGATATTAAGGACAATTGATACTATTTTTTTCTTTATCTTCCAGTATTCTCCGCCTTTAAACTTAGGAAGATCAACTCCAAAGTAATGAGCACTGGAAAACTTCAACAAACTATTTCTTTCTTTATTTTGAAAGGCAGTTTGATGTAGTCAAAACATCATTTAGTGGTGAGTTCGTATTGGAGGATCAAATTCCTAAAACTATGTGTTCTGCATATGTTATGTGCACACAAGAACTCAGATTTCATGATGGCAAATATGTTCTTGGATCAGAAGAGTTTATGTATAACTCTTGATGCCATCCTGGAATGTATAATGATTAATTTTGTACATGTGCCTCTCATGAATCTGGAGATGATGGCTTCTGATCCTATTTAACAAAACTTTGATTTCTTCCATTGTTTAAAATTTCCATACTGTGAACAATACCTTCTTGTGATGGGTTCTGCAGCTGCTCATGATTTCTGATTGATTCTGATGGATTGTGATGGCTTCTTCTTCCTTTCTAAGGGATCAAGGTCTGAGTTTCACATTTCAAAATAACCTTCTTGTTACTATCTTATGACTGTGTCCACTTCTGAAGCTTATGATGGCTTTTCATGCTTGGGCAAAATCAGTTTGTCAAATACTGGTAACCAAACACAAATTTCTAATAAATTTTGTACATGTGCCTGAGATGAAAATCAATCTTCTTTAATGTTCAGTTTCTATTAGTTCAATGATCTTATTTGTAAGGAGGTTTACATAGTTTTGCAATAGCATGAGTTGTAGGAAACTTGGGAGATGCTGGCTTCTGATCCTATAAATTTCCATACTGTGTACAATTTCCTTCCTGTGATGGCTTATGATGCTGCTTATGGCTTCTGATGTTTCTGATGGATTCTGAAAAAATCTGATGCTTTATAACGGATTAAGGATGCAGTTTCACTTTCATTTATTAACTGTGTAATTTTTTTCCTATAAAAATTTGCAGATTATAATTGGTGTATTGGCCGATGCAATGTAATATAATGTATTAGAGCTTAAAAAAACAGAGAGACGCAATGTAATATAATATATTTGAGCTTTGTTCATATTATGTGACTTGAGATTAAAGCAAGTGTAACGAGTTAGAAAACAACGGATGCTAATATAAGAATTTTCATTACATTATATTCATATCATCTTTCATATTAGTCTTTTGCATATCGCATATCAGTTTATGCAAGGTTCTTTATATAATACCAATACAACATCTTACATGGAAAAAGTATCGTCGCATATCAGTTCATGTGAACAAGCTTAAGGTATTTCACATTACGACTCCTCACATTGATAATATTTGCTCCATTCGCTCTTTCTCACGATTCTTGTTCGTATACTTGTAGAACTTTTCTCTGTAACTGTAGGGAAAAAAAACACTTCAGAAGAAAACTAATGTAAATTGATTAAACATACGCCGTTTATAATCTCATTGTCAGAGAAACTGTACTTCTATTAATTTGAGAATTTAATTTTATACCCAAATGCCTTTTATAAGCTCATTATCGAATAATATTTTTAAGAAAATTCCAGATTTTTTGGTTTACCAAATGCATTTTATACTCTCGTTTTCAAAAAACAGTTTTCAAAAAAAATTATTACCAAACAGCTTTTACACTCTCATTTTCAGAAAACAATTTTCAGAAAAAATTATTACCAAACAACTTTTACACTCTCATTTTCAGAAAACAGTCTTCAGAAAACTCTTTTCAGAAAACTATTTTCAAAACAGCAAACCAAACGTAACCTAAGTCTTGTTGACATACCTAGATGGGTAGAATAAGACCCGTGTCATATCGAACGCGTTGGAGGAGATAACTCATGCGTCGATTTACTCACCGTGCATGGATGGATTCCATAGTTTGTGTTTGGAGCTACCACTTGTCGAGGATCATGGAGCTTTAAGTTTAGCGGAAGCTACTTGTTGGTCGGGCCGAGGTTGCGATCGAACTCTAAGCGTAGATGACAGTTGCGGCGATCGACGGAGTCAGTTCGTCATTGGTTCGTGCCAAGTGTGGGCCGAGGCGGGTCAACCCTTGGGCCGGACTTGAGGTCTAGTTGAGCCAAGTGAGGGATGGGTTGAGATCCATTAATGATAAGGGTGACTAATTAGAAAGACTATGCACGTAGAACATAACTAGTTGTTCATAGCAAGCCAAGTTGATTATCAAGTTAGGGATTGGTTATGGTAGACAGATTGCCTAAGCAAGGGAGATGTGTAGCATAGATATTTTGGTAGGGCTAGATCTAGACTTGGTTAATTTTAAGGACAGGCACTAACGAGGGTGTTCGCCTGTCAAGGGGACGTCGTCTCGACTGCAAGTTCTGCTCTAGTGTAAGGATGAGTGTAGCGGAGTTGGGAAAACCGTATATCTATCATGTTCTTTGTTGACCGATGCGGGCAGGAGGTTTAGAGGGAGTCCCCACAGAGCGAGACTCTACGGGAAAGATCCTAAGTCCTCCGGCGGGGAGCCCTGGTGCCCGTATATCAGCTTTTGGTGAGGTCCGGGAAGACAACATATCGGGTAAGCCGATTGGATTACAGTCACGCAGGGTAAGCCTGCAACATATCGGGGTAGCCGATTTCATTTCAGTCATGCAGGGTAAGCCTGCGACTAACCAGTCACGCAGGGTAAGCCTGCAACTGGAATCCCAGGCATAGTGGATAAAACATGAGGATTGGACACCACTAATGATGGCAGCGACGGGTAAGCCAGACAACTGTAGCCTCACCATCACTGGAATCAGAAATAGGAGAGAGCACAAGAGTAGGATGCATAACGGCGGATCGAGCCCCATCAAACTGAAGAACATCGTTTGGTTGGAGGGTGTGTAATATGGGATGCATATCTTTCAACCAAGTGTGCAATAGCTTTATGAGCATGTGTGCATAGTGTGTGCATTAGTTTAGGCAATGGCATACACCGACACTTGTTTGACATCACCTTTTTCTTTGCATCAAATATTATTTGTGATTGTTGAGGTTGGAATCGCTATATTATGGCATAGAAAGGATAGCTGAATATAGTATTTCATCAGTTGTAATCAACTGACGTGCCCACAGTTATCAGTGCAGGATTGCCGACTTAGGATCACGGGAAAGCTCTAGCAGGGGGAAAGCGTCCAAGTGAAAGTTGCTGTCCAAATTTTATTGTACATTCTTGTTGTAACAATTAATTATAATTGTTGTAATCATTGGACATTGTAATAATAATTTGGTGTAATAAATTTTTTTAATTTGCTGTGATTTTTGTTGTGTTGTGACTCATTTGAAGAAAGATCCTGGAGTGTGTCACGAGTTCCTATGTGAGGAATTCGGGGCGCTACAATCAGTCCCGCTCCCTTCGATGCAGGGGGAGCCATCAATGTAGACACTACAGGCCGGATGGTCTCCGCCTTCCTCGGGGGGGATCTGGGATAGTGCTTTCAACAATGAATACAGCTAAGGCTTGGGCCTTAATAGCCGTTCTCGGGCGGTAGTAATTTTGTGCTGGCTCAATTCGGTCGACCACTTCATGAGTTGCCCAAAGTTCTCTGGCTTGTGAAGTACTTGCTTGAGGGGTTAGTCAGTGAAGGCCATGATAGAATGTGCTTGGAAGTATGGGCGGAGTTGTCGAGCGGCTGTTAGGGGAGCATTGGCCATCTTCTCCATCTTGGAATAATGAAACTCGGCATCATGAAGCACCTTGCTTTCATACTAGATTGGTTTTTGGGTCCTGTCTTCCTTTCTTAGTAAGACGACACTGAGGGTCATTCGAAGTGGCCGATAGAGGCAGAGTACCTCTCCCGACTCTGGCTTGCTTAGGAGTGGGGAGTTGGTGAGATACGCCTCTTGCTATTAAAATACCTCTTGCTGCGCTACTCCCCATTCGAAGCCCTTTGATTCTTAGAGGGCCTTGAAGAAAGGGAGACACTTCTCCCTAGACTTCAAGAGGAAACGATCGATGGCGGCGATGTGCCTTGTGAGTTTCTGAATTTCTTTGATGTTGGACGAGCAAACATGTCAAGTATGGCTTGGATCTTTTCCGAGTTGGCCTCGATTCCTCTTTGACTAACCATGGATCCCAAAAACATTCCCGAGGAGACCCCGCAGGTGCACTTCGAGGGGTTCATCCTCATGTTGTGCTTCTGCCGGACATCAAAGGCTTCTTGGAGGTCGGCCACATGGTCATTTTTCTTAATACTCTTCACAAGTACATCGCCTACATAAACTTCCATGTTTCGACCGATTTGTTCTTTGGAGACTTTGTTCACTAACCGTTCATAAGTGGTAGTCGTTCTTTAGCCCGAAGGGCATGACCCGATAGTTGTAAAGACTCTGATTGATGATGAAGGATGTCGGAAGGGGATATTCAGATATGATTGTACCTCGAAATGACGTCCATGAAGCTGAGGAGCTCATATCCGGACATGGCATCAATCAGGACATCAATGCTGGAAAGAGGAAAGGGATCCTTCAGGCAGACTTTGTTCAAGTGAAGTTGTAAATTCGCAAAGTCGATGATATCCTCCACTTTCTATTGGCCTTTTTCACCATGACTACATTGGCTAGCTACTCGGGATAACTGACCTCTTGAATGAAGCGTAGCTAGGAGCTTGTCAACCTCTTCTTTTACCGCTTGCTGCCTATCGAGGGCGAACTTGCGGCGCTTCTGTTGGACCTGCTTGACATGTGGATTGACACTTAGACGGTGCATGATTAGATCTTCCGAGATGCTAGACATGTCGGCAGCGGTCCAGACAAACATGTCCCAGTTATCTCTAATGCAAATGGCGAGTTGTTCATTGACTCGGTGAAAGAGGTCTTGGTTGATTTGAAAACACTTAGATGGATCTCCGCAGGTGAAGGGGACCTCTTCTAGCTCATCAACTGGCTCGGATACGGCCTGGTCTCGCTCCTCATTGAGCTCCAGGGCTTTGAGTGGGAGGACCAAGCCCCACATTATGGCCATATAACACGTCCGAGTTACTTCTTGACTTCCCTTAACTTCTCCTACCACAGATGATGTAGGAAACATCATCTTCATATGCAAGATCGAAGCTACGGCATGGAGAGCCACTAGGCCAGGGCAGCCAAGGAGGGCATTGTAGGTGGCTTTCACGTCAACGACCATGAAGTCAATGACATTAGTCCAGGTGGTTGGAGCATTTCTAGAGGCTACGTTGAGAGTGACCATTCTTTTAACATGGAACAAAACCCCAGAGAACCCATGGAGGGTGTACCCGGCGGGTTTTACACAGTCCTTGGAGAGCTTGAGGCATTCGAAATTTTCTAAGAAGAGGATGTTCATCGAGCTATCACTATCCACCAAGATGCGGTGCACTTCGTGGTTGGCCATAGAAAGGATGATCACTAGTGTATCATAGTGAAGTGTTCGGATGCCTTCAAGATCTTTATCCGAGAAGGTTACTAGAACTCCCCTGCTCTTCCCACGCAGGGGGGTTGTTGCACAGAGTTGACTTCTCAAATGAACGCCTTTCTAGAATAGCTAGATTCCCCACCTATAGGGCTTTCATGGATGGAATGGAGAATGACAATAGGTTTCAGGTCTTGAGACTCGGGGTCTTTCTATGTCTGCTTGTTGGCTCCTCGAGCAGGTGGAGGCTTGATTTTGTCCTTTCTGAGTGCACTTGGAGAGGTTCCCTCAGTGAATAAAAGCTTCGATTTCGTCTTTAAGGGCTCGGCACTTGCCTGTATCATGGCCATGGTCCTTTTGGAACTGCACCATCGATTCTTATCCCTCGTGTTTGTTGAGTTCATCCTAGGAGGGGCCGATTAGCCCGTCTCCCTCGATCTCCATGAAGATAGTGGATATATTGGTATTCAACAAGGTGACTTTGTCAAAGCAAGGGACTAGAGGAGGGCAACGTTGGTCTGGGATTCATCCTTTTGGGATTTCTTTGGCCCCTCCTCATTCCTGCTTCTTCTCTGGTTCCTGGATGAGAGCTCACTTTGATGTCGGGGATGGAGTTCCTTACATCTTTGCAATAGTTCAGGCAAGTCACGAGGAGGCTTCTTGCAATAAAGGCTTTGAGGGAAGCACCGTGGACATTGTGTCGGAACATGGCTGCTGCTAAGACCGGATCAAAGGCAGGGATTGACCTAGACTTCGACGTGAAGCGTCGGATGAAGTCTTTGCGTGGTTTTCTTGCCCTCTGCTTAAACTTGAGCAGGGAGGCACTGTTCTTCTCTTTTTTGCGGCTGCTGACGAAGTGCATGAGGACGAGCTCATCCAACTAGTCGAAAGGGTAGACATACCTTATAAGGAGACGTGAGTACCACTCCCATGTTTGTAACACCCTATATTTTATTTATGTAGAATTTTTGATCTTACGTATTTTGCACGTATAATTTTATTTATATAATTTCTTTTATAAAAAATATTTCTTGTTCTTTTTATTTTCCAAAAGACTATTTTTAAAAGCCTAATTGTCTCTTTTAAGCCCACTCTATTAATTAATTGTTTAATTATTAGAGTCCATGGTTAAATTGGCCCATTAGTGAGCCCATTTAACTTAATCCTCTTTTTAAAATGGCCTAAGCCTCAGCATAGGTACGTAAGCGAAGAGAGACAAGCTGCACCTTGATGTCTCGCTCAAGCCCCAAAATGAATATACGAGCCCTATTCTCTTCATTCGCCACAAGAACGGCTACGAAGCGGCTAAGTCTCATAAATTCGGCTGCATACTCGTCCACAGACCTGGAGCCCTGTTTCAAGAAAGTCTTATGTTACAACATTGCATGAACAATATGTAACAAAATTCCATTACTAGAAATAACGACCAACCTGTTTTAGGACTAAGAATTGTTGCTCCATCTCAACTCTGGTGTTGCTAGGAAAGAACTTCTCCACGAAGCTCCTAGTGAAAATGGCCCAAGTGATGGGTCTTTCGAGCCTTTCGGACTCGGACCTCCACCAGATATGAGCCAAGTCCACCAACTGGATGGTAACCACATCCACACGATCTGCATCAGCAACTCTAGCTGCCAAAAGCATTTGCTCTGTCCGAATCAACCATTGTTCAGCCTCCAAAGGCGTCTCAGTGCCTGAAAACCTGTCGGGATGCAGTCTCATAAAGTCTGTGACCGTTCCTGGACGGGGTGGAAAAACATTCTGCCTAGGCGCAACAGGCTGAGTAACTCGAGCAGCTTCCAAAGCAGCCATCACCAAATCACTATGGTTCGGCTGCTGATTAATCAAGCGCTCAAGCACCGCAGTGACCGCCTTAATCGGGTCACCCTGCGACTGAGAAGTAGAACCTCTGCGAGCCATAGTCTGCACAATACCAAAAACAGTTAGCATTCAGATCAATGTTGATAATATTTGATTCATTTATGCATGCATGGTTGGTGGAATGTTACGCAGATTCCAGTTCGAGCCAAGCTTGTCTAATATATTAGGCAACTAATACATTAGCAAAACCTAGTGCTCTGATACCACTAAAAACCCTGTCACGTCCCGCTTCCCAAAAGAGTACGGAATACGGATACGCAACAAAAGTCCAGCGAATGATTTTCATCATCCTTAAGCTGTTCAAGAAATCTTTACAACATTCTCAAGAAACATCAGAGTCGGAAGCAAAAGAATCAACCACATGCACATAATGAGCCAAAATACCAAAATGAATACTTGAAATCAAATACATAAATCTCAAATAGTCATGATCTGAATAAACAAATATCTTGGGTCACATCGCCCAAATACAAGAATAAATCCAAGTCTCAAAATATAATATTTTTCAAGCAAGCTACAAGAAATAATAATAATAAAATGCAGCACTAATACTTCATGTCTCCGATACCATCTGGAACCTGTTCTCCAAAATATGCAATTCAACGAATGCAGGAAAGAGGAAAAGAGAAAAACAAGTACCCGTCAATTACAAGTTACGGACCACTTATAATGTAGGATACAAGCACATGGGGAAACTAACTAGCAACATGGTATAAGTATGATGTCAACATAATCAACTAGCATTGCAAAGTGAACAAGTATCATGTAGCATACATCAAGAGTCAAGTAAACAAGTGTCATATAAACATGTGTCAAGTGTCAAGTATCATGTAATCATGTATCAAATATCAGATTTCAAGTCTCATGTATCATATAGTCAAGTATCAAGGAAGAATGTATCATGTTCAAGTATCATGTTCAAGTATCATATTTAAGTATCATGTTCAAGTCTTGTAGTGATTACTATCTAGGCAGCACTTCATGCATCCCATACGGCATGATTGCTACATCAAAACAGTTTTGTTTTAGATTTCATAGTGGACCATAGAGGGCAGTATACTCGGAGACAATTCAAGTAATCGAGCTCCAAGCTCCAAGTATCATGTATCATGTAATTCACGTGTCAAGTGTGCAAGTGGCAAGTATCGTGTCTTGCATGCAAGTATCATGTAATCACGTGTCAAGTATCATATCTTAAGTAATTACGGTAGGATCAGTGGATCCCCTTCCCAGTACACATTTCTGAATTATCCACTATTAGATCTGTCCCTTAAACCCCAACTTGATTATTTATTATTATTGTCAAACAAACATGTATATGTGCAAAATATATTAAGAATAAAATGGCATGATCATGTGACAAGTGCTAGTTGCAAGGTAAACATGTACGAGTACAAGATAATACATAAAAGAATAAAATAGACAATTCTCAAGTTCAGGACAGCAAGACCATACTGTAGTAAAACAGTGATTTCTAGTGTTACAAACAAGAAAATCTAGATCTGTCGAAGGATATGGAAATTAGACTTCCACACGAATCCAGCGAATATAAATAAGTCATATATTAATTCACAAAAACATAGCTCAAAACTGATTTGAATACAGAAAATACGTTCAGCCAGAAATCAGGAAAACGAATTCAAGAACAGGAAAACAGCATCAAAGCTCATTAATAAATCCACGAAAAATCTGCGGTATTCCCCTATATGTCCAGTATCTAAATATAAAGTTTCAGATTTTTCCAGTAAAAGTAGATCAGTCATCAAAAATAAGAAAGCATCAAGAAACTGTAGTTTGGCAAATCTGAAATTTCCAACAATGCTGTAAGAAAAGTATGATATCTCGCAACCAGTGAAACGAAATCCAATTCAGCCAAAGGGATATAAAAATAGATAAAATATACTAACTTTCATATTTCACAAACATTTTTCATACAGTAAAAGGAATCATAGTGAAAATAAGGTTTCTCACAGATAAGCGAGCAAAATACAGTAAGTATAGATTTCATAAACGAGCTTGAAACAACACATAAAACTCATCAATGAAATTCACCAAAATTCTGGGTAATCCCTAACTAGATAAAGAAACACTGACCAAAGTTATGGATCAAAATAATATATGTAGCATAGTTCTTTAAAATGATTTGTCATCAAAATTACCGAAAAACAGAATCTGGAAAAGATCGACACCTTTGTAGTAAAATAGTCAGAACTCACTCATACGAAATCAAAATCAAGCATGGTCAGAGGGATTTGAAAATAGACAAAATTCTCTAAAACTCATGTTTTATACCGAAATTAAGATCCTGACTTCAAGACAGTCAAAAACAGCAAACAAAACATATCAGCGACAAAATACAGATTTTTCCCTTTAACAACAACTCAACATATATCATAAGAACTTGTTCAAAACACAACCAAATATGAAATCAAGTCTACCAAGTATCTAAATATCATAAATTAGGGTATCTAGCATGTCCACACCAAGTATTTCACATGGGTCTCAACCAAAACATGAGTTCTCACAAAAGTCTCATATACATGATCAAAATCAAGAACGGAAAAACCTAAGTTAATTCATGTCCATATTGTGTCGTGAGTTATCTATTCTCAAATTTTCATAATAGAGACAAAACCCATCAATTATAACACAAACAAGAGTCGTCTCTAGACCCAACTACACTATAGGTGGTATTTTTGACTTGTATCAAACAAATGAATTGGAGTACAAGTTACTTGCCTTAACTGAGATGAAGAACAACGAAATCCAAGAGTAAGGAGCAAAATCCGCGAACGAAAATCCGCGAATCAACGAATCCAAGCAACTAGAGCGAAAATCTCCACACGAACAAAAACTCAAAAAGCGAGAGAAATATAGTGGCTTACGGCCACAAGGGAACACCAAGAGAGAGAGTCGAGGGATTAAGTGGTGTGAGGGTGGTCGGGATGGCCAAGGGGATGATTCTAGGCCAATCGGGAGTAGGGGAGAAGTGGGGTTCGACTGTCGAGGTGTGCACACAGCCCGGGGAAGTGGTTGGGCTGGAGGGAGGGCGGCTCGGCTTGGGGATGGCCGGGCTGCCTACTCGGGTTGGAGGCAGGTCGGAGGGGGTGTTCGGGTGCAGAGAGCGGCGCAAGCAAGGAGGGGAGGCCGGGATAGGAGAGGGATGAGTATTAGGGTTAGGGTTTAGATGAGGGAGATTAGAGAGTATATATATAAGGGAATTAGGGTTGAAAAACACAAGTTGGGTTAATGGGTATTTGGGTTGTGGGTAATTAGGAGTGGTAATAGGATTTTTTTTAATGGGTTTCAAATAGGGTACAAATGTATAGGATAACAATAGGATTGGGGATTTTAATTTGTCTTTGGTAGTCAAATAGGGTTCAAACAAAAAGATTGGAAAATAGGACGACCAATCACCACCATCTCAAGCTCCCAAGAACAAAATAAAGAGAACGAGACCAAAAATGAAGAAAGAATAAAATAATTGAAGAACGAAACAAAAGAGACAATCAATCAAACACAAGGAGCTCAAAATGAAATAAAACCAATATATATTGAAAACAACTCCAATACACGGTTCAGAAAAATACAAAAAAGAAAATACACCAAAATAAAAAATACACTCTAAAAATACAAAAAATGAAAAACAGGGGTTACAAGAGATTCTTAGCTTTCCAAAATATCTTGAATGATGCAATTCCAGTTTGTATAGCAAAAGTTATGATTTTTCTAAATTGGGGCAGAACCAGTATTGATTGAAGGACATGGTTTTTTTTATAAGAACTCTTTTCTTTGTGTGTACACTGATAGAATTTGGAGTTTTAGAGTGTTTTAATTAGGGGTGGACAACTCTTATCCGAACCGACCAATCCGAACCAATCCAAACCGAACCGACCGGTTTTTAACCGAACCAATTGGGAGTTTGAGTTGGTCCGGTTCTGGATCTTCAAAAACCAACTGGACCGGTTCGGTTGTTGGATGGGGCTTTCAAATAACCGATGAAACCGAACCAACTGTACCTCTATGCATAAGTCCATAAAAAATATATTTCTCCTTTAATTTCTTGAATATACAAATAGTAATTTCTCATTTTCTTGGAGATACAAACAGTCTTCTTTAATTTCTTTAATATAAACCGATCAGTTGTTCTACCTATGTTTTGATTCTTCATAATCTTGGGTGTTATGTTGTTAAGAAATGCTTGACTTACAGTGTGGCCCAGCTTAATAGAATCGTGAAGTTGATGTAACATTTTGTAGTTACCTTAATCAAGTCAAGCAGAAATTATTTTCTAATTTTTTTTATTGTAACTGAAATTCAGTTAGCTATGGTTATTAATATTTCTTTTATGATAATAAACTAATATTACAGAAGTATGCAAGTGAAAAAGCAGTTTATCTCACCCATTTAAACATCATCATCTCAAACAATTAGACATTAGTGCAAAATTCATTAACAACTTGTGGTTTTATGAATCTTCATTTTAAATTCATTTTTGAATAACAAATAACAGGTTGTTACTTAAGTTTGAATGAAGTTGATCTTTTAAATTTCAACAAAATTATGATTGATGTTGAAGGTAAAATGTAGCACGCCAAACCGACCATCCAATCCAATCCAAACCGAGCTTAATCGGTTTGGATGGAAACCGATCCAATTAAGATTTGGATTGGTTGCAGATGAGAAAATTAAAAAACCGATCTTCTTTGGATCGGTGGTGGATGGTCTATATTAGGTCGGACACCGACTGATGCCCACCCCTAGTTTTAATGGATGAATCTGAGGATGTGATCAACTAGGAAGTTGTAACAGACACTCCCAACTTTCTATAGAATCCCAGATTGCGTAATTCCGACAAGTGAGCAAGTTTTTATGTTAATAGTAACTGCAGCAATTGTATAGGAGAAGTGTACAACTGAGAACATTTAGGGTTTTTATAGCATCTAGATGGCTGAATCTGAAAAAATGGTTAACTAGAGACTTTTAGTATAGAGTCTTAGCTTTCCAAAATGAGTAAGATCATCAAATTCCAATTTGTATTTTGAAAGTTATGAATGTTACAAGTTTCAGCAAACTGCTGTCTTTGTTCGATTTCAAGCATGTGTTCGAAATCAGGAAACTTGAGTTCTATAAGGAATTTGAGAGAGTTGTCAACTAGGAAATTGTAGTAGAGGTTCCCACCTTTCTAAAAGTCTAATTTTGTTTTTTTTTTTGGATACGACAAAGTCTAATTTTGTTGGATTCCGATAAGTGTAGCAAATTATGAAATTTTCTACATGCTATAGGATTATTACTAGGAGTTAATTTGAGTTTCTAAGATGTTTTAAGTAATTATCCCTATTAAGCACTTCACATTGGACTTAGATGAGATTCTTGGTGCTTATAACTCATAATGGAACTATGATCGAGTTGAGGATATAGTGTTACGGCTGATTGTCATATGTATAGTTGTGGTTAGGACTATCAACCTAATAGGCAAGTATTGATATTGATTTTCCACCTCGAGTGATGGTGATTTTCTTGAGCGCCATCGGATCGTTTATCGAGAGAAGGTTGACCACGGGCTGGGATATTGGATGAGATCCGAGACGGAGGTGGTGGCGACCGACGGAGAGCAGATCGCCGGTGTTTGGGGTTGATAGGCTAGGTTATCTGCTTCGTCTAGAATGTGTTGATACCTAGGTCTATCAATGACTGGATATTAGTAGATTGTGTATGTTTCACCTCTATTGCAGGGTATGAGACACTCCCTTGGGCACCGTTGTACTGCTCGCTGAGGGATGTGGGCCGGAGACATTAGGTCGAAGACCTACAGAGGTGTTGGCAATCGATGAATATCGGTTCGCTGTGATTAGTTATTTTTGACAGAATCGTTTGAGCTCAATCATTCGTTAGACACTATGCATGATTTCACAAACTCGCATGTTTTAGCAACCAATGTTATTTCAGATTGTATTTCTTTACTTTTTGCTTGAAGCCCGAGCTGATATTAGGGGTGGTTCCCTATAATCCGACTTGTTCTAAGGGCCAGCACTGGGCAGTGATAACCAGGGTTGTCTCTTCATGTCATTAGGGATACATGTTGTGGTGCGTATCTTGCTCTGTTGATTCCTGAAGAACCGTGGTAATAACAGGAGGGTTCTTGTCGGATATGGGGTTTAGACCCTCGATGTTGTCAAGTTCTTATGTTGAGTGGATACGAACGGACCATGAGGCTGCTGTCCCATGGATCTTCAGTGCCATAGATATGCAGTTGTGTATCTGTATGATCGTCACGGCATATGGTGTGATCCAGACCGGATTGGGGCACTAGTGGAAAATGGGGACACCACTGTGTTTAGCAGTAATAACTACAGGATTCACCAGCCACGATTGTATCTATCAAGAACAGGTTGAGTACAATAATAGAATATATTGCATGGCGAGAGTTCAAAACCCTGAAACTGGAGAAGACGGCTTGATTTGGAGCGTATATAGTATGGGATGCATACCTGTACAAAGTCTTGCTGACATTAGACTAAGTGCATCTGTTTTTCTGTACTTGTGTACCGTGCATTAGACTTCAGGTCACTGACACTAGAAAATTAGGATGCACGTTTCTGTTTTTATTAAAGGATGGTTGTGATTGCTAGTTGGAGATCGCTGTTCTCTTATCAGCATTGCATCAGTATATATACTGACGTGCCCACTTAATTAAGTACTGGATACCGGGTTACGAGTGCAGGAGGACTCAAGAAAGCAGGGCATCCAAATGGAGTAGCCATATACCTATCTACCATTTGGGTGGATGTAGGAATATCAGACTAGCGCATGGGAAGATTCGAGCTACAGGGCGCATCTTAGGGAAGCAGCATGACCACTCGGTGCAGCTTCCAGTAGGGAGCTGTTGATTACTGTTCTGGGTGGCAGACGGTAATCGTTACAATGTAGTATCTGTAATAAGTTGATGTAATTTGTGTTCCTTGTTCAAGGACAATATAATATTTGTAACTAATGATGTAATAACACTACAAACCGTATGGGCTATAGCGGCATACTTTTTCCGGCGTTACCACACTGCGCCGCTATAGGTATAGTAGTATTTTATTTTATAAAAAAGACACTCTCTATAGCGGCGTGTGGCAACAATGCCGCTATAGCCTCAAATAGTAATGCTATTTTATATATATATCTATACCTATCGCGGCGGTTATTTATACGCGCCATTATAGGATGGGGTAAATAATGTTCTGAAAAGCTACCCCGTTCTAAACCCCGCCCCTTTTTACTTTCCCCAATTTTTACAACCCTAATTAATCCTGCTCTTCTCTAATCCCGCTCATCTTCTTCCCGCTCTACACACAAACCCTAATCCCGCCTACTTTCGCTCTCCCCTAATCCCCTCTAAACGAAAGATCCCCCTCATCTTCTTCCCATCCCGTTCCTCTCTCCCCTCCCCACTCACCGCCTCACATCCCTCGCGTGCGCATCTCTCGCGCGCACACTCTTGCCGCTCCCGTACTTCGCCGCTCCTCCTTCGCCGATCCTTCTCCGCTGCTCCTCCTCCGGTCCTCCTTCGCCGCTCTTCGACCTGTGTATACCCATCGCCGCCACCCTTGCCGTTCTCTCTTCGACCTGGGTATTTTTTTGATCTTTGTTCCTTTCATTTCCTTTTTCCGTTTTTTATTTTTGTTCCTTTCAATGTATGCCAATTTTTATCTTTGTTCCTTTTAATGATTTTTATCTTTGTTCCTTTCATTTTTAACATTCCAAAATGTTTGGGGAAAAAGATTTTGGGCTAATTGAATTTCAAGGTAACTATAGTGACAAATATTGTTTTGAGTCTTTTTAAGATGGTTTGGAAAACTTGTGAAAGGATATTGAGTTAGATTGGGTAGATTGGAAATTGAGATTATTAAATACGACGATTACATTGTCAAATAATTTTGTTCACATTTTGTGATGGCTGCCGTCTGTGCTTTGGTGGTCTTGCTAATCTTGGGAATGTGAAATTTAAATTGGTTAATTTTGTTGATATTCCAAGTAGTTGTAGCATTTGTATGTACATATGGCTGATACTGTTGTATCTTAGTTCTATTTTTGTTCAACTTACCTCTTTGTGTTCGTTGGTAACTGATAAGCATATCATTTGCTATCTGTCCCTTTGTCTTTATTGATCAATGTTGTAGTTCTAGACATTCAACCTCTTTCTGCTTTTTAACTAAGTCAGGAAAGAACTTGTCAGAAAATAATTCTGAAATTTCTCCCAAAGTGTAGGTTCATTCTTTGAGATGATGCTCAGCTTAAGCATCTTCCGCCAGTCTTCCCTTTGCCAATGAACTTCAAAGATGCTAGTGTAACTTTTTGTTCATAGGAAAACCCATAAACTCAAAAATCTTTTCTATTTGCATTCCTCTGCTTCTGTGTGATCAGTCACTCTTTTAAAACTGGGTGGACATAACTTTTGAAATTGTTTTACAGCATTTCTAGTATCCTTCTGATTCTAGTGAGAACTAACAGATGTTGGCTATTGTTGTTGCACATGCACAAGATTAATCATACCACCTAATGCTGTATAGATCCAACGTCAGGAAGCCTACTCTTAAACCTATTTTCATAATGGGCTGTTCTTTTATTTTTCTGCAGATATTGCCCCCGAAAAGCATTAAAGATACAGGGTCTCATCTTCACTCAAAGTTGAAAGAAGCAATAATACAGGTTACATCTATCATATCAGTTGTCTTATTTTATTGGTGTACAAATTCATTTACTACCTTGAAGTTCCGTGGTTGCTTCCTCTGATTACCTTGTTTATATATATAAATAGCTGCCTGATCATGTGCGAACTCGGCTGCTGGCCGTCCGATCTTGCATCGGATCATGATTAAGATTGGATGATCATGTTCCGATCTTGATCGGACGGCTAGCGACCGAGTTCGCACAGGATCACTGCGAAGGTTCGCACTTGATCACTGCTCTATATATTTCATTGTGAACACATCTTGTTTTACTCTAGATTCTCATTCAAGCTAGTTAGGTATTGCTGTACAATGACATGGTAGTTAATACTGTTCACTGGTAATATTAGCTCAGGTGCTTAGTCTCCCTTATTAATGATTGTGAATGCTTCTGTGCCTGCTTATTAATCAATTGTGGATGTTTATATCATCAACCTCAGTTTCTGACATATAAATCTTACATATCCATGGCAAATATTATACTGTAAATTCATGTAATCACCAAGGTTCAACATTCATGACATATTTGTGCCTTGCGCAAACTTTACAGCCTTCTGGTGCACCTTGGATTAGAATATAGGGGTGAATAACAATATCCTCCTCTGGGGTGCTGTGTAATGTGATGTAGTTTGCAATGAAACTTTCAAATCTTTTAGCAAATCTCACAGAAGTTTCTTATTCTGAAATCTGTTACCAGTAACCATATTGGACAACAAGAAAAAAAATTATTATTGAGATAGAGGCCCATATAAAGGCTACAAAAAATGCTCTCCATGCTAGGGTCATAACCCGATATACTATTACTGAACAGCTCTATTCTGACGTATCATCTCATTAATAAATTCATCCGAGAAGCACACCCCAGATGAAATTAGAAGGATAAAAATTACTTAAATATTATTAGTGGAACTTTGAACAGTAGTACACTACACAGAATTTAGAGATATAGTTGATTGATAGTGTCAAGAAGTTAATATTAAGATACATACCCTTTGACTTCTCAAAAATAAAGATGCATACCTTTTTCGGTGATCAATTAAGCATGGCAGTCGACAACTTAGTGTAAGAAGCTGCAAAGAAAAACTGGAATTGCCTTTCAACCACCATAGAGATTGAGCTCCACAAATTGGAGTGCATAAATATATTGGAACTGTCAACATTACTAAATTTAAGAATTTCCCACGTATAACCGAGGGAATGCAGACACAAAAAATAAACAAAACGGAAAAAGAAAAATGTCATTTCAAATGAAATAATAGGAGTCATGCACACTTAACTACATCAGAATCATGATAGCTTCTTTATAATTATAAAAAATATTAAATTAAATTAAAAATAAAATAAAAATAATGATTAAAATGCAAAGTTAATAAATTCTTCAACATTTTATATAGATGATAAAGAGGTAACTACATTTGTGATTTCAGAAAAATTGCCTGAATTGACCAATATTTATAGGGTGAGTGAAAAGAGCGGAAGGTTAAGTCATTCCATGTTATTTGTTAGTATTATCTTGGTGGTTAGAGACAAAGCAATTTGCATTTTAATTTATTAAATTTATATTTCAGGCTGAATCATATTTTTCGAAATGGATAAAAGTTGGATTAATAAGTCACGATTATCCATGGAGTATCGGGATGGTTTGAAAGATTTTATTAACTTTGCAAAGAGGAATTCTCCAGACCCGAATTTAATTTTGTGTCCTTGTGTTCGGTGTTCAAATTGTGATTTGAGAACATGCGATGTAGTTGAGACACATGTGATTTGCAATGGTTTTTTACCGGGGTATACAAATTGGTTTTGTCATGGAGAGTCTGCTCGGTCAGTTTCAAATGGTCCGGTTGTACGAGAAGACGAATCTTTATTTACAAGTAATCAAAGTGCTGTCGATGAGATGCACTCTTTAGTGCGAGATGGTATGAGATTCCATAACTTTCAAGTCCATACAAACAATCCAATCAACCAAGTTTGCGATGAGCCAGCAGAAACATTTGTTCATGATGGTGGGGTGGGAGATGAAATGTTTGGTGAAGAAACTAATAAAGAGTTTGAAGCCTTTGATAAGTTGTTGAAAGATGCAAAGACTCCTTTATATCGTGATTGCACTCAGTTTACAAAGTTTTCATTCATTGTTAGACTATTCCAGATTAAATGTCTAAATGGATGGTCTGCAAAGTCCTTCAACTTGCTTCTTGAATTGTTGAATGAAGCTTTTCCTGAAATTCAAATCCCAAAGTCATCCCATGCTATAAAGAAATTTCTCAAGCATTTTAATTTAGGGTATGAGAAGATAGCAGCAGGTCCATATGATTGTATGCTGTTTAGGGGGGATAAGAAAGTTCTCGAAGAATGTGAAGTATGCGGTACTTCAAAATGGATACAAACGCCAAATGAAGATGACCAAACAAATGAGCCAGTTACAACAACTAGGAGAAAGAAGTTTGCAAAAATACTGCGTTACTTCCCTTTAATTCCTCGGCTGCAAAGATTGTTCATGTCCTCTAAAACCTCTTCTGATATGAGATGGTATGCGGAAGGTCGCAAGAATGATGGGATTCTTAGGCACCCGGCTGGTTCTGCATCTTGGAAAAAATTTGATGAAAGATATCCCGATTTTTCTGAGGATCCTCGGAATGTGAGACTTGGATTGGCCAGTGATGGTTTTAACCCATTTAGGCAAATGAGTAGCACCTACAGCATATGGCCCGTTGTATTAATTCCATATAATCTTCCCCCTTGGTTGTGCATGAAAAAATCATCATTCATTTTGTCCATGATTATTCCTGGACCAAAAAGCCCAGGAAATGATATATATGTGTATCTGCAACCGTTGATTGATGAATTATCCCAATTGTGGGAGGGTGTTACAACTTATGATGCAACATCTAAAGAAATTTTCCGTCTCCGAGTTGCGTTGACTTGGACAATAAACGATTTTCCGGCATATGCTAGCTTATCTGGTTATAGCACGAAAGGACGCTATGCTTGTCCATGTTGTGCTGAGCAAACGGATTCAAAGTGGTTGTATAAAGGCAAAAAATTTTGCTACATGGGTCATAGGAGATGGTTGTGTGACACACATATTTTTAGAGCAGAAACATCGACATTTGATGGCACCGATGAGTGGAGGCATGCTCCAAGAGCTTTGTCTGGGTCAGATGTGTTAAGGCGACTAGAAGGCCATCAATTCACTTTGTCAAAGGATCCGACAGTAATTAAAGCATCTAAGAAGTGGGCTAGAGAGGAACAACATGAGAACACCGATTTATGTGATGCGGATGAGTGTAACAATCATGTTGATTCAGGTTCATGGAAGAAGAAAAGTATTTTTTTCCAGTTGCCGTATTGGGAGTACACCTTACTACGTCATAACATAGATGTGATGCATCTTGGTAAAAACATCGGTGAAAATATTATAGGAACAGTTATGGGGGATGATCGGAGGACGAAGGACAATCTTAAGTCTCGCCTTGATTTAGTAGAATTGGGTATAAGGCATGAGTTGCATCCTGAAGAATTACCCAATGGCAGAGTACGACTTCCTCCTGCAATCTACTCCATGTCAAAAATGGAATTGGAGATATTTTGCAATGTTTTACAGCAGCTTAAAGTCCCAGATGGCTATTCATCTAATATAGCAAGATGTGTAAATTATAAGGAGAAGAAGCTGCAGGGTCCAAAATCACACGACTACCATATACTGATGCAAGATATCCTTCCTGTGGCTCTGAGATCTTCAATGTGTGAGCCAGTCACTTCTGTCCTGAAAGATATATGTAGCATATATAAAGGACTTTGCTCTAGAGTGCTGCGTGTTGAAGATATTGACAAATTGGAACAACATGCTGCCTTGACACTTTGTCAAATGGAGAGGATATTTCCCCCATCATTCTTCACTATAATGGTTCACTTAGTAATCCACCTCGCCGATGAAGCAAGACTTGGTGGACCAGTACATTACCGTTGGATGTATCCCATTGAGAGGTAATTCTTCATACGTCATTAAACCAATAATTTTGTTAGTTCTTTTATGCTATTCCTCCATACGTTTTGTAATCCATATATACTTGTTTAGGTATCTTTACTGACTTAAGGGTTATGTTAAAAATAAAGCTTATCCAGAAGGCTCAATTGCAGAAGGGTATCTTTCAGAGGAGTGCTCTAATTTCTGTTCAAGGTATCTCCATGGTGTGGAGACATGTTTTAATAGACCAAGGAGAAACCCAGACACTTCAAACCTCAAAGGGGCTAAATATATCTTCCAGACCGCTGGCACTACTTTCGGAAAAATTGATGCATTTGAGTTAGATGACTTAACATGGGAACAAGCACATCGATGTGTTGGATCATAGTGCATCATGTGAGCCATATCGAGTGTAAGTTGAATTTGGATTAACATGACTTTATTGCTTACAATTAGGAAGTAGTTAAAGATTTTTTAATATCCATTCATTTTATTTTGTTCTAGAGAATTTATCAGGGTAATGAAAAGAAGGCATAGACCAAAAACATTGAAGCCACGTGAGCTACATAAGTTAATGAATGAAAAATTCCACAAGTGGTTTGAAACTCATGTAAGTCACCGTCCCGTGTCTTGGATAACTGTATTTTTAAAAGTTTAAGTTATATGTTAATATGATTTACTTTATAATTTTAGGTTTCTTCGTTGGGTGATGATGAAGCGACATCTGAAATAAAGATTCTTGCCAAAGGGCCCCATAAAATGGTTAAAAGATATAATGGATACATATTCAATGGCTTCAGATTTCGTACTCAGGACCGTGAAAGAAATTTGAAGTCTCAAAATAGTGGCATTGTCGTTACTTCAAAAACTAGAAGTTATGCCTCTAAAAATGACACGAATCCTGTAGACGGAGATGTTGACTATTATAGGGTGCTCACAGATATTATAGATTTGGATTATTACGGGCATTTTCGAGTAGTCTTATTTCGTGGAGAATGGGCTGGAATAAATAACATGAAAGTGGATAAGCTTGGTTTTACAATTGTAAATTTTGCACATCTAATTCACATTGGGACACACATTAGCCATGAACCATTTGTGTTTCCGTCTCAAGTGCTCCAAGTTTTCTACATTCAAGACCCAAAAGTGCCAAAATCATACGTGGCACTAACTATGCAACCAAGAGATTTATTTCAATTGGGGGACGATTCAGATGATGATGATGCCGATGTTATGAATAATTTTACTGCTACCGAGTTTCCTACATTTGATGTAAACATTTTTGATTATAGTAGTGGCCCTAAGTGGCTACGTACAGATGGAGAAGAGGGTGACATATTTGACGATATTTGTTGATATAGTTTCTTAAAATATTTCTTGTTTTTGTATCAGTTCAATTGAGTAATAATCATTTACAAATTAATGGTATATTGTGATAATTTGTGATTTTTATAAATTTATGTTAAATGACGTGTCTCAATTTATTGTTTCATGTATATTTCCTTAAAAATTCATTGTTTCATGCATATTTTCTTAATTTTAATTTTATGGTTATTATAATGTTCTGTAAACAAGTGACAGATGGCTAGAAGAAAAAGGAAGGTGGTCACGATTAGGCAGGAAGAGCTGGGAGATACTCTCAGCATGGGATCGTCGACTGAGCACCCTACAGAAGAAAGTGAAGGCGCAGCGCATACAAATGACACTACAGTTGACGTCAGTGAGGATAGCACACCCACCATTGTGAGGAGGAGAGGACCGACCAAGATGAAGGATGTATGGAAGATCCCGAATGATGAGAAGATATTAGTGAGCAACAATCCAGCCGGTGAGCCGACTGGAGATGGCGGGAACAAGCTTGCTAAATTTTGTGGGGTAATAGCAAGAAATTCTCGGATCCTTCCCTTAAGCTACGAGACTTGGACAAAAATTCCAAAAACCACCAAGGAGGAAGCGTTCTCTGTGATTAAGGTATTCCTAAATCATCTAATGTCTTTCCTGTTCAATCATATATTTCTTCACCTAAAACCCTTGTGCATGACTGCCTGATTCATGATTGAGATTTCTATCAAACATTCCGACAATTAAAGAACCCAAGATCCTCTCATTTCATTTTTGACATCAAAGACACTTAATGTGCATTTTCTAAATATATTTCTTTTGCGATGATGAAACTGATTGTATGTTTTAAGCTACCTGGCTGGCTGTCACTTAATGTTTCAAACCAAACAACCAAAGAATTAAGCTACCTGGCTGGCTGATTGTATGTTTTAAGCTACCTGGCTGGCTGACATCAAAGACACTTAATGTTTCAAACCAAACAACCAAAGAATTAATAGTCTAGTCGAAAGTCATGGAAACGGATAGGAGAAAGCAGTTCTTCACTGGCTGTCAGTTATTTTTTTCTGAGATATACCAGCTCGCAACTCAGGAAAGGACTGGTGAAGAAGATTTTTGTTATTACTAGTACCTAGCAGTACCTTCACAAAATTTACTAATATACCTTCAGAATATTGTACTTGTAAACCTATTGTGAAATTCCAAACTTGCAAACCCAAACAAGCTTATCAGTTTGGACTGCTGTTAAAGAGTCTTATAGATTGCTATATCAATTTAAAGAAAATTTGCTTTTGGTGCTCTATTTCGAAGCAGAGGATGTGATTTGTACCCACTTTTAGCCAAAAAAATCGGTATAACCATGTGCAGCAATATTGGACAATAGTTAAGCCAATATTTTAAAGAGCTCTTAAATCTATGATATATGTTTAAAAAAAATTATGTTCACAAATTCTGGCTACATGGTATGAAGTTGAGAAGGGTAGAATTTTATGCAAGGAATGCAAACACTGTCCTACTTTTAAAAATGAGGGTTGAAAACTCTTTAAGTAACTATGCTGGTGATCTGTACATGTTACAGAAAATCATGTTAAAATGGGTTCCTAAGATAAAAGTTTTTTTCGACGGGTATGGTTTTGAGAAACTGTTAATGTTCTCACAAAAGAAAGATAGGTGACTGCTGACATCAATGAAGAAGCACATGTTTATTCGAAAGACAAATACCCTGTTCGTGATAACACCAGGCACATTTACATATCTCAATATATACTTAATCATGGTATATTTACATGATTCTTAAATGAAAAGTAGCACAGAAAACCAATGCAATCCCTATGCAGGAAACAGAACAGAAACATGAGAAGCCATATGTTCCACATTTGCAGAAATTTGATCTTGCTCTAGAAGATCTGAAAACAACTCGAGGCAATGTTATATATATGAAACTGTGATCATACCTTTGAGAACTGATCTTTAGATACTGATCGAGTTTTCTTGTTTGAATTCTGAGTTGGTTCAATACTTTGCATCAGTTATGATTATACATTTGATAACTAATTTATAACTAATGATGGATTTTTCTTGTCTGAAGTTTGCGCTGGTTCCGTACTTTTGCTAAAACTGTGTTGATATGTTTTGTTACTTCCAATGATAAAATGTTCTTAAGGTCGTTATTTAGCTTTGCTTTTATTGGTTAGTTAAGTTCCATTAAAGAGATTTGATCATGCTCTGGAAGATCTGAAAACAACTCGAGGCAATGTTATATATATGAAACTGTGATCATACCTTTGAGAACTGATCTTTAACTACTGATCGAGTTTTCTTTTATGAATTCTGAGTTGTTTGAACTGATCTTTAGCTACTGATCATACCTTTGGTTCAATACTTTGCATCAGGTTTTCTGTTACCCTGCTCCCTTTTATATTTTTATATATGATATGATATATCATAGGAAATGTTTATATCATAAATAACTACATTTTTCTGTATATATATATATATATATATATCTGATTAATGTTATTTTGTAGCAAAAATTTTGTTATATATATCTGATTATTGTTATTTTGTAGCAAAAATTTTATTATGCTGATGTTGTTAACGGATGGGTGGATAAATCGGTCTCTAAAAAATGGAGGGATTACAAGAGCTTCCAAAAAGGAAAGTACTATGTGCCAGAGAGGACTGAGGCTGAGAATGCGAGGGTGGTTCCCGTAGGTGTGACACCACAAGATTGGCAGTTTCTTGTCAATTTTTGGAGAAGTGAAACGGGAAAGGTATATATTAACGCAACTTCCGTCATTTTGTATTTTATTGATGATATATTTTCATTGATGTTGCGAATTATAATCATTACCAGAGAAAGGCTGAAATCAGCATAAAAAGTCGAAAGATGTTGAAACTGAAGCACACTACTAGGAGTGCCAGCTTTGCGGTAGTTCGAGATGAGCTGGTAAATTACGCTTCAATTTTTTTTTTGAAGTATTTTTATTATAGTTATATACAAGTCATGAAATACATTTATAGCTTTTATATGGTGCATTCTGTCAAATAGAAGTAGTATTTGTGAGTTGTTTAAGGTAGATAAGGATCTCTCATTTTTATGAGAGAATAATTCTTTGACCAACTAAACAAGTTTTCAGATTTGCTTTCACTAAAGAGCTTTTATATACACTTCTTAAATGCACAAGAGAAATTGACTGGTAATCTACATAGTGTCCACTAGCATGACCTATTCAATCTTTACTTCCAAATTGAAATAAGAAAAAGATGAGTGTTTAGCTTTAAAATGTAAACTCTAATTGAGTAATTTATATTTGCATATCACAAAATTAGAACTTCCTATGGAGAAAAAAAATGGTCAAGTGTTTTCTGAACTATAGAACTTGCAGATGCAAACTGCAGACGAAATGAATGTATAAGCAGGTTGGTTTTATATCCAATATGTAAATGTGTTTGAGTTGTATAATCATGCCCCAATCATTTTGATTCTAAATTTTGCTTTGCATCCTTAGCCTTATACACATTTTGCATACACTTCACATTTCAGTAAAGGACGATATATATATACCCATTGTGCATATATATTTCATATCAGTTCATATCCTGCATATGTTCACTTCAAAAGATTTCCATATACGTATAGGAAGCATCAAATGAGGGAGAGAAGATCGGCGATGTAGATTTTTTTGAAACTACCCACACGGGTAAGGATGGAAAATTTAAGGATGACGTGGCAGCCAATATTGTGGTAAATAAAAAGCTTTCAAATTAATTTCAATTAGGTATTTAATCTTTTTAATAAAATAATTTTGAAAATAAAATTTGTCTTTGTTATCTTTTGCAGAAAGATGCCAGAAAGAAGATTGAGGAAATGTCATCTTCTTCTACCGCCAATCCATTGACGATACACTGTCAAGTTCTCTCCGAATTGAGGGGACGCGAGCGTCCCGGTCGTGTGTGTGGGATGGGGCTAGGACCAACACCCACCAGCGTCTTCGGTTCTCGTACATTTTCTTACACTGGGGCTGGGGCCACACAGGAAGATGTTGATCAGCTGAAGGCAACAGTGGCATGTCTGGAGGCAGCAATGGTTCAAATGGTGACGTTAGTCCGGCAACAGTCACAAGGAATTCCAACTCAAGCATCGGTTAGTATTCGACAACTAAATACCCACTTTTAACTCATGCAGTAATCATGATAGTTACAGTTCTTCATGAATATATTCATAATAAGCGGATCAACCACCACAAACCGTGACTCCCTTTCGTGGCTCCGCTTGATATAAATGAGATATAAAGATTTTGAGTGAAGAAACATAGCATAAAAAACTGGATAAGTATTGGAGAAAAGAATAAAACATGTAAATTAATGGAGGAAAGGAGAAAATTACATAATAATTACAGCCTGATATATTATATTAAGTGATTACATCCATGCAAAATGATATTAATTATTGTGACATTATGTGTTAAGCAGTTAGGAGTGTGAACTCAGGTTATGTAATTGGCATCAATATAAAAGGTTGAACATTCAAGTAGGATTTGGAAAACTTTTGAATGGTCTTCACGAGTCACTGGAGTTTGGAGAGCCTGGTTCATGAACTTGCATTTTTTATCAATGTTTTGGCTGGTTTCAGTTTAAGATAATAGTATGATAATCTGTCATTGAAATGGGTAGTTGAACAAAATAACTCAAAGTTTATATATGCGGATGCAGCTCTGCATGTGTTTTTACGTAAATGTATCTAATATTACGTTTAACTTTATAATTTTGGGTTTATTTCTATGACTAAAAATAATTTATGTTAATCATATAGTAAATTAGGATTGACCAATTATACTGTGATTAGTTTCATTAATATGAGTAGGTAAGGCAATAATTCTATGAAGTGGTAGACATGGATGGTTCAACTGCCAATATTAGTCATAGATGCTTGCCAAATTTGATCAGTATTTCACATTAATTTATCTAAACATCAGTTTATGTATTTGACACAGTAATGACTAAACATCTGGTTCGTTTTTGTTGAATTGTATGGTAAAAGGATGCATAGCAGTAACACATTGTTGAATTTTGATTGTTTTTTCTACAGGGTCAGGGTATTCCATCGGTTTCCAGTCACGCACGTACACCAGGGCAAAATAACGATGGAATTGGAAGCAACAGCGGGCCAAACGAAGACACTCCCTTGCCGTAGTTTGTCGAATTTGGACTTTTTTAAAAAATATTTTGTAGGAATTATATCTATGTTTTGTAATAACTAAGTGTTACAACATATACATTTGATACTCGTTGTATGACAGTTTGTGTTACAATTGAGTTGTTTTTGTGATTTGTGACTTTTAATTCTTGATTATGATATTATTGATTTACTAGATTTGCATTTAAATTTAATATGATAAAATGTATTTTTAATATGCGATTAATTACTGATTTTTCTAATTGAAAATTTTATAATAAAATGTAAATGTATATATATATATATATATATATATATATATATATATATATATATATATATATTATTTAATAAATAAAAAAAAAAAAAAACCTATAGCGGCGTTTACTGCAAAACGCCGCCATAGGTACACACAGTTCTAATCCTCTATCGCGGCGCTGGAACAGCGCCGCAGCAAGGTACCAAGAGGGTTTTCCTGATTGCGAACCTATAGCGGCGTTTCATAGAAACGCCGTTATAGCCATTTTCCCCAAAAACGAAATACTTCTATAACGGCGCCAACAAAGCGCCGTTATAGGTGGACACCATATAGCGGCGGCGACCGAACACGCCGCAGTAGCCTATATGGTTGTAACGACGCACTTTCTAGCGGCACTTTCAGAAGCGCCGTTACGAGCTATAACGGCACCAAAAAGCGCCGTTATAGCCTTATAAAAGCGCCGCTATAGCCAATACGGTTTGTAGTGTAACTCTGATCGAAATAAAAGTTTTTAAATTTCCATTTTTTTACAGTGTGAGAAGCATTTGAAGGCATAGATTCTGGTTGTGTCACAGATATCCGGTAACGGGGATCCGGGGCGCTACAAAGTGGTATCAGAGCTGGCTTTTGACACCGAGTGTGTGCAAGATGTACGTCTGAGATGGAGCGAGGTTGGTACATGATGCCCAGGTAGGGGACTGTACAACTATCAGAATCAGGGTAATCCTGTCAACATCTGCTAGAAAGCGATCCTGGATCATGTTGCAAGTCTCGGGCTCAGCGTGAACGATGAGTTCTTAAGGAGGGGTGTGTGTGTAACACCATATACTTAAGCGGGTATATATATATATATATATATATATATATATATAAATATATATATATATATATATATATATATATATTAAGAAAAGGTGGTGGCCTATAGGACTTTCTATAGGCTACGAAATTAATTGGTTT